>BQKZ01000002.1:170171-192642 GCA_036244855.1 Temnopleurus reevesii
TCGCTATTCATAATACCAGATTAGGGTCGCTATTCATAAGGGTCCCTATTCATAAAACAAAAAGAGGTTCGCTATTCATAAAGGTCATTATTCATAAAGGTTGCTATTCCTAATTGTATAGAAGTGGGTCGTTATTCATAAAAAGACATAAGGGTCGTTATTCATAAGAATCAATATTCATAAGGGTCACTAATCATTATCAGAGAAAAATCAGAAAATGGGGTCGTTATTCATAATAGAAGAAGAGCCTGAGAAGAGGGTCGCTATTCATAATGAAAGAAGAGGGTCGCTATTCATAATGGAAGAAGAGGGTCGCTATTCATAATCAGAGAATGGGGTCATAATCAACGAATATCGACACTATTTGGCCATTATGAATAGCGCCCCTATTTCCCCATTATGAATAGAGAGCCTATTTCCCCATTATGAATAGCGAGCATATTTCCCCATTATGAATAGCGAACCTATTTTCCCATTATAAAAAGCGACCCTTAAGAACAATGGCCTTTATGAATAGCGACCCTATTTCCCGATTATGAATAGCGAACCTCTTCTGCGATTATGAATATCGACCCTTATGAACATCAACCCTTATGAACAATGGCCTTTATGAATAGCGACCCTACCCATTATGAATAGAGACCCGCTTCTCCCATTATGAAAAGCGACCTTTATCAATAACGACCCCTATTTGTTATTATGGATAGCGAAACTCTTTCTGAATTATGTATAGCGACCCTTATGAGTTATTATAATTAGCGGTCCTTATGTATAGTGACCATATGTGTTGTTATATGAATAGCGACCCTCTTTTCCTATTATGAATAACGATCCTTATGAATAATTGTCATTATGCCTTTATGAATAGTAACCCTCTTTTCACTTTATGAATAGCGACCCTTCGGGTATAGGAATTTACATGTTATGAATAGCGGTCCTTATGAGTCATTGATCCTTATGAATAGCAGTCCTTATGAATAGCGAGCTTACCCCGTTTTCAATTACACTTATAAAGGGATCACGCCATTTTGCTACACGACTCTCTGACTTAAATTTTGATTTGATTACTGGAAATTTAACAGATTGTTTACTATTTGATATTACCGATCGTTGGTTGATTGATTGGTTGCTATTCTTATCGAAAATAGATCGAATGAATGATTAACTGGTTGATTGTTGATGAATTTAGTTTTAAAAGTGTTTCTCATTCAATTCTGAATATTCACGCCAATACTTATAGATTGACCTTTATTGCGGTACTCCTTGGCCGAGTTGTTATGTCTGTGGGAGGGATAAGTGACCTTTTTATTTTTGGTGCAAAAATTTTTGTTTTGCTTATTCTCTTTTGATGGTATATCCGTACTTCTAAGTTTACAATTAATTTCTTATTTGATGTATTAATGAATGCTATTGTTTGGATGAAAAATGAAATAAAACGAATCTTGAATCTTGGTTTGATATTTAGTTTCGAAGGGGATCCAGGGGGAACAGGGGTACGAAATCGATGGAGCCCCCCCCCCCCCCCCCTTCTACCGGGGACATGCATGGCATTTGTAAATCTTAACAGAATCAGAAGGTTCATCTCAAAATTGCAATTAATTGGCATAGATTAAATGCTCAACCATATTTGTTCCTATCCTCGATCTCTTTTTAAATATACGCATCCTTGTAAACGTCAACGAAACGGACGTCGAAGGAGACTGATAACAAAAATTAATAAATCGAGAGCGACGCGGCGGTTTTCAACCAAGAAGCCAATCTGGGTTTCAAGGTATCACCTAGAAAAGTGGTCCGTCCCCTTTCTCCTGGTCTGAATAGCCTTTTATTGATGTTTAGGAGACACAAAGCCGTGACCATAGTTACCCTAATTATAATATGAATCATTTTCGTCGAGCAAATCGCCGAGGGGCCTTTTCACGCTGGAGAAATGAAAATCATCCGCTCTAAATTATATAATTCCTATATGCAATATGATATTGTGTTGATTATTTTACAATGAATTCAGAATTTTTAAATCAAATAAATACAAAAATGTTAGTCTGTCTAATGAAGTATGAAATAAATCTTTTAAGTTATTTTGTTTTAGATAAAGTTACATGTAAACAAACCAACATGTATTATTCCGCTGTATGTAGTTCCGTACTAATTTACGATGTGTAAATGGCGACCAAATACGATCACGAAAGTACGAAGAACAAAGTGAGTTTATTGAATTTCCGTTTGTGCTGTAGATATTTAGCTGTACATTTTGGTATTTTTGTTAATAGTTGTAATTTTAGAATCACATTTTTGTTTGATTGATCTCAGAAACTCTTGTGAAGTGTGAATATTTTAGGTTCAAATTGTGTTGGGTTTAATTTGATTTCGATGACCGTGGAATGCTACGGGGATTCATATGCAGCAGCGATATTCAGGCGGTGAGTACGCCTGTAGCTCTGGAGGTGTTGCATGGGTGCGGGCGCAAAGCTCTCACTGTCTAGCCTCGGCTCTAGGTCTAACGAGTAACGTCTGTGCACCAGTCGTACCTAAACTTAAGTGGATTCTTTGACATTCAACTCGAAAAAATGAAATGGCTGTATCATCCTTACTATCTCCTCCATTCATTCGTATTGCTCTGTGTGTGTACAATTCATGTGCAAGTCATATGCAAGTCGACAACAGCCCAGTGCCATGCCATGGCTTGGCTCAGTGAAAAATCGAGGCCGAGTTGTCCAAGGCTTCCAAGCATATGACGGAGAAGCGAATTTAGAGTAAAATATGTTTGTTTTTATACTCGTTGTGAATTGATAACGCCTTTTCAATCTAAAATTTTCAATACAAATCGCATTGGCATAGCGCCGCACAGTAAATATACTTTTGACAATGACTAATGTGATTGCGATCTGTTAAAATATTTCTTTATTTGGTAAAATTTTTGTGAATAGAAATAATTATTTGTTCTAAAACAATGTAAGCATCCAGATGTTGCGAGACCATTGGATTTTTTTTTTTTTTGCAAATCTGTTGATTTTGGTGCAATACTTTCATTATTTTTTACCCATTCATTTTAAGAAATTTTCCAGTTTTTGCAAGTAAATTTCCCTCTTCATTATTCATAAGAATCAATTTGGGGAAAATTTATATGATGACAGCACGAAGATGAAGCCTACGGCTCAATTAAAAAGAACAGTGGTTATATACATTTTTTGCTTTTACCAAAAGGTCAAGTAGAGTAAATAATCCCCCACCCCCCACCTCCCAACAAAAAAAGAATGTGTGACTAAGAAATGTGTACTGGTATGGTAAAACTTGCTTATTACCTAAGATGTGCCAACCAATATTTTTTTCTTGATAAAGAACATCTCATGCAAAAAATATGCGCCAATATGGTCAGATTCAATTTTTTTTAAAGAATTGGCTCATTAAAATAATGTTATGGTCTTGAAATATATGGGTAAGATATATGTCATAAATATCCTGTATTATTCACATTTTGTAATCTATACCAAAATTATACATGAAACTTTAATGATTGTTATTTAAAAAAGAATATATTTCTTTTGTTACAATACGAGAATTAGAGTTAACAACTAAACTGAAGTAATATATAGAATTCTCTAGCTGTATCTTTTTGAAAATTAGCTTATATGCATAGTCAATACATGTATTTAGAATTTGTTAGTATTGATATATCTTATCGCATGGATCCCCATCAGAAGCAGGGATTATCATCTCTCTGTGAAAATTTGATTAACTGGTTGTCCGATTTTACTCAAATTTTCACAGTTTATTCTTCTGATTTTTTTCTTCATTCAATAAGAGCACAGTAATTCCAGGGGTTAGTTCCCCTTTAAATGTATGTTCTTACATCCTATGTTAAACTTTAAATCCAATAGATAAAATGATAGTCGGGATATGGTAATGATTGTTGTAATGAGCAATTGAGCAAGTAAATTCTTTGTGTAGTCATTTGATTGAGTACATGTAGTTCAAGCTCTGCTGGAGGATAGAGCAAGTCTTACATATTTGTTTCATCTGTGAGAGAAGCCTAATAATCAGATTCCTTTCATGTGACAAATGACCAATGGTGAAAATGTTCAAAGTTTAGTAAATCTATAATGAATTTCCTATTAGAGTTACGCCCCTCCCCCCCCCAAAAAAAAAAGAAAAAAAAAGAAAAAAAAAGTGAATGGTGCAGTTCAAAATTATCTAAAACCCCATGTTATAAAAAATTGTATCTTCTGAAAATGTCATAACACATACTCAGTGCATGGAATATGCACTTCTCCTTGATTCGTGTGCAGAGATCTTCTTCAGCGTCAGCTGACACCTTGCAAATATTAATCAATGACACATTGTAATTCTTACTTTTTATGACAGTACGTAAACCTAGTTTTGCTTGCAAAAAATAGCACAGTTTTCAGGATTTGGGCCCTGTTATTTTGTTTTTAAAATTTTGATATTTGTGAGGAGGAAGCCCGATTTTATTCATTTTCTCTTTATCATTTTCTCTCATGTAGGTCAACTTCTCACAATATATCTCCAATGCTTCTAAGGATACATGTAAGTAGACCTACATGTACCAGATCCATGTGGAAATGATTAAGCTGAATATTTTCAACATGCGAAGTCAATCAGCATCAAGTCCATGTCCTGAGTACATGCACCAAGAAACTCAATGATGGAATGTTAAAAGACATCAAAGAACTTCATTTGCCATAAACAGTGACAACACGGCGAGTAAGAAATAGGCAGAATCCGCAAATTTCCCATAATCAGCTTAGAACTCATTGCTTGGAGACATCGTCAGTACATCTGAAATCATGGACAAGTATGAGAGATTAGGAAAGATTGGAGAGGGGTCATATGGAGTGGTGTTTAAATGTAGACACAAGGACACTGGAACAATAGTTGCAATCAAGAGATTTGTGGAGTCTGAGGATGACCCCCTCATCAAGAAGATTGCTCTGAGGGAGATTCGCATGCTGAAGGTGAGTCCATCTATGATATTCTTAGAACCAATGAAGAAGTATGTTTTGTGGTGAAATGAAATTAATGATTGATCTCAATAATAGTTGTAATAGTTCTGTATTCCAACAAAAATTAAAGTAATTGTAATTGCAGTTGCATTTTTTTTTTTAAATAGGACAAGTTATTATGAATAATATATTTCGTTTTATCTTGGGATATTTGCTTGACTGTAAAAATATGTTTTTGATATGACAGATTATAATGCCTGTTTTGAACTTGCCACCCTAAAGGATGATACTTATCTGTATTTCATTTTATGAATCAGAGAGGAACTAAAACAGACACATTTTGCTTTTGATTTCATCTTGGAGCTTAAAGACACTGTCACACATGAGGATTTTGTTATTCAAAAATTGTACAGCCAAGATGTCTGACCCTGCATATGCTATTACATTCAGATGAAAACAAATAAGAAAGAATGCAAAAAGAGAAAAGTTCTACAAGTACAAGCACTATCAAGATATTTATGAAAAACTAACAAAATGTACCCCAGATGCTTAATTCCTACACAGTGTGCCTATGTAGGATATGTTTTTAATTCTATTATTTTTTTTTATGAATCAGAGAGGAACTAAAACAGACACATTTTGCTTTTGATTTCATCTTGGAGCTTAAAGACACTGTCACACATGAGGATTTTGTTATTCAAAAATTGTACAGCCAAGATGTCTGACCCTGCATATGCTATTACATTCAGATGAAAACAAATAAGAAAGAATGCAAAAAGAGAAAAGTTCTACAAGTACAAGCACTATCAAGATATTTATGAAAAACTAACAAAATGTACCCCAGATGCTTAATTCCTACACAGTGTGCCTATGTAGGATATGTTTTTAATTCTATTATTTTTAGGAGCTCAAGACATTGATTTTTATAGCTTGGTATTTTAACAGCTGTGTTTATGTACACCAACTATCTAGGTAGCATTTAGAATCGGGCAGTTGAGAATTTTTTAAACGAAAACAGTGTCATACAATGCATTTAATATATGGAATAAAAGATGACATGACTTGTTGATTTTTTAGAGGAAGGGGGCAAGATGAATAGAGAATGGATAAGTGTTACATATTTTATATACCTAGTTTTATGGTTTCAATGAGTTGCATTCGTTTAAACTTTGATATTGTTATTATTGTTACCAGTTTTCCATTCTACTATCATTATACATGTAATTACAGTCAACACTGCCTAAGACGAACTTGTGGTTTTTTTTTAAACAAATGATCTAAAGACTAAAACCTGTATTACATGTACCTTTCCTTTATAAGTCAAATAGATTTTGTAGTCCCTAGAAATTTCACTTGAGCAGAGTTAATGTACCTTTATTATTAATTGTTAAATTTACCTCATATTATGAGTAATTACATCTCCTATGTACAAGATATCTTGAAACATAATGATGCTTGCTCTCAATTGAATGTGAAATATATAATGTCCCATACATAAAGGCATTTGATGAAAATACAAGCTTGAAATATAATGTAGCCTAAGGCCTCAAGAGGTCATGGCCATAAGTTTCCCCTTTGCTGGCTATTTTGCGGTCTTTCTATTCCCATTTGCTCTCTACTATTTGGCTGTGATAGGAAAGTGCTCCTTTTCCTAATGGCCCTTGACCCCTTGAATTCTATTTTGAGGCCTTCATTCTGACATTTAAATAATTTTTAGTGATCTTATTATGATAATGAACATGACATGCATTTTTATGTCATCATGCCTTATTAATCAAATGAAATAGCCTGTAGCAAATGACAATTAAAAATTCATTTACAGAAATTCATCTACATGGTGAGGAAAATAAAATTTCTCAATGCCACTTTTGAAATATTTTTCCTAAATAAGAAAGCATATTTTGCACTTTTGTTTCATTTGGGAGGTGTGAAATTTCTTATCTTGGGGTTGTAATGCAAAATGGTGCAAGTTTAAAACTCATGACCCCCTTTCAAATGGAACCAAATTTTAACTGTTGCTACTTTGATATACATGTACTCCTTCTTGTCATCCTCATCTTGATCATCATTATGCATTCTAATCATCATCATCATCACCACCACCATTATAATCATGTTAAATTGTCTGAAGTAGTGTATAGAATTTGAATGTAATATTCTCAAATTTAAGGGATAGGCTTTGAGCTCAATTTTTAATGATCAAATGGAATACATTGAAAATTCCGAGATCTGAATGTGCATTAATTAATTAATTTGTTTATTTATTATTACATTTATTTGTAAATGCTGCATGTAATATAAATCCCCTTTAAAAATGCATCATTGATTTTCTCCAGTGATGGAAGACCAAATGATATATGAAAGGTATTAGTTTGAAAAATAAAATGAATGTGCAGTAGCAGTCAGAATTCATGCCTAAACTACAACGATATTCAGCTCAAAATAATTAATATGGTCCAGTGATCCCATTTTGATACTCCTGGCCCGTATTCCGATAGAGAGGTTTAACTTAACCCAGGTCTAAGTCATTGTCATTTAGACTCTTGGTATAACTTTTGAATAGCCCGGGTCTAAATAACAATGACTTAGTCCCGGGTTAAGTTAAACCTCGCTATTGGAATACGGGCCAAGGTGTTGAGCTTCATATTACTACTCAAATAGCATAGAAACTTAATTTTGACTGCCACTGTCCCTTTACATTGTACAAAATAGTTGTACTGGTTTTCTTTGAATTTAAATGGAATTCTAATTTTATTTTATGTAGGCTTGTAATATTTTTATATGCTTGATCCATACTGAATATGTTTAGCTTAAATTGCAATGATTTGTTCCCTTTCATTTCAGCAACTGAAGCATGAGAATCTGGTGAATTTGAAAGAGGTTTTCAGGAGGAAAAAGAAACTTCACCTTGTTTTCGAATATTGTGATTATACAGTACTCAACACATTAGAAGCCAATCCCAATGGGTAAGTAATCTTTGAAATAGCATATTTGGATGATTATATTATCAATCTATATTCAGCCAGAAATGAATGTTATTTTCCTATTCAGTACCTGTACATGTATGTGATTTCAAATGTTTTACAGTTTATTTAAATCTTCATATGTTTACCTTCTACTGTTCACACATCATCATACATTATTTCTTAATCATTATTAAAATGATGTAAGGGTTGATAATGTACAAAATAAATTCTATGAATGTGACCAAATTTTCTGATCTAGTTAGATATATATATATATAGACATTCAGTCTGAATGTGTTTAATGTGACTAAATTGTTTGGTAGTTTAATTTAATCTAATGTCCAGTACATTAATGCAGATCTTTACTTAAGATATGAGCAATTATCATAATTTGCATTGATTTTCTGCTCAACAGTGTACCAGAAGGACAGAGTATGAATATAGTCTACCAAACATTAGAAGCTGTCAACTTTTGCCATCAGCACAATGTAAGTGAACATTTCCTATGCCTGCAGCATAATGTTCTTAAACTAAGGTGCCAGTAGTTGTATTGTGCAGTTTGTTGTGAGATATTACAAATTTATTGAATTGTATGTTTTATGTTGCCGAATAATATATAGACTATAGACTATCATTGAATTATGAAAGAATATTCAATTGTATGTACATGTCATTGAATCTGAAAGTGCACATTTAAACAGGTAATGAGAGTAACATGGCATATTGAATATCTACAAGTACTTTGTCAGCAGAAATTACATTTGGATGTATATTTATGGCATTTTAATTAGTAATATTGAACAAAAGTTAAAGAAATATGTTGAAAAAAAATAGAAAGACTAATCCAATACAAAAACAAAAGAATCATAAATTTTGTCAGAATTGTCCACATTACACTATAGGAAGAGGAAGCACTGCTCACTTATTTTCTGTGTAACAGTTTCTCACAGGTTGGAAAGCCTCATTTATTTCTGAGAATTTCTCAAATCATTTTATTTCTATTTTCTTCACTTATAATTAGTTTCAATTTAGCATTTTAAAACCTTGTATCCAGATTTATTGTAATTTCTTAATTTTCCCTCAAGTTTCCCATATTATAATAACTAAAACTAAAAACCAAAATTTCTCTGCAGAATAAGAGGGAAGGACAATAAATGTTTTCATATGCAAATAGCTATTGTGTATGCCTGAATGGAAGTTGTTTGCTTTGTCCATTCTGCTCATTGTGCTTATACTCCTTTCCTTTTCCTTTCCCACCAGTGTATTCATAGAGATGTTAAACCAGAGAATATCCTTATCACCAAAGATGGGAGAATTAAGTTATGTGATTTTGGTTTTGCCAGAATATTAAGTAAGTATAATTATTCATCTTCTGCGTTTTGTAAAAGCTTTGAAATGTTTATGTGTAGTTAAATGTAAAAAATGCACGTGTACCATAGACATTTATGTTATTTGGCCTGTATTCAGAATTTAGAGATGATATTTGTTCATTTGTCCATTGTATGTCTAGTAGATTATTGCAAAATAAAGCCAGTCAAGCACAAGCCTGAAATTAGGCCATTCATGAGGAGAAGCTATAATTCTTTGTCGGCTCTATAACAAAAGACAGTTATAGAAGGAAAGATAATTATATTCCTTTGACACAGAGCTAATTGTCCTTGAAATGTCTCCCCAATCAATATCAAGGAGATGCTGTGTTAAGGTTTACCTCTAAGTGTGTTTTGGAGCTGTATTCTGCAAATGCAATTAGAAAGAAAGTAAAAACCACTCAATATGTTCAGATGGTGGCAAGCCGACGTAGGTGGGCACCGATTGATGCAATCACGTTGTCATGCCAACAATGCAACACTTCATATTACGGTTGCTAGGGCATGTATGATATGCTAGGCTTGTAGTAGGCAGCTGTTCAAATATGAAAAGCTGATTTATCTTGGTGATGACAAATTATGAATTTAAAAAGTTTTGCGAATAAGCATTGCTGCTCTGTTTGTACTAAATTTAAGGATGCACTGTGGCATGATCATATTTCAAACAGGTAGCAGTTAGCATTTCTCTATCTGTGATATGTATTTGGAAGACAGATCTTTTAATTTTTTTAATACAATGTGCATATGTAGTATGATGGGGTCACATTAATTCGTATCCTTTTTCTAGAGCATTTTTGGATCGTGGTACTTAGCACAATATATCTCCTAAAATACAAAATTATTTTTAAAAATCTTGGCACGAAATGAAACTAGATATTTCAGGCTTCAAATATTTCCAAAAATAAAATTAATCCACGAAAGAATCACGGAGATATCGCGATATCAAAATTCGATTGACGAAACGATCGCATCGCTCCATGCCGGAAAATGGCGAGAATTGTCAACAAATTGTGTCAAATAAATTCGAAGGCCCCGTTTTGAACAAGAATTAAAATAAAATTGCTTCCATCTAAGATGCAAAATTTACAGTAGCTTAACCACAAAATATCAAGGAATCGAATGGTATGTCTGCTTACTTACAAATTTGATGATTTCTGTCTGAAAATTGGAAGGATTCACGTCTGTGTCGCGAGACCCGTGTTTTTCTGCAAATGCAAGCAAATCTGCCGATCTTTTGGCAATATTTTCATTGTTTTGGGTCCTTTTGCTAAGAAAATGTCCACAATAGGCAAATAAACAACGCTTTTTACGATGATGATGTCAGATTTGCAATATTTCATCGATTTTGTAGAGATTCATAAGATGTACGAATTAATATGATGCGCAAATTAATGTGACAGCACCATACAACTTTTTCAAATGAAATGGATTTCTGTCTAATTCATGATCTTGTACTGTACCTGAAATTTGTTATGACAATGAGAAAGTTTCTTGTAAGGTGTATTTTTAAATGAAAACACCATATTTAATAATGTATGTGGATATTCAATCTCCATGTAAATATTAGCTGTGGTATATGGGAAGGGAAATAAGGCAGTCCAAAATTACTACGCTTTTTATTGGCATTGACTGCTTGCATCCCAGGGCCGTGCAATTTAATCATCAATTTCAGGCAGAGCAAACATGCATGTTTTTGTTTGCATGTTTCCATGGAAACGATAATGCCTCATTTGTGCCGATCTTAATTTGCACATGACAGTGGGTTGCAGAAAGGTCCCCATTAAGAATAATTGATCAGGTTGGTTTGTTTGTCATAGAATATGCTATGAATGGGAGGCTTGGTTTAAAATTAGATTTTTAAGTGGATTGGTGTGTAGTTACAAAATTTATATCAAGTTCTTGCCTGAAAGTAGATGCTAAATGGTGATTGATGTATTTGAGTTTTGTCATAGTATGATTTTAATGCAGTTGCATAATGAATTTTGTTAATTAATTACCACTAATTTCCTTTAGTCTGCAAAATGTACTCCTGTATTCAACTGTAATCATTTCAATACCAGAATGACTCTGAAAATTATGTCAATAAAAGAGTATTTTAAGATTGATGGCAACTGCCAATAATGATTGAAGTGAGATTTTGTACAGAAAATGCAAAATACTCCAGGGTTTATAAAATTGTATTCCAGATTCTATACACTCAATTATTAAAATGTGCTTTTTGTTATTTACATTTTACATGTAAAAAAGGAAATGTGTTTAAACTTTATTTTTTTTCATCATGCTTATATGATTTGAACAGAAAAGGTGATAAAATCTGTGAAAGGGTAACTTGTACCCAACCGTGACATACATGTCATCAGTTTGCTATCAGTGAATGAAGGATTAGCAAAATGAAGAATCCTTTTTCTTTCTTTGAATTTTACACTTGATATACATTCATCAATTTTGAAATAAAAGGGGTAGTTGTCCACTGTATGACGTCACATATTTTGCCAAAGTTACAAACAGAAGGATCTTTATCACAGGTATTGCATAGACTTTTGAAAAATTAAAATCTTCTTCAGATTATCTGATTTTAATCAAACTTTCAGAGTTTACCCCCTTGTTCTCCTTGGCTTTTTGGAAGCTTTTTGACCAACTTAAATGTCTATAATAATGGATCCCCCTTTGATGAGTAAAATACAATGAAATGTCATTGTCCTGTTGAATATGTGATTAAAATCTCTGAATCTTCATTTCCTTTGGCAAGAGTGAAACATGAATTTGTAATTATTTTGCAATCTTGGTGTTTCGCATGCCTAAGTATAATAGTTCGGCACTATGGAAATGACAGTTGATGAAACTGGGGAAAGTAAACAGCCCTACATGTACTCTAATACATGATTGGTCATGAACAGCAAAAAAATCCCCATGTTATTCAAGAAAAAAAATGTGTGGAGCAGGCATTGCGTATACATTGTTCTTACTTATCAGTCTACAGCACAGTAAAATTGTCACTAGTAGTTCTTTTTTGACGAGTTGAATGAGAATCAATATCCAATTTTAAATGAAAATCTTTGTTTTCATTGTATGGGTACATGCATAAGTGCCAGAGACATTTTGTATCTTCATAACAGAAGATATTAAACCATTAACATTAATGAGTGTTTTTGTCATGTGCAGTATGTTTTGTTTGTGCTTGTTTTGGGTTGTCCCCAATATGTATTTTGCTTTAAGATTTACTGATCACATTATTCACACTAGGCTAAGAGGATAGGAAACATGTTGTACATATAACAATTCTACTCAATTTTGCCTTTACATGATTATGAAAATGATTAATTATTTTCCTCCTCTTTCAGCTGGTCCTGATGATGAGTAAACAGACTATGTAGCAACGCGATGGTACAGAGCACCAGAGCTCTTGGTAGGGGATATGGTGTATGGCCCTCCTGTTGATGTATGGGCCATTGGTTGTGTAACGGCTGAACTCATAGCTGGAGAGGCACTCTGGCCAGGCAGATCAGATGTTGATCAGCTTTACCTCATCAAACAAACACTAGGTAAATGGGCACAACATTCGCCACAGACTTTCATATATGAAAAAGATCCACTTATTCTGGCAGATTAAGAGGAGACTTTGGCTTTGCCACATATTCTGAAAATATGCTAAAGAATCATTTTTGTCCAGGAGATCCTCATGAATGTTTCTTTTTTAGCCTGTTTGTAAGTTCCATTCATTTGTATTTTTGTTTTGGTTATTATTCCTCATGTAGAAATTGAGCCCATTTTATAATTTTCTAAATAGACTGCTGTCTCCATTTTCTAGTAATATTCTTTAATTTTCTTTTCAACAGTAGTAAGATGATTTTGTGTACATTATATGCAATCAGTGCAACTGTCTGTAAGGAATATTGTATGACAAATTAGCAAAATAAATATAAAAACCTGTGTCAATATTGGGCAATTGTCTTGTAATTGATTTCAATCTCAATCTGTTTTACTTTCAACCAGGTGATTTGATTGACAGACATCTCAAGATTTTCAGCACAAATCATTTCTTCAAGGGAATGAGTATTCCTGAACCAGAGAGACGGGTAAGTCAGTCTTTTCTAGTCACTTCACATGTAAATTTTAATTTTTGACAAGTTTGATGTTGATTTCATTCATTTGGAATGGATGCTAAAAGAATTTTTTTATTCCTGTTAGAATTTACATTATATTAGATTATGCGTATTGTTATTTTTCATCTTTCATTAGGGAATAATTAGTGTTCATTTTTAAACATTTATGTAGTGTATTATGTGAATGGTTTGTGTAAATGATCAACATTTAAAAGTAACTTGCATTATCTTATAAGCTTGTTAGAATCCCATATATTTTCCCAAATTATGCCTTAGATGTAGTTATACACAAATATGTAGTGAATTTAATTGTATATTATCTAATGTAAAAATGCTCCTATAGGTATCAACTGTAAGTGAAATAACACTGTAGTCTTTCTTCATGCGTGTCTGAGATTGCCTTATTAGAAAGTGACAGTCATTGAATTGAAGGGTTTCTCATAGGGTTTCTTATTCCATTAATGTTAGTGGTTTCCAGAATCCAATTTGATATCACGTCTTGTTGGCTTTGTTGGGGATTACTGTAGTAAGGTTTCATTATCTCTGACAAACAGGATGACATGGTTTCTTGATGGGCTTCATCTTCACTTTCTCAGACATTATTACCTTTTGTTTTATAATAGCATGGTGTCAGTGCTTGACCGGAGATGTGAATGTCATTGCAGGGACTAAAATTTAGGGGAGTGAAAGCAATGGTTTCTTAAAGCTCCCCTTTAATGCTTTTTTTGGGAGGGGAATGATTTATAAAGCCTCTTGTAACCGCAAATTTAACTACATAAAGACCCAATTTAGCTCCCCTAAAAGTCTCATTTGGGAGCCTCTAGGAGAGCAACTCTATTCATTGCTCCCTGCACATTATATAGTTCAGTCCCTGTCATTGGTTCAAAATCATTATGACTAGTCCAGTAGCCTTCATCAATCTTTGCCTTTTTCCCATATCTGGATTGATACCAGTTTGGTGCTTCACCAGGTGCTTCACCAAGGAGAACAAATCTAAAGAAGACTAGAGTACACTATTGAGTGTTCTCCTCACAGGATTCTCAGTACAATAACTGATATCAGTTGGTTTTGAGTCGTTCTTAGAATCACTCGTAACTTGGTGAAACACTGCCCTGACCAGTACAAAGTTGTGAGAACCAAAATTCCAGGTTGGGTAGTCCAAGAGGATGATAATGCCAGGTACACCTTAATTGATGAATATTAGCACGGTTTATACAGTAAAGTTTATCTTTTGTAAGTTTACCTTCATCTGTCAGCTTTTAATCTATATTATGCCTGTTCATTTCATTCCCGTTCACAGATACCATTGAAGGACAAAGTTAGGAATCTCAACCCAGTTGCATTGTCTTTCTTAGAGGTGAGTCACGCGGTTCTTCAATCTTGATGGGTCTAGTGGTCATCAACAAAATATAAGATTCATGGCTAACTTAAACATATCCATCAGTTTTGGGAGAGGTGGTGCTACAGATATATAATTACTTTGTGAGCTACAGTGAAATTATTCACATAATACTATTTTTCAATAACAAATAGGAGCATGTTCATAATTTGTTTGAATGAAATTGACCCAGAAATGGCAAATTTATCGCAAAAGAAAACAGTGCACTGGTTATATTCGCCGGCACACCAACTCACATACAAAATCAATGGGATTTCAATCGCCGAAGGGGGTTAGGGGGGAAAGCCAAAATACATCATTCTTCATGCCAAGGCTCACCGTGTGGAAATGTTTGTGATACCATAGCATTTGGGTGTTAGTCTTCTCTCCAAAATTGCCAAAATATGTAAAAGAATTCTTCCGATTTTGTACCAAGCTATCTTTATGGATGTAAAGCATGTTGTGAATCATGACTATTACTGGTCTACACATTTAATTACCTTCTTTAATTCAATTAGGAAATATCAAATTTATAACATTTCTTTCATTGTGCTACATTTGTTGAATGAAAGAGCTTGTGAATTACATGAGTGTCTATCTAAATGTTTCTGTGGAAACCATATTTACTTCTGCATGCTCCCGGCAATATAAGGGTTCAACAGATATAATCCTTACTTGATTTTTTTTTTTTTTTAATTTATTCAATTTGGTTTTACTTTATTGACTCAAACTACAACATGCGAAAGCTTATGCGCCTGAAGGCTGCACGGCTAAAGCCTGGGTAATAATGCTGCAATTGTAGAGTGCTTAGGTAATTCTCATGATGAGTTGATCAGCGCTATATAAAAGCTGTTCATTATTATTTTCATATCATTCATGTCATATTTTTTTTGTATCTCTCCAGGCTTGCTTGCAGATGGACCCTGCAGATAGACTCAGCTGCCAGGAGCTCATGGAGATGCCTTATTTTGATAGGCATAAGGGCGTTGATGACAGGCATCAGGAATCAACAGTCCGCAAGCACAGATCAAAATTGGTATGCTTTCATTTTATTTAATTTGAATTTAATTTGATGTTGTAACCAACTGGGTTTTTTTTTAACCTTCTAATGTACTGTAGGGACTGGAAAAACATGATGATCGAATGGAAAAAGTAAAATTTCTTATAAAATGAGGTTATTGTCACATGATGCATTGGTATCCTTCACATTCTAGTTTTTTATACTCAATTAACCCAAGTCACATGATGTGCTGCAATATAAAGTTACATTGTGATTACAAAAGAATGGGTTGTTTTAGCATTTGAATGATTGTCCTTTTCATGTTTGTGAGATCTCATGTACACAATTGTTTGTATTCATTTTTGGTGTAAAATGTTCCTTTCAATTTACTCCTAAATATTCTCTGGATTTGGTATCTTTTGAACAATGAAATGATTTTGATTTCGTTCATCTGTTTTCACTGACAGAGTCTCCGCAAGGACAACAGTCACTTACCTCAGCTGAACTCGCAATTGCAGGAAGGCATCTCGAAAGGTCACACCAACCAGGGACACAAGAAAACTGAGAACGACAAGCTACTCAAGAGAGATCGCCTACCAAACATTGACTCATTCAAATAGGAACACTAATGTGCTATCTGTCCTTCACAACATGGTCAGGAAGATTAGTCTAGAAGCTCTTTAAGGGAGACCCGCTAGCCAGCATTGACTCCTTCAAATAGAGAGACTCATGTGTTCATCGTGCTAGGAATTGATTATCAGTCCGGAAGTTAGAGATCAAGGAGCTACTCGGTTTAGACTGACATATTGGATATTATTCTTCAATTTTCCAACCTTCAATATCTGTCAAGAAGCATCAACTTTGAAGAGGTTGCCTACCAAACATTGATTCCTGCAAATAGAGAGATCTGAGCGTCACGAAGGACTCAATTTTAGGACATTATCGTTCAGGAGGGTAGAGATCAAAGAGGCTACTCGAAAGATAGTCTACCAGAGATTGATTCTATCAAATAGACAGACTTGTGTATTGGATTTTATCCCTCAACTTTGAGTAGATCGTCTACCAGACATTGATTTTGTGGACAAACTCTCGGTGTTTTAAATGCTGCAATTTTCTAGGTAAGGAAGTTGCCATCTATGGACTATACAAATTAATCTGTGTTGAATTTTATTTCTCACCTTTCGAGTTACGAAGGTGTCATTTATAAGAAGAATAAGACACTTCTCCATTGGGCCCTTTCCAATCAGCAATTCGTTTATTTTTTTTAAGCAGACCGATTAGCACGTTGTATTCTACCATTCATGTTTTTATGTTTTAAAGTTGTATATTAATAAGACACACAAAAAATGAGAGGCTACTTGCTGAAGCATATTACATGATTAGATGATAAAGAGGGATTACAGTCTACCCAACAAAGGATATTTTGAAGAGATTCTTCTGTGTTGTGTAGAGCCAAACTTCTAAGTGGAAATTTTGAAAGAATCACTTTCAAGGAAAAAAAAAAGAATTGGGGATAAAATTCTAATTGTAATTCTAATTACTGTAGAATAAAAAGTTACCAAAGATACGTCCTATTCAAGCCCAATCATCTTGCTGGATAGTCTTGGGAGTTATTATTCCAGAAAGATTTGTGGAAGAACATCTTGTTGAATTTGTCAAATACTAACCACTGAATGTCATCATGAATGTTTACTACCATTGTTTATTGTTTGTTTTTTTCCCCTATTCAAAGGATATTTTGTGCTGAATGTTCCTTTGATGAATTAGGAGGGATACGCTCTATAATGTTGACCCTTGATGAGATGATGTTGATGATGTAATAATGTCTCTTTTTATTCAGTTTTTAATGGATGTAAAACCCTAAATTAGATGTAGATCCAATATAACATTTGTTGTATTTTTCACCTCTTATACAATGTATTTTCTAGATCCAGCGACACATCTCAGTTATTGTTATTTTTTTTCTTCTTTCTGATGGAAAGTTTTTTGACTAAATATTGATTAAGTAGAAATTTACTTTTCATCATGTAAAAATACTTTACATTTTCCTTGAGATATTGTCAGTTCTACATAAATCTGAAATCTAAGAATAATTTCTTCGAATTAATGTGAGGCCAAAATGATGAGCTAAACTTTAAAAAATACAAATTAAATATATCTTTATTATGAATTTAATTATGCTCTTATCATTGCAGATAGGTAAGAAATAATGATTATTGTATGCAGATTGAAATATCTTCCAGTTTCACGAGAGTATTGTCGGTCATGAATTCATAGAGATGTGCACTGTTGAATATCAAATGTACATGCACATATGGTACATGTCACTTTTTCTCTCAAATTGGTTTCACAAATACATGCATTGTGTAATGTTTTGCATTTTGAATTTGTAAGTACTACACAAACTTGTTTGAATTATTTCAATGATGTAGCAGCAAAATCTATGCTAACTTTTAGTCATATTAAGTGCTATGATGAAAATTAGTGTCATTGTAGCTTTTGAAATGCATTTTGTTATTTTTCTTGTATTTGTACGGACAATCATGATGAAAGCTGTACTTTATTTCTTATGTTCATGTATTATTCAATTGTGTGGACTATTGAGCAATTATTGATTCAAATATTGTAAGATTTGTCCAGATTTTCTGCTTGTAATGATTGTAAACAATTTATAAGGAAACTATGAAAACTACATCTTATGAGTAAATTTCATAGTTTACATGGAGGCTGATGGTTTTGAATTTTGTTATTTTGGGTATGAATGATTAAGAAGGAATTTTGGAAATGTTGCCCATTCCTATTTGGCTGCTATAGAATAATAGCACTGATTCAGACAGAAAACTTTACTCAATTCTTTAATTATAAAAAAAAATGGCTCATTTAATCTCTCTTTTTCAGTCAGATTGTATGGAAATTTGTTTATTTGGAAGTCTTGCATGATGAAAAAATGGAAATATTGCAGCCAGATATACACACAGAAAATGGTGTCAAAAATCATGTGGGCTGAATAACACAGTATACTTGCAGACACATAGCATTCCTTGTATCAGTGACATGTGTATAGTGATGTCAAAGACTGATATAAAATGCCTATTCAAAGTGATTAAATTTAAGAAGAACATATGAATATAACATATTAATATTACATATTATTTTATACTTGGCTCTCTCATTTTAGTATTCATTAAAAAAGCAAAAGCTAGCAAAGCAAGATTGATATAAATCATGATTTCACTGCCAAATGATAAGCTATTCACATAAAACTTCAGATGGGATCATGATATCTCCAAAGATCTGTGTGTGTGAACTCTGTGACTATTTACTTTCTTGGTCTAATGAATTTACATGTACTGTATGGTCAAATTAGCAAACAGCAACAAATAAATATGAAAATGCATGTATCTGAAATCATCAAGTTGTATGTTTGCCTTTAGCAGTACCTGCAATAATGTAATGATGTACTAATAGATGTTGCCTTAGTGATGTACTATTCTATTAAAAAAAAAAAATCATATTTGATTAGCATGTTATGAAAATTCATCAAATTGTACAGAAATTATAGTACTTATGAGCATTTTTTTCTCTGAACAATAATTACTGCATTTCGATTGCTTATAAGTAGTATAATGCCAAATGATCATGTAAAAGTAATGGATATTTTGATTATGAATTCATATGTAGATTGTATTTTTTTTTTGGGGGGGGGGGAGTTCAATTGAATTCAGAGAAAGTTTAGAGAAAAGAAATATAGTTAGGTATGATAAGAATAATGAAATATCCTTATTTGGGTGTATTCATATGAAATGAAACATTGAGTACATATAGAAAATGTTCAAAATATACTTTTGAGTAATAATTGAAGCATACATGTAACAATAGAAGCGCATATTGTGAATGTAGTTACAGAGAATTGTGAGCTGTCTAAAAGTAACGAGACTTAATATGTTGAAGTTTGAATGGATAAATTTCCAAATTTCTAATCACTACCATGACAGTTGTCAAAATGCATTTAGACATTTGGCTAGAATGCATTAATATTGTTGTTCTTTGTAAGTGTATAATTATGCTCTGCATTTGAATTATGGTACCAAATATTGTTTCTTAAAGAATTTACAATGTGTTGTTCACTAGATTCAAACTGTAAAAGAACTAGATCAATTCGATGTGTATTTGACTTGGGACATTTTGGTCCTACATGCTTTTTATTTGTGTATTATTGCAGGAATTCCTTCTGAGTAAAAGTAATCTATATCTGAATGTTTCTGGAGCTGGAAAGGGTACATTTGAAAGTGGGAAATCTGAATGTAGTAAATTTTGTTTTGCGTACTGGTAATATTTATTGAATACAGAGATATTACAAATATACGTTGTACTTCATGTCATGTTGCATTACATGTACATGTACTTATATATCCTGGGGCCTGGAACATAAATGATGCAATCAAACTTATGATAAATATTAATCATAAGTCCATGGCAAAATATAGATACGATGCATCATCAATGAATCATTTTTTTTTTGTTCCATGCCCTTGTCCTTCCGAGTAAATTCTCTCGAATCAGTCATAAGCCTTTTTCACTATTATTAATTATTCACAGACTGTAAATTTATATGGTTTTCATCAGGCAGGCATCAAGCAGAGGAAGTATTTACCAGCTATGAATTTCACATTTTTATGGCTATTTTTTTAATTATCAAAAAGGAATGACAAAATTGAAAGCCTTTGGAAAGGATCTTTTAAAACAAATTATTTTCAATTCAATGCAATTTCAATTTCAATTATGTGTGGTAACATAAATTTTAAGTAGTATAATTTTTATTGATCCATCTCTGTGAAAGATGTGGGAAAGAAGGAAATCAGTAATTTAAAAGTAGATGAACTGGGACCACTTACCTAGAGCCTTGCTATAAAATGTCAAATTATTTGGTATAAAAATCCCTGAATCAAACCACTATTTCTGGCTTCTTGTTGTGACATTGTAGTCTTGTCTTATAGAAGCTGGTCAAATTCATTTGAAATATTGCTTTGCAAAGTAATTTGTCCAATCGGTTGGCCACAAATTCTCTGAATCAACTCCGGTATTGCTTTATTTTTAGATTGTAGTCTTGTCATCTAGCTGCTTGTCAAATATGTTGAAGAATGGAACTTAGGTTGTCACAAAATACCTAAATTAATCCAATTTGAAGGGCCAATTTTTGTGAAATTATAGTCTTGTGTTATAGGTGCTTGTCTAATTTTAATAGATCTATTTTTCTTTCTGATTATGAGTTATACTGCTAGTGTGAGCACACCTTTGAGATGTGCTTTAATTTGTCAATGTTGATGTAGATATTCCTTGTTCTGATTTGTATAGTGATTCAAATGGATCAAACCAGTATCAAGGGCTTATTGTTGACATATTAGTCTTGTCTTATAAATGTATATTGTACATGTATATGAACTCGTTGAGGGATGTTGTAAATATTAGGAGAGAGCGAGAGATAGGAGGAAATGTATGTGGAAAAAAATCTTGGTCATAACTACTTTTCTTTTTGTAGAAGAGATGAAATAAACTAGAACACAATACAGATAATGATTTTGTTTCTCTTGGCTGATTTGTTGATTGTTTTGTCAGAGAAATTCTCCTTTTTAAAATCTGCACAAAAAATTGTGTCAAACAAGAAGCAGGTTATAAAATTGAGATGTCTCACATCATTTTATCATTATTAAGGCTTCTTATGCTTTAATACAGTGAAACCTCCTTATAATGAGGTCCTTGGGACCATGAAAATTACCTTGTCATATCAGGTTCCTCACTATATCAGGGTAAAAAAACCCAAAAAACTATTAAGAGCTGGGACCAATAAAATCACCGTGTTATAACAGGTATCTCGCTATATCCGACGTTTTATAATGAGGTTCCACTGTATTTGAATTGAGCATGTGAGCACATTTCGTGAAGAATTATCTTAACAATGCAATTTTGAACCTGATATTACAAGAATTTCCTCAATTTCCAGTATAAGGAGTTAATTTTATTGGTCCAAATGGTCTCTTTACAACATTCAATTGTTTAAACAGACCAACATTAAATCCTTAATAAGCACAGCTGCTCTTGTAATTAAGCACATCATGTCAGCCCCTTGATTATGTTGCCCAAGGACAACCTCAAAGGGAATAAGTCAGAGATCCACCCCCCTCCTAATACTAGGGACCTTTAGCATGTACAAGACGGTATGGCTGATCACAACGTTAGCTCTAAGGTCCGTTCCAGAAGGGTGCACCAACACAACACTACTTCTTGAATGGACCTTAGAGCTAACGTTGTGATCGGCACTACCGTCTTGTACATGCTAAAGGTCCCTACTATGCTTACTCTCTTAGGTAGTGTTACAAGAAAGATACAATTAACTGATTAAAATCATTGTTCCATTTGTGTCGTTATAAAAAATGAAGCATTTAAGCCAATCAGAATGTGCATTCAAAATTGACATTGACATGCAATTAATTTGCAATAGATTGCATCTTTCTTCCAACACCCCCTGAGAATTCTAACTACTATCCCATTCACACACCTTCAATCACAAATTGACAATGCACACACACAATATAGGTGTAATCAAGTACATCAAATTGAAGTTGTATAAATATATTTTATGCATTTTCATAAACAAGGTTTCAGTCTCAAGGTGCACATTTGTAGTGTAGAACCAAATTT
>BQKZ01000002.1:222808-247405 GCA_036244855.1 Temnopleurus reevesii
CTCCTCACCAAACCCAAATATAAGGACTGTCTTGCCATCACAACCTTCAAGGTCCATTCCCCTCCATCGCAGGCAAACTTTACAGCATGGCTAGGAGGTAAGTGCTTCATGTCCATTTTTATGCCTCTGCCTCCGTAAGGTGGTGCAGGAGGCATTATTCTAGTATATTGCACAGTTTCCAACCATTCCAGAGTATTAATGAGATGTGTTTATGTAATTAAATTTCAGTAGTTATTTATTTCTTGAATGATCATGTCAAAAGGTTCAATGATATGACTATTTTCATTTTAATTTCTAAAATAATGGTTGTTTTTTTTCTTTTATGGAACAGTAAGTTTGAGGGAAGAAAAAGTATTTGGGAGATGTTATATAATAATCATCTTAATATTGTTTCCAGTGTTCAATACCAGGATGAGTGAAAACCAAAGTTCCCTTGTAAAACTTTGTATGTAGCAATAATGAATTCGTAGATATTCAACACTAGCCTGAATATATACAAATCAATCGTTCTCCTGAAGTTGGTTATGAATTTTCAGTGAAAAAATAATCAGGATGGTTGAAAATGATTATTGCAAATTTGAATAGCCACTACAACGGGTCTACTTTAATAAGAATACTTATCAGTGTTTCACCATTACCTTTTCTGTCAGGTGCTATCTTTGGTGCTTTGGAGGTGCTGAGTTACCGGTCTCAGTCCCGTGATGCATTCCTTCAAACAGAAGTGGTCCCTGACTGGTGTTCCCTTGCTCCAGGAGTCACTGAGGTGGAGACAACGGCTGCCAAAGACAAGACACCACTCAAATCATTAGGATTACGACGGGTTGGTGGTGATGGCGCCAAAGGCACTCCAGAGAAGTGAAAAGCAGGGGACTTGACAAGTTTCTTGAATTTAACTGATAATTTATGTTAGGAGAAACCGTGACCACCCTCAGGATTCTCACTCCATCTGGAAGACCTGGAAAAGCTGGAAAATGAAATTCGCTTTTCCAGTCAAGGACAAGTCAGGGAATTTGATTTAAAAATCCCACAAATATGGGAAATCGGCACTATATTTGTTTGAAAATTGAGGATGCATCGAAATAGTTTGAATTGAGTGGATTATGTTTACAAAATTATTTGGAAGTTTATTCTCCTGAAGTAGTGTGAACCTCTGCTTGATGACGTAGGGTGGTCAGAACTGAGAGATACTCTGAACTTATGCAGGCTGAATGGACAGGCAACACTGTCACATACAACTTATCAGTTGGTTGAGATAAACTATTTCTTGTCAGTACTGACTAACTTTCAAGCCTCTGATCAAAGATGATTCATGTTTTTTCACATAATAAAAAGCTTTTCTCCTATTGATGTTTGGATGTACATGCAAAGTCTTGCAAAAAGCCACACTTATCAACAACATGCTGTTGTTGTAATACAGTGACAGGGTTATTACGACTGTCTTAAGCAAATTTGTCATATTTCATACTTGATACATTTGTCATAGGAATAAGAACTAAAAAGTTAAAACCTTTTTTTTAATTCTAATTATTCAGTTAGTTTTAGCAAAGATAAAACTCTCGAGCCAATATTTTGTTTACACCATATGTTTTTTCCAAATTACTGAAAAGGTTGTTTTAAAAATTTTGCTGAATGCTGACTCTTTGCAAATGTTGCAAAATTTCTATTTTTGCAAATGAAATTCTAGATTTGCAGTAACTATGAAGAAATTTTTCCATCTAATTTAAATGGAAAGTACCATAGAACTTGCATACCTATTTTTGTGTCATCATAAAATTCCAAGCATTCCAAAAGTATATTTGAAAAATAGTTTCATGATTTGTTTAGTTGAAAATACACTTGAATTTTACGATGGGTGCAGCACAGAGCTTAACAAACCTTCTTGCCCAGGCAAGGGTAAGTAAAAATGCTGTGTTGGCAAGCATTTCTCAAAGTGATCATATTTATAGAAGCAATATCAAGAGATCAATATTAAGAGATCAACACTTTGCCCAAAAAACACAGATGTTCCATTTGTTTGACTTGTGTTTTCATGCATTTTTCTCTCGTAAAATTATTCATCCTTGTTGTATTAATTGACCATAAACTTCAGCATGAGATCGTTACTACCAATGTATGGTGTATTTTATGCCTGAATAAAAGAGGCACCTTAAAATTTGTGCAAGCAGTTATTCTTTGACAAGTAGAATTTATAATTATTTTCCCAGTTTGGCAAGCACTTGAAATACTGCTGTAGAGGCCTGTAGCAGTATTCCATTTTCATGATGATGTGCATTGGACAGACTCGGATTCATACCATCTCAAATCTGTCAGTCTGATTTATTTTGAAATCATTAAACCTCCTCATGTCAATCAGTATCATTTTTATGCAAAACCTTTCCTTTTTATAATGTCTATTTTGTCATGTATTGTAGATTGCTAGCATGTTTGCCCATCTGTGTAAATCTGTTCAACCCAATGATATACTGAATTTATTTGAAACATGGTTTTCATGATTTTTCTGAAATTCAGGAAAGGGAGTTTGTCTTCTATTCTGTGAAGCTGAAGTCGTCTGGGTCATTTTGATGACACATACAGTGACTTGTGGTGTGGGTGTGGGGGAGTTCTGACATAGCTTTCTTAAGATATCTGCTGCAGAGTGAAGCAAAATAATAACATTTGTGAAATGTTTCCCTAGTATGGAAAACTGCATGCTCACAAAATTTTTAGCATCATCACGGCTCAAAATGTTGAAGGGGGGGGGGGGCTGAAAAAGTTGTATGTATTGCAAATTATCTCTTTATTTTCTTAAACAATAATTTAAGGATTCATACTTAATACAACCTGATAATCATTTTACTACAGTTGTAACAAAGTACTGTACAATAATTTAGCACCATTATAGTTGTATGTATCATTGTAAATAAATATCATGTATGTTTATTCTGTAGAAAAGTACATTTGCTGTAAGTATGTACATACAAACACTGTTATGAAGTGCAATATCTAATCCCAATTTTATTATATCATATTTCAAAATGTAGATGTACTGTCAAATTATAGAACATAATTATCCGAACATGATTATTTTAATGATACCCATTTATTATTTAATTCCAGGTCTAGAATTATTACAGATTATCAGTATAAGTTTGTATTAATTTATGCATGCTGATACAATGGTGGCTTATGCATAATTTTGATAGGCATTTCCAAAATATTGAATCTTAAAATTGATGGAAAGTATGTTTTGGGGAGAGGTATGTGTATGACTGAATCGTATATAATTTTGTTGCTTCATTAGAAATACGATACAATAGATGTACAATAATTAAACAAAATATACAAATGCAGTTCATTTTCTGTCTTTAGTACATATTTTCGACTTACCCACTTTTCTTAAATGAGCCGTGACCATAAAGGGAAGCAGACCTTTTTTAAATCAAATAAAAAATGAATGATAAAAAGTTGATCAGTGATTTTGTTTAAAAAAATGCAAAATTGATCTTATGAACAGTGTAACCTCATCATAAAGAAGTTGAATATTACAACATATTCGTATTTCGAGGTAATTTTGCTGGTTACAGCTCTTCATGTTTTTTTCTCTTAGATATGAGAAATTTCATCTAACATGGATCTAAAGTTGCAAGGATCTTAGACAAAGGTTACACTGTATATTTATTTTCCCATTTTTTATATATTTTTCTTTCAACTTTAGATACATATTTAATGAAATATTCAAGTTAGAAATGATAACTACGTTTGTTTCTGTGTCTCTGATTTGTCATAAAACCTTCTTATTAAATTTTTTAGACAAATATCACATTCTTCAAATTTACAATGTTCAAATTCCCATCGCATTAAACCAACATTTATCAAATACCAACTGCAGTCAAACCTCGCTATAACAAGGTCCTTGGGACCAGAGAAATTATCTTATCGAGGTTTGACTGTATTATAAAATAATGAAATAGATAGAGTGCAGATAACTAAATTATTTGGAATGATACAACATTAAATGGAAAGCAGTAAATAATTGCAAACAAAACGTTATGACATGCACCTGTCTCCTCGGAAGAAAATTTATCCATCAGCACTCAATTTTTGTGGTTCTGACCTGATGTTCTGATCCCATGTTCTGAGCTCAGAAGAGATGTTCAAGATTTCTTTTTACTGCGACGCATGGAGGCATACCAGTGCATTTTTCTTTCTGCATTGATGCTGTCTGTTAACCAAAGCGTGTCTTCAGAGACAGGTGGATATGTAATGGTGTTGTAGTGTACTGAATATCTACGGGTAACCATATAGATGTTAAGACCATTTTGTTTGTTAATACCATTTTACAATTTTATTTGGCAGGTATTATACACATCTTTTTTTTTTAATGATGGAATAGTGCATAAGTGGAGGGGGCTTCCCTAATTTTAAAGGATGTTAATAGGAAAAATGTGCACTGTCCTAACGTGATGTAGCAGGAATTTAATAACATGCTGTGGCGGTTACATGACGTAGGTGGGGTAGAGCCCTATGGCACAGGCCCCAGATTGCTCTACAGAGTATAATCATTATCAGGGAAAAAACAGAGAGCGGGTATGTTTTTTTTAATAAAAATTGTCTTCTGAGTACATTGAGAGTGTGCAATTTTTGTTAACACTTACGGGGTTTATTATCACAATCGTGACAGATCATTGAATCTCTTAAAAATATGTAATGAAATTAATGCATCACCAAACAAACCAACCATTGTCTAGCGTTTATAAACTCATTTATTATACGTGTCATTAGCTGCATTCTGGCACCTGTCCTCATAATGCCCCTTCGAAATGTACACCTGATTCACCGCCGATCTGACCTGTGCCATGCACGTGATACCGGTAGCCCTCCATACCAGAAAGTAACCATTTATTGATTCCAAATATAAAACTATAGTATACGTTAATAAGGGGTTTAAACTGATGTCAATCATATTTATTTGCAATATGCTAATGAAATAGATAATAAATAGCCATTAAAATCTTCCTTTTCATTGTAAGGCCACCCAAGTGTAACCATGAAATTGTTGGGAATACATAAATACTGAAATATTGTCTTTCCGTTAAATTAATAATGTTTTCAAAAATGCGCTAAACATGATTTAAGTGTATATAATATGCCCCATATTTGTTTACTCAAGTTCTTTATTCAAAAGTAGAAATTATTTCCTTATCATCGAGCAATTTTATATGCATAATACAGTACTAAGTCTTTTCTTTCTACAGTACTACTTGGTAAAGTTCCTTCCAAGATAATAAAAACGGGAGTTTTAACTGGAGTGTAGGTTGAGTTGGTGATCAGTAAACTATATTAAAAATCACTCTTAATATTTCTCGAATCATT
This sequence comes from Temnopleurus reevesii, assembly GCA_036244855.1. Lineage (NCBI taxonomy): Eukaryota > Metazoa > Echinodermata > Echinoidea > Temnopleuroida > Temnopleuridae > Temnopleurus > Temnopleurus reevesii. The sequence continues at coordinate 228,161 of BQKZ01000002.1, forward strand.
CGATTGAAATAATGACCGTTTGAAATCTAGAATCCGCTCTCTTTGTAAGAAAAACACTTTTTCACTACTTTTTGGGTTGGGCATGTCTCTCTAGTCTGACTCATAAAAACCGAAAACTGATTGGAATGGCCGAGCGATTCTGTCAAAAAACTTTTCCAGTTAATCTAATCGTTCGCGAATCATTAGGTCACAATATTTACTGCTTGAAATCAGAAATCCGATCCCTTTGTATCTCAAAACACTTTCCAATACAATTGTTGGACTCGTCTATTATGAAAACTGGAAACTGAATAGATTGTCCGAAGAAGATTTGTATAGTAAATCACTGAAGCAAAGTATCCTTTTGTGAGGTGCGATCCCGCTATAAAGTTGTTGCTACGCGACGCGAGGCTGTGTACATGTATGTCACACCGCGCATGCGCAACTTGACCACATTATTTGCGAACGATGGTAACATCGAGTGCGTATTATTACACAACAGTCATGGGGGCCGGGGCACCAAGAAACTAAAAAAAATAAGGGCAAAGCATAACACACATTCAGCCGCTCAACAAGTAACTCAACACCACTTCACAACAAAGATGTAAATATCCAGGAAAATAATTCAAGGTCAAGGAACAAGGAAGGAAACCTAACAGAATTTCACACAGCCCAAAACTTTTTTGGGCTTTTTTTACTAAATAAATAAAGGAAATACTAAATTTTTGTCCGGTGATCTTGAGGAATATACCAGCGATGAGTACCGGTGCTGCTTCGCCAATTGACCCGATGATTGCCCGGAGGAGGGAGCAGCTGTATGGGGCAACTCGGGCAAACGCCCTAACATCTATGAAGGAATCTCTAACTCAAGATCATATTAAAATGATAGAAAAGGAAGCGATGAGATGCACTTCTCCGATTCTACACAGCATAACTAAAGGAACATATAAGGTAAGAAATAATCAAATTAATGCATGATTTTTCATCCTTTTATAGTATTCTCGAAATGACGATCAATTCAAATGTACTTTAATTATTAATTTCAGATTATGATAATGCAGAAGCAACCTAAACACTTTTTGATTAATTAGTTTCGTTTATTTTTGTCGCATTCTTTTATATTATTCATTACAAGTATCTCGGTTGTTTTGAATAAGCTATATTACTCAATTCTTTTATATTATTAATTACAATTATCTCGGTTGTTTTAAATAAGCTATATTACTTTGTTTTAGCTTATGATTATCTTTATTATTATTGACCGCTTGAACTGTGTGTATACTCCAAGTAATCCATACTACAACTTTTTAAATTTTAATGTAATACTGTATTATGAGATCGCTATATAGTCAAACGGATGAGGAATTCTGAAATTATTGCAGTTTGTTAATGTATTTATCTGACGTCTGAATTTCTCTGTAACCAAGGTACATGCATAGAACTCACAATATTATAAGATCAAAGTCTACCTGTTATCTCTTCCTCAGCTATACCTCAAAATGTTAAGTCTATATACCATTTTATCAATGTCCATCCAATGTCTTCGATAAACCTTGCTTTGCCCCAATATTCAACCCGATATTTATACATTCAATCGATGATATTTACTATTTGCCTGTATTAATTTGATGTTAGTGCCCATCTTGATAGCATTTCATTGTGAATAATCAGTTTTAACTTGATTTGTGATTAATAATAAATTACATTGCTTTGTACGTCGGTATATACCATTTTTCAGTAGTCAGTAGTAGTATTCTTTTACCATTTTACGGTTACTTTTCAATAGTTTGGCTATAATACATGCTAGCTCCATCGATTGAGTGGAGACGAAAATAAAATTGTTATTGAACATTTAACATGAAAACATTAAAATCATTTGACATCGCGTGGGTCCCCATATCTATGGAAACAAGGGAACTTTCCCCCTTCCACGGGATCCCATGAGTATATGGTACACTGTGTTCCTGAAAATGGGACATGACAAACAATCATGAAAACTATTTTAAAAGAAAATCAAATCAAATCATTCGGCATATACAGTGATTAAAACTATTTTCCCGATCCGTTGTGGGCTGTGACGATATCTAAGAAAATATGGTTCACAAGAAAACGGCGTTTAACTCTTTAGACAGCCTGACATTATCAAAAACATCAATTTCTTGATTGTAATATCACGGCATGGGTCTCGAAATGAGAATGAAAAATGATATTGAAGAATGTTCGGTAATAAATGATGAAATACGTGACATAATCACATTCACATTTCCGGTTTTCCATCATTCCCTGTCACCTTGGGCCTTGTGTGTCATAAATCAAAAGTTAAAACTTTTACATTGTGAATATCAGATATCACCATATTATGTTTTAATAACATTCAATAACCAATATACGTGTATAATCTTACAGCTCTTCTTTTAGATAAAACAGAACACTTTTGATAGAAGGAACAATAACCTTTTTAGAAATAGGCTTTTATGAATGTTTGAATAGAGATATTAAAGGTGTGTTATACTCCAATTAAGCATATTAATGACACTTTCTTGACAGTATATTTCGTTACTTTAACCTTTATATATCTTCTGATTAACCCTCTCAAACCTTAATGGGGGTCACAGAAAATGTCAAATGTCTCGATTTTTTGCCAATGATAACTTATTTACTCATACCCTTACCGACACCTCCTCTATATTCACCAGACACACATTGGATACAAGAAAAGAAAAAATCAATAAATGACGTTGGCCTATTATCTATTGGACAACCATTTATTGATCGGTCCAAGTAACAGGTTTTCATAGCTCCACTGTCACCTGTATTCCTTTCCTGTTACCCTGCTCTATACAGGGGGCGATTAAATTCCATCATAGATCAAAATGTCCGGTCGTATAATCAATATTGGATGCTCCCGGAGATAATAAAAGAGAAGAGTTTGCGCATAGATTAACATGTTTGATCAGNTCATGTTTTCTATCTTCTTCCCAACATTTTCCAGAGCATCAACCTCTCAGCGCAGTCTGGATACGCGCCTCGAGTGCCATTATGAGATTTCAAAAATAAAAATTATTTTCCTCTCCATTCTTTTCACTACATTTCACGACACGCCATTCTATGATAATGCAAATATAATCTTTGAATAATAAATCATATGGAGTATTTTTCATTATTGACCCCATAAAATACATCATTATAGAGACCCACACGCATAGCAACGCAAACATTCAGGTTGTCAAGCGAGAAAGAGTATTAATGAACCAACCACAGGAGCCTGGAACATAAAGGAGAAACAATAGATTGAAAATTAATCGTATCTCTAATGGTACAGTTTTGCCATAGACTTACAATTAATATCTGTCGTAAGTTTAATCGCATCTTTTATGTTACAGGCCCCTGGTAATCTGTGTGAAAAAAATCATCAGTCCGTCATATGTAACTTGACACACACAAACATTACTGTGACTATTTCAAAATCATTGATAATTGGTAAGTTATGAATTGAACTCTTCCCTTTTGTTTCATTTCAGGGTTATCAACCCGATCGCAGTGTTGGTTGCAAATGGGATTCCAATGAACAGGTAAGCATTTCTAATCAAATGTATCTCAAAATCTTTATCTTGTTAAAATATTTTTTTTTCAATTTGCATGAAATATAAGTAATATATGTATTATTTACGTGTATTTTATCAGTCAATCATAATTATGAATATCTTGTTACATTTTTTTTTTGTAAAGCTGTATCACATCAATATCATTATTATTTGTAAAAGAATAAAGTTAACTATTTTTCTTATTTATTTTTGTGCTCATTCTTCGTCGATTGCAGAAAAATATTCAGGTAATTAAAATTTGAAATGATATCGTTTGCATGTAACTCATCATAATAATCATCGCTAACCACCCGCATCAGATTATTAATGATTATCACCGTGCATGATTATAATCCACATCCTATTAACTAAAATAACTGATATTGTGTGCTTATAAACTAAATGTTTTATGTTTGAATTATATTAAATTATTCATCTACAATGTTTCCGCTTGCATTATTATTATTTTTTATTTATCTCTTGTTTTGAATTTTTCTTTGCTTTTCATCATATCTTAGATCTCTTGTAGTTGTAGCAATTTCTTTAAATGTCTGTGATGTATTATTTATGCGTACTTTTCTGCATTTGTTGCAATTTACTCTGCTATTTATATTCTACATATTATCATTGATGCTTAAACGTTTATATTGAATTATTTTCGCACCGAAAAAATCAAATCACATCAAATAATCAATTACTTAATAGTTTATCTTATTTTGAAATACTGCTGCTTTAAATATATTTTCATCCGTATATACTAATCTACATTAATGTTGTAGTAATCACACTTTACTTCTTTATCATTGCACTTACATGTATATATATTTCGTGAAAAGCCAACTCCACTAATCCATCGTTAATTATCGACACCACAAGTTTAATGAGTGAAAACAATAATGGTGCTTGAACCAAAAAAAAAATCAAATATAAATGGCAATAGTTCAACAGAATAACAAAAACTCTACCATGTCTTGCTATCATATTCCCTATCGACTTTCGCATAACATTGACCATGTTGACTGTGTCCCGATTCAATACTGTAGTTTACGAAATGACTTTCCATTAACATGTGAGGTATAAAAGTTGCATCATCAATTAAGCCTGTTCCGATCTAAATAACAATACAAAAAACACATTGAAATAACAATTCATCTAATTCTATTAAAAAAAGGCGATGAATATAACTCTGTATTATATACATTTATGTTATATAGTGGCTTCGATGTTTGTGATTTGTGTTACTCTGTATCTGAAAAAACCAAACAAGGAACAGTTGATTTCATTATACCTAAGAAAAATGCGAGCAATTGCACAATCGATTCTTTCAAACATTCTAGATGAAATTTAATGATTTCATTTGTTCATTTTGTTCCAGATGCGATCTCATTTTGAGCTTCGCGGAGACTCCTCGCCAGTGGATGATCGAATCTACAAAGCTTCACTCACTACAGCAGACTATAATAACAGCAGAACAGAGAGGGTAAGACCAAATACGAATTAACAACATTTTCACAATTTTCTCACGAATCAGACGCGAGGAAACGCTATATCTCCGAAAATGCTTCTTATGGAACATATTTTGAATATTGTTGTAAACATCTTTTTTTTTTATCATTCGAGCTCGATGTTGTATTACTTTTCAAATCGAACACAACATATAATATAATCAATAATGCGGTGTTTAGACAACAGGAATGTTAAGACATTACACTATCAAAATTACAAAAAAAAAGAACATTACAAAGGTCGATTATAATGAAGGAATTCATGTATAAATCATAACAATGACATTAATAACTATAACTTATTTCAGTCAAATGTCAAACTTCTCCTTTATGGGTATATTTGAATCATGTTGCTTCAATTAATTCGTCCTCATCTTTTTTCATCACCTTCATTTGTTTATGTAGCTCCCGCCAGTCAAGCCAGAAGATAAAATCAACATGCCGGTAAGTTAGAACTCGAGCCTCTACGTTTATCACAAATTAATAACTCGTTATAGTTGATAAATGCGATTGAAATCTTCAATTGGTCCGAGGTCATCATAATCTCAAACGTTAATTGATTACTTTGGTAAACACTTCAGAACGTGAGATTATTCACCAGATTACGAGGTGAGGGAATTTGAAATGAAATATTCATATGAGAATTAATTGATACGAATAAATGATGTTTGGCGTGCTTACGAAACCCATATTCTTCCCTTTTTGAGGGGGGGGGGGGGTCAAACAGAGCCTTCTTGAAAACAAAAGGGTCGCAACGATCAATGTCAAATTGGGGCTAAATTTCTTGTGGGGTGGCCATAGGGGTGTTTTTTTCATGGACTTCATTAGTCTAATTATGATTTTTTTTTTTATTGTTTCCATTTTATCAGGATATGAACCCAAGATATTGGAGGGATAGGAAGTTTGGACAGTCACTCTACGATTCCGACTTTGTTGGTGGACATGTAAGTATGATTCTTTCATATTTGTTTCAAATAGTTGTTTAAAGCTGATCACATTTATCTATGCTCTAATTACTTTTGTCACTGAATTCAACATTATGAATTACGTTCCAAACATATTTCTTAATACCGATATACAGATTATTAAGAATGTCAGACTTGTCTAAAAACAAAGTATAATTATAAAGTGGTGTCCGATTAATAGAATTGCCAATGTCTTCATTACTTACGCGAGACGGATGACAGTACATTTCAATAACATTCCCAATGAATCCGAGTAGAGATATAAATCTAAACACGTTTCTCAACGCAAAACGGAACTTCCTAGACACAGTTCCAAAGATGAATTATTCGATATAATAACTAACAGAGATTCCATTAAATCCATGTCGATATTAACAATATACACTCTTTTTTCCCTTTAATTTCAGACCATGCATCAACTGGACAACGATCCCACTGTCTCTCAATCCCGTAATGATATGAGAAGGCGAAACGTGAAAGATATCAGAACCACACACTTCAAATTCGGCAACGACCCTCAACAGTAAGTGATCTTTAAGACGCTATATTTTCTATTTTGGACCAAGTGATTGTTTTAATTCGTCCTAAATCTCTCTTATGCATGCGTGTTTTTGCTTATATTTATGTAGATTAGGTTTTTTTTTCAGTTGTTTCCTACTTTCTCCAAAATCATTGAATGGTAAGATCATTAATTGTTAGAATCACTAACAGGTCAAATGCATTCCGCGCTTAATCTGTTGCATGAATTGTGTTAAAGCGATTTAAAATTGACAATGGAAACAAGACTGTACTAATACTTTGATCTTCAAAGTATTTTAATTGTGTTTTTTTTCGCAACGATTTCTTATCGATGATTGCTAAAACATCATCGTTTGCCACCATAATTTAGAATATATGCTCCATTTTTTCATCATTGTATAATAATATTCCAAACCCCCTCTCTTTCTACTCAGTTACGACTCAGAAACGGTAGACTCTTTCCACAAGAACATCTCGTCGACAGGAGCCCGCCTGGTCCCGATCAACACAGCCCCAGGTCAGACAGATGAGAGCCCATCCACTGTAGCGAGGAAGATGATAGAAGATGAGAGAGAATCAGCTGTGTTCAGACAGGGAGACTACAACGTCACACGTAAGTATATTATAACTATAATGAAATTTTCCGAAAGTTGTGTAAAGTGAATCGTTTTTACAGGGACAATGATACAGTGAATTCAAACATAAACGGAAATAGCAAAAATGTGCCAATAGCAAATTAAATTCATTTTACAGTCCCCAGCAGTAGAAATTCTAAGCGGACATACTCAGTTACCATTTTCGTACACCAGTCACATGGAGACTGATTTCAGCATCAGCCAATCGTATCCCCTCCAAACTTCTGCGTATAGGACTACAGGGACACGTTTGCAGTCTATGTAGTCTAATGTTTGACTATGCCTACAAGACGATGAGAAAATGATGTCCTACAAAAGCAGTACATGAAAAATGATGCCTTATGACGAAAAGATGTTTTCCATTATGTACTCGCCTTTGGAGAAAGTTTTTAATCCATTTCTTCAAAGATATTGATGAAATGCGAAAACATAACACAACATATACAATTGTTTTCTTCTGCTTTCCAGGTCCTAGACATGGCAAGACTACATTCTGTCTCGATTACGATGCAACACTAAAGCCAGACAAGTCAGCAGCTTTCGTCGAACCAACCAGGATAGCTAAAGGCCGTTTCTTGCAAGATGACCCCACTTTAAGGTACTTTAACATATTTCTCTATCACCATTTGTGATTGATACTAAAAACCCATGAAAATCCCATTGCATTTATATTACTTAATGGTCTCTGTATTGTGCTTAATAATCAATATCGTATATACCTGGCCAAATAATTCGAAACAAACAGTGGAATTTTCTACCTTTTTCCACCCTTTTGTACTTTTTTATTTGGTGTCGCTAAAGTTCGGTTTAATTATATGATGTACAAGTACTTGGAACTTTAGCAAACCACTGTGTTAGAGTTGACACCAGACGTTGTCACGTTTTTATATGATAATACATAATACATACATAATTACATAACAATCTCTATTTCATTGCAGAGCTCAACTAATCGAAGAAGGCGCGACTCTCTTGCCACCCATCCCTCGGGACGAGGCAGCCATTGCTAAAGTCGAGGCTACTAGCTCTACACTCAAACAGATCTTCCTTCAGTATGATCCCGCAAGGTAAGACAACATCAAACATTCATGTCAGAAATAGCAGAGCAAAGTATTTCCCAAGACAAAGCACACATTGATTCATAGCTTTAGTGATCGATCTTATGCTTCGGCCACAAATACCTTTGCGAACGCCGCCCGAACGATTTTTATACCGTTCATTTAAAAAGTATAATGAACTAATAGTACAACTTTACGAACCGCGTAAGGGCATCGACAACGTAATGTTATCCTCTTCCTTAATGAATTCAATGTATTCTTTCAGGGTACAATTTTCCGCCTTATTTGATGCAACTTTGTGTATCCCAGTTTCAGTTCTTTCTTTTGATTCATAATAAATCACGCAGTCAACCTTTGAATTCTGAACGACAAATTAAGACGATAGCAAAGTAGAATAACAATATGTTTTGGCATCGACGCCTCGGTGTGGTGCAGTTGCTTACTGTTTAGCGATCCGGTCCGATCTACAAGCTTGCCTAGATCTTAATAATAATAGCTTGTCTCTCTATTTCTTGACTGCAGGATCGGCTGTGTAAGTAAGGATGTTCTGAGACGAGTAACAGACTCTCTCCTAGACCCCATCCCAGCTGTAGACCTTGATAGACTCATCACTAAGACACACCACGGCAAGGATGGAACCATTGATTATCATGACTTCGTCAACATCTTTACCGGTAAGAAAAGCAACCATTTTGTGTACTAGAATTACCATGGTAACTGTATTACTAGACCTGTAAGGCAAAAGTCAAAGAAAAAGAGAATTGTGAAGAATGAAATTAATGTCGCTTATAATAAAGTTACCAGAGATCTACCTGCAATCTGTAGATGATAACGAAAGCGACGAACATAATGTTGACGAAAATGACGATTGTGATAATTGTGATGACTATGATGGTGATCCTGAAGATCGAAATAGTCTATGACAATGATGGCGGTGGTGATGGTGACGATCATTTTCCCGACCATGCATAAACGGTTTTCTTTTTCCTTACGGCTGAGTTCTATTTTCAAAAGTCTTCATTAGTTTAATATCATCATAAAACATCTCTCCTGATTTTCAGCATGGAAATTGGGTGACGAAGCCCAAAAGTCGCGAGCAATCCAGCCCGCAGCTGAGCCGAACCTTATGCAGATCACGCCGGGGGTACTGAACCGAGGAGCTGCTAAGAGTGCCGGGACATCAGAGGGTAGCCCCATGCTAGACAGTGCAAATCTGGGCAAAGATTACCAGACATCCGTCCACTTTGAGGTAAATGTTTCCTTCAATAATTGCCTTATGTGAACGTTACGTTTTCTATATTTTGCTTTGACGCATACAGTATTACGTCAATATGAAATAGGTCAATACGAAATAGCTATCGCATAGGAAGAAGTACTGATGTTGTAAACCGAAATGTTAACAATTTTGCTGTTGGCAAATCTGGGGGTTAATTATATTGAATCTGCTTTTCTTTATATATCAGAAAACTCGCAAATACACAGGCCTTGTGATTCCTCTCCAATTACTATTACGTATTTTCTTGAGAAGGAGAGATAAAAGTTGAAATCTTTGCTGCATTTGATATTGTTGAACTATGCATTCTGAGAGTGTCGTGAGATGGGCGCCAAAGAATTCAAAATCCCGGCCTTCGTTATTAACATAATTCGTTCTCTCACTTTCATAATCATCCTTCTTGTTTTAACAGTTTGGAACAGATCACGACCCAGCGGGCTCCATCTATAACAAGGACTACATCAAAGAACGACCACAGGTTGTCAAACCAACCAAGGAGGAACCACCTAAACCCTCAGAGGTAAGAAACGCCAAATACATTTTAGCTTGATAATCTTATTTCACTTGGGGTGTGAAAAAATAGCGATCGACGTAAAAACTGCAGTTGATTGGTGCTTGTCAATCGACGTCATTTTGGCATGCATTCTCTAAAATGCAGACCAAAATACAATTGATCAACGAAACGTTGTCCAAAAAGAAAAAAGGCTGATCGCAATGTTCTTAAGCTATGATTATTCTGAATGTACTTATTGTTCAGTTATATATTCTGAATTCACTCAATGATCAAACTTCATATCGTTTTTGTATTTCTATCTTTTTTTAGGTGATGCACAAGACCGCAGGCGATGCCTTTGAGAAGACTACTAAACAGAGCGACTACACAGACTTCAGCAAAACCAAATCAGATACTCATGTACTCATGGTAAGTGAACACGTCATCAGCATTCAAATGTCAAATAATATTTGATTAATATTACACAGCCTTGGGTGCACCTTTCCTGACGTTTTGTATGACCAAATAAACTTAGTGTAGATATTTCATTACTGTGCCTCAATGAGCTTAGGAAGTAATACGAATCGGCAAAAATATCTTTTTGGAAGGTCACCCCCTTAAAATATCGCAGTTCCTCGTATCGTTATATATTTGCAATAAAGTGACCTTAAATTATAGCTCAAAGAAGTTCCATTTCATGATATAATTTCATATATATCGTTTGATTGCAATCGGATTTATCTAAATGAATTTCCCTGTTTTGTCCATTTTAGAGAGATATGCGAACCTTCGAGAGCCTGAAGAACAAGCGACGCCATAATGTGAACAATGTGGTCTTCACGTGTGATCGAGAAAGAGATGCTGCTGATAGACAAAACTCATGTAAGTAAAAGTCAACGAACCAAAGTAAATACCCCTTAAACAAATGCAACTAACTGTATAATTACTATAATTACACGCTTACGAATTTCAAAAGAAAGCCTTGTGCAACATATCTTACGAAATTACGAAAATGCTGCCAAGTGCATTTGCGACGGATGAACAACTGTTTTGGTCTGAATTTAATCGTTAAGAAAGATATGCTGAATATGGATGGATTGGTCAAGAATAATCACTGTATCCGAAAGGAAAGACGTCACACTATTGTTGTAGCCGCTATGTCCACATCTACTGAAGACGTGAGTTTACTTTACATGGTCATTAAGACTATAGTTTGCAAGCTCCTTTTTAAAGTTCACAACTTAAGCAGTAATGATCATCTTATATTTATTGCAGTGTCTCACCAAAGTTACGTCACACACCCTCTGGACGGTGAACGCAGGGGTTACGAGGTGCCTCAGTCCAAGTACCGCTACTTGGACACGGTAGGTTGTCTTCCATACGAGGCCAACATTCCAATGGCTTCAGAGACCAGTGAGGCGTACGATGTCCGCAGCAAGCTGCTGGAGACCGCAGAGGCTCATACGCGTCTCAGGGGTATGCGCAAGGACCAAAGGGAACGGGTCGCCGATGCCAGGAGGGTTCATTTCAAGCTAGGGAACGATGGGCCGAGTCACGTGACAGAGGCACAGGATAACTTTACCGATGAGAACTATAATGATTTGAAGATCCCTGCTGCGGGCAAGAAGAATAAGAGCGACCCCAACTACAAGCACACCGAAGTCAGGTGAGAATAAGTTGCCATTTTGTTGTTGTTGTTGTTGTTGTTGTTGTTGTCGCTGTTACTAATATAATGTCCCTAGGCAGTTTGTTGGCTTTATACCGAAGGAAATATACAATTGTCATATCAAGACTCATGTTATACTGCATGCATGTTTTTCTATTCTTTCTCTATTATAAAGACTAATAGAGGATATATATTCTTGCTTCGGAAACGATTTGTCTTGATTGTGTTTATACTTATTTTGTTTTCTGATGCTTTTTCTTGAAACAGTGGAAACACACAAGACCTGAAGCTGGATCCCATGCGGCCAAGTATATTCGAAACCATCAGACTGGCAAGGAAATCGTATTATAATAAGTAAGTATAATCATAATTTCATTCATAACGGTCCACGACTACCATGACGACGAATCCATTTTTGTCACCAAAAAACAATTTTAATGAGGTCATTTGACCAAATAGGTATACAGAAAAAAACGATATTTCAATGTAATATCGTTCATCTGCTTAATGTACACGAATTTTTTTTCTTGATTAAACTGGCATTGCGTCATTTTTAAAGCACAAAATCGAGAAAAAAATATTGCATTCAACTGAGAGATAAAAGGTGTTTTGTATTGTATTTTCTTAGTTCCGTCATTACAATTAGATATTAAATTTAAATCGAAGTTTGTTTCTAATGTTCACCACTAACAATTCACCTTTTCTTTCTTTCAGCGCACCGAATCCCCGTGATCCGCTGCACATGAAGCTTCGACACACACTGATGGCAGCCGACCCTGAAAGAACGGGACGGTTATCAAAGGCTCAGATGAAAGATGTGTGTGGCCAATTCCAGATCAGCGTCAGTCAAAAGGCTATGAACAAGATGTTAGAAAGGTAAAATATTGTTTTATTTTTTCCAAATGATAAATGTGGAACAAAACCGTTTTGAAAATTGTTGCATGTAAATATATGTGATGTAATTTCAAAAATAGAAATAGACTAAAATGACAACGGCGTTGAGTTTCCAGATAAAGCATGCACTATCGGTCAAAAAGGTGGTTTCAGATATTCCAGATATTTCAGATATTGTACTTTTATTGCTCTTCTCGCAGACGGAACTAGAACATAACCATTGTGCTACCCCTTGTGCTATCAAGGGCAATTGTAGAATAAAATAATAGATTTTGGTCATTTAGTGTATCTTATATTGAAATCAATTTTTTTTTTTCGTTCCAGGTGTGATCGTGTAGGCGATGGATCAGTTGATTATAACCAGTTCGTCCGAGACCTAACACTAGAGCAGGTACCCAAAGACATGTCTGCAGCTCATAGTGCATCCACTATGAGTCACGATTACAAGCCACTACATCAACGAAGGTAAGATTCTATCATCACTCCCCGAACTAAAGTGATTTTCCTCAAACGAATTAAATGAAATCAAAATCTCTTACAACAGGCGTAAATAGTCAAACTTGACTGAAACACCATAACCTAAACAACAACAACAACAACAACAACTCTTTTAGAAAACGCGATATAATATATTTCTGTAAAATCACGTCGAACGCCAATTGAATGGCCCTTTGTAATGATATTGAAATCGGGACCGGCTTGCGATTGTGATATCCCCACAGTTCAATACATGATATACGGATCTTTTGTTTCACGACACACTTAATTCTTCGATGGTGTTTTTTTTTTATTATGTTGACCTTTTATGTTATTACACCAATAAACGACTTTGTTATGTTCAATTTTGTTCACTCAAGAACCATTTCTATCGTTTGCTATTAATTAGTATTGTGATATTTATCATGTTCATACACCTGTGAGGATAGCTTACACACTTGTAATCAAACTATGAATTGAGTGTCAAAGATTTAATGCATCGTCATTGACAGTACTGGTCATTTACAATGCCCGATGTTGATATGGACTCTCAAAATATTTATCCACATTTGGGGTCGAAAGTCAATTTTTCACGTCTTAAACAAATTGACGGTATTTTGTACTTTATTGGATATTCTATGAACCTGCAACGCAATATAATTGTTTGATAATTGCTTTTATTCACAGTTATACTGATGCTCAACTGCTAACAATCCAACACATGGACAGCAAGCCCATCATTCCTCAACAATCTCACTTCTTCCATGCCGACCCCTTCTTCAGTAAGTATTCCATGAATATTATGATTCATCCAGTAATCAAAGATGATATACAGTATACTGGATATATTGTAGAAAATGTAAGAACTAACTTACCATTTTTGTCTACCATTAGTAGAAGTTGGTTTAATCTACCGCAGAATCTCATGAAGACCAATGGAACATAATCATTGTGCCACTTTTGACCAGACTTTTTAATTCTAAAAAATCATCTTGTTCATAAATTTCATATCGGAATTATTCTACTCTTCACAAAGAAGTTATATTAGAGTGTAAGTGTAAGATGACTTATCGCGCATGTTTAGTAAAACGAATATTATTTAATGACAAGGAATGACTTTCCGTAGATTATATAGAATGCATAACGCAATTTGTAAAAGCTTTGAAATAAATCCAAAAATGTACTTGACTGACTACTATGAAAATGTCAAATATTCAAGTTGAATTATCAGAATGAGATGCCAAGACGTTATATAAGAAAGAAGGTCTTTATAGAAGTCTGGGCATCACTTTTACCAGATGCTTTATCATTATTGTATCACCAACGTGAATGAAACGCTTGAATTGATCAAAACATACAATTCTAATTTTTCCCTTATCTTTTTCTTGTCTCCCCTCCAGCTACACCATTCAAATCCATATCGAATGGCGACTTCTGCAAGCCAGAGCTACAGAGTTCATGATCTGTCACGTGACCAGACATTACCGCCTACGTCAATGAACCTCCGTCCAATGTGTGCTAAAAGTAGCATAGAATTATGTGTGCTCATGGAAGATCAAGGCATTATTATTTTATACTTTTGTGCAATTTTTGTAGTGTATAAATTTAAGATTTCTTTTTGCAATAAATATGCTATTTTCATAAATAAATCATGTTTTGTAAGTGATGTTCATATGTTCAAGCGTAGTTTGGTTGTTACAATATTCAGATACCGTAAGGAATTTGAGTAAAAGGGTCACAAACATTTGCTGTTGTATAGGACCTATACGTGTACAGATTGATTCGGTCATAAAAGGGTGCCATTGCAAGATGATGCAGCAGTATTATTTTGGTTGGTTTATCCAAATTGATAAAAGTGCTACTTTGATTTATGCCTTCATTACCTTTATATTCCATGGCCATCTGTTACATTAGTAAGCGTGTGAATTTGACAGTGACAGTCTTAACCATTATAATGTCTGGCCATAAATGCTGACGCGCGATTTACCAAATTATTATCCAAATTCAAATTATAACAGTAAGATATATTCGTTGGCAACTGTATAGACTATTGATTATATCTTAATATTTATACGATATGCGTTTAAAAAAAGAAGCAACGCAATATTTAATACCAGTGTAGACTTATAGTAATGGTCTAATATTCGCTGGGTTATTTTAAGTATTATTTTTTTATTTGCAATGTTGTTGCGCAGTTTGATTTGAATGTGTGCCATTGTAATAATGTTTGTTTGTACATAATATTACCAGCTTCAAACTATGCAATATTGATGTTTGTAAATACAATTTTGACTGATCTATTGAATTGAGAGAATAAACGCATGATATAACATATAATATAACAATAAGTTAACACATTAGTTGAGTTTCTTTTTGTCTGTTTGTATTATATATAAGCTAAGCTTTAATTAGCGCAATTCCAAATTTGCATTGTAAAAACTCTTACCATGTTGAAAGATAATAAGGAGGGAAAAGAGAAGGAGAGAGAGGGTGAGTGCATGAGGGAGATGAAAGAGAAGGAGAGGGAGAGAGAGAGAGAGAGAGAGAGAGGGGGGGGAGAGAGAGAGCATGCGAGAGAGGAGAGAGAAGCAGAGAGAAGGTGAGTGCATGACATAGAGGAAAGAGCAGGAGGGAGAAGGAAAGTGTATGAGAGACAGGAGAGAGAAGGATAGAGAGAGAGAGAGAGAGAGAGAGAGTGCATGACAGAGAAGATAGAGAAGGAGAGAGAGAGGGTGAGTGCATGAGAGATAGAGGAAGAGAGGGGGAGTGAGAGAGATGGAGAGAGAGAGGCAGCGAGTGAGAACATCGATGTGGTTTTTTTTTTTCTATAGCTGGTAAATTTGTTTTATCTTTGCTCTTGTATTGTCTTCTTTCCTCATAATTATATGAAAAAAGTCGGATCTTGTTTATATCACACCAATATAAGAATAAGGAAAGCAACGTTGTAATAACACTTAAAGGGACTTAAAGAAGCTTTGTAGTACATCTCTGTTGGATCATTCTAGTATGAATCATACAGCCCATATTAATGATGAGATAATTATCTCACGCTGCTCTTCGAAATCTCTAATCTCTAAATCTTAGAAATAATAATGTGACTATTAATAGCCTCGGCAACAAAGATGACATTTAAAAGTTCATGTTTTGATTCTAAGATATGGCACATAATCCAATATAATAGAACCTGGAAAATGCATAGAGACCAATAACTCGAAAGTTAGTCAAGTTAGTGCACTATTCATAAATGTACTTATGAGAGTTTCATTTTTTTTTCAATATAAAAATCNCATAGATCAAAATGTCCGGTCGTATAATCAATATTGGATGCTCCCGGAGATAATAAAAGAGAAGAGTTTGCGCATAGATTAACATGTTTGATCAGCGGGAACGAGAAGGGAAGATAATGGACCAAAGTATAGCGTATAGATTGAAGAGGATCTGATCTGATGCATACGAATGGTAGAATGCATGCACCCTCTTATGTTCAAGTTTCCTCTTAAACCGATGGGAGGGGGGGGGGGGTAAATAAAAAAAGATAAAGAACAATAAGGATATCACTCATGTTTTCTATCTTCTTCCCAACATTTTCCAGAGCATCAACCTCTCAGCGCAGTCTGGATACGCGCCTCGAGTGCCATTATGAGATTTCAAAAATAAAAATTATTTTCCTCTCCATTCTTTTCACTACATTTCACGACACGCCATTCTATGATAATGCAAATATAATCTTTGAATAATAAATCATATGGAGTATTTTTCATTATTGACCCCATAAAATACATCATTATAGAGACCCACACGCATAGCAACGCAAACATTCAGGTTGTCAAGCGAGAAAGAGTATTAATGAACCAACCACAGGAGCCTGGAACATAAAGGAGAAACAATAGATTGAAAATTAATCGTATCTCTAATGGTACAGTTTTGCCATAGACTTACAATTAATATCTGTCGTAAGTTTAATCGCATCTTTTATGTTACAGGCCCCTGGTAATCTGTGTGAAAAAAATCATCAGTCCGTCATATGTAACTTGACACACACAAACATTACTGTGACTATTTCAAAATCATTGATAATTGGTAAGTTATGAATTGAACTCTTCCCTTTTGTTTCATTTCAGGGTTATCAACCCGATCGCAGTGTTGGTTGCAAATGGGATTCCAATGAACAGGTAAGCACTTTTAATCAAATGTATCTCAAAATCTTTATCTTGTTAAAATATTTTTTTTTCAATTTGCATGAAATATAAGTAATATATGTATTATTTACGTGTATTTTATCAGTCAATCATAATTATGAATATCTTGTTACATTTTTTTTTTGTAAAGCTGTATCACATCAATATCATTATTATTTGTAAAAGAATAAAGTTAACTATTTTTCTTATTTATTTTTGTGCTCATTCTTCGTCGATTGCAGAAAAATATTCAGGTAATTAAAATTTGAAATGATATCGTTTGCATGTAACTCATCATAATCATCATCGCTAACCACCCGCATCAGATTATTAATGGTTTTCACCGTGTATGATTATAATCCACATCCTATTAACTAAAATAACTGCCATTGTGTGCTTATAAACTAAACGTTTTATATTTGAATTATATTAAATTATTCATCTAGTCAATTAAAAAGCCACTATTTCCGCTTGCATTATTATTATTTTTTTTTATTTATCTCTTGTTTTGAATTTTTCTTTGCTTTTCATCATATCTTAGATCTCTTGTAGTTGTAGCAATTTCTTTAGATGTCTGTGATGTATTATTTATGCGTACGTTTCTGCATTTGTTGCAATTTACTCTGCTATTTATATTCTACATATTATCATTGATGCTTAAACGTTTATATTGAATTATTTTCGCACCGAAAAAATCAAATCACATCAAATAATCAATTACTTAATAGTTTATCTTATTTTGAAATACTGCTGCTTTAAATATATTTTCATCCGTATATACTAATCTACATTAATGTTGTAGTAATCACACTTTACTTCTTTATCATTGCACTTACATGTATATATATTTCGTGAAAAGCCAACTCCACTAATCCATCGTTAATTATCGACACCACAAGTTTAATGAGTGAAAACAATAATGGTGCTTGAACCAAAAAAAAAATCAAATATAAATGGCAATAGTTCAACAGAATAACAAAAACTCTACCATGTCTTGCTATCATATTCCCTATCGACTTTCGCATAACATTGACCATGTTGACTGTGTCCCGATTCAATACTGTAGTTTACGAAATGACTTTCCATTAACATGTGAGGTATAAAAGTTGCATCATCGATTAAGCCTGTTCCGATCTAAATATCAATACAAAAAACACATTGAAATAACAATTCATCTAATTCTATTAAAAAAAGGCGATGAATATAACTCTGTATTATATACATTTATGTTAGTGGCGTCGATGTTTGTGATTTGTGTTACTCTGTATCTGAAAAAACCAAACAAGGAACAGTTGATTTCATTATACCTAAGAAAAATGCGAGCAATTGCACAATCGATTCTTTCAAACATTCTAGATGAAATTTAATGATTTCATTTGTTCATTTTGTTCCAGATGCGATCCCATTTTGAGCTTCGCGGAGACTCCTCGCCAGTGGATGATCGAATCTACAAAGCTTCACTCACTACAGCAGACTATAATAACAGCAGAACAGAGAGGGTAAGACCAAATAAGAATGAACAACATTTTCACAATTTTCTCACGAATCAGACGCGAGGAAACGCTATATCTCCGAAAATGCTTCTTATGGAACATATTTTGAATATTGTTGTAAACATCTTTTTTTTTTATCATTCGAGCTCGATGTTGTATTACTTTTCAAATCGAACACAACATATAATATAATCAATAATGCGGTGTTTAGACAACAGGAATGTTAAGACATTACACTATCAAAATTACAAAAAAAGGAACATTACAAAGGTCGATTATAATGAAGGAATTCATGTATAAATCATAACAATGACATTAATAACTATAACTTATTTCAGTCAAATGTCATACTTCTCCTTTATGGGTATATTTGAATCATGTTGCTTCAATTAATTCGTCCTCATCTTTTTTCATCACCTTCATTTGTTTATGTAGCTCCCGCCAGTCAAGCCAGAAGATAAAATCAACCTGCCGGTAAGTTAGAACTCGAGCCTCTACGTTTATCACAAATTAATAACTCGTTATA
>BQKZ01000002.1:267293-313265 GCA_036244855.1 Temnopleurus reevesii
ATTAAAAGATGGAGACAAAACGCACACAACATCATAAACAAAAAGTTTTATGTCCGAAATTTCAAGGCATATAGCCGGTTTCCGAATATGAAAATAATTCGATTTGAAATTTCTATTCTTGGTTAAAAAGAAACAAAGCAAACAAACATATATATGTACAAGCTAAGTAAACACAACTAAAATGAGTCTGTTTTATTTAAAGTTACATAACTTTTTAACAAGGTAATTTCAACGCAGCAATGAAAATCGATTGCATATCGATAAATCACATTGCGTGTGTTTAATAAAGACCACAATGATCTGAATACACACCTTAAAGGGAAGTGTACAATTTAAGAATAATATTAATGTTGATATGCTCCAATTACGGCAAAATAGACCGGTTTGTTAGTGAATTCGAATCCATACAGTCATGTTTACAGTCGACGATCGTACAAGTAGTAAAATCGTATTTCTAAAATCGGTTGGAACATAGTATGGATACCTACTGCCATGTCGGGCAAACCACAGGCAAACTTTCGGTTGAACAACCTGTTTATATCGACACGATAGAGAACGCATACAATTTGTAGATATTAGCAAACCCGGGTATTTATTTAAAAAAACATCCTTCAGTTTGAGATCTGTCCATTTTAATTTTACATATGTATTTTATTTTTCTTTCATTTTTCAGGGCTCGGTCTGCGAGGACTGTATGATAGGAGTTTGTTGTCACATGTGCGCAGTTTGTCAGATACATCGAGAAAACATCTATGCCAAGAAAGGGCGTGTATTGACATAAAAACTTAATCATCTATGGCAGTGAGTTCACTATGCTTTGAATAATTGTCCGAACAGATTATTGTTACATCAAAAGACTACATAAATCTTTACAGAATAGCTTAGTCAAGGATGCATTCGATACTGCTTGAATTAATTGATCTTAGGAGAATTTTGTTTATGTATGACTGATGTAATTGTACTTTATACAAACCAAATTAATCAAAAAGTGTCATAAGATAGCTCAGAATTTTGACATAAATTGCACTATTTCTAATGATATTTTTTATGTTAAACACTAATGAAAAAGTATCTAAATATAATAAACAAATGATAATCACAGTTATTCAATATTAAATTTCTTTCTTTGGCATTTGTGACTTGTTTGTAGTAATTTTTGCAATCAATAAATGAGATCTGAATCCACCCCTAAACTCCTGGTAGTTATGTATGCTCTTTATATAGGAGTATCATGATGGTTAACTTTGGTCAAAATAGAAAATGTATTAGCCCCCCCCCCCCCAAAAAAAAATAGTGCATAAACCAAATCTAATGCCCCGGTCACATAGGACCCCGGAAGCAACACGATTCACCCCGACTCGTTGTTCTGAGGCAGTTAACTGTGAATTAACAAAGAGTCGGGGTGAATCGTGTTGCTTCCGGGGTCCTATGTGACCAGGGCTTAGACCATCCTCCCCGCCATCCTCATGATACAAATAATTTATATAATATCGCGTTGCTGCGAAAGCCTAAAGTTTGATATCAAACAGCTCTTACAAAGCAATTAGGGAATCGGTGAAGTGAGAGCGTTTTACAACTATTCTCTCTTTTTTCACGTGTGTAAATTCGTAAGGGATTGGGTGAGTTGGTCTTTGAGGGCCTCAGACACCGGGCATGCAGAAAGGGTGCAAAATTAAGATAAAGAATGTAGAAATAATTTGCTTTTACAGGGCTCCAAATTTCATGAAGTCCAACAAAACGAATATCCGGTCAAAAGGTTGGCTAAATCTAGAGTATGTCAGTAGTTTTGTACTTTGTCAGAGATGTATACACAAATCCGGACTATGTATGAGGATGGAAATAATAAGATGTTACTGTGAGCAGAAGGGACAAAGGATTTTAAACAAAGTAAATTGACTCCATGCAAGCCTTCCCAAAAGCAAGATACACATAAGATATGACCCCCTTGTTATGAAAATAATGTCAAACAGGCGTCGCACAATTAGGGGGAAGTACATACTCAGTATATCTTCTGTTGTGTTCATTAAAGGGAAAATTCACCCAGACATTGATTTGGGCTCAGTAGATGAAGAAAAATCAGATGAACAAACTGTGAAAATTTGAGCAAAATCAGATAATCCGTTCAAAAGTTATGAATTTTCAAAGTTATGATTTCCACCTGTGATGGGCATCCTTGAATTGGCAACGTATAGCCAATTAGCATAATCTGTGATGTCATACATGGAGAACTCCTCACTCACTCTGTATATAGATTTATTGAAAATGGATTAATATAAAATGAGGAATCAACACCATTCTTTCTGGAATGCTTGCAGAATTGATGTGGCTATAATATATTTAACCGAAAAACAACATTTTGTCTAATTTTCTGGAGAAAGATGAAAATTTGAAATTTTGTGTACAAAGTGAATGGAGAGCCAATTTAAGGAGCCCATAAGGGTGGAAATCAGAACTTTGAAAATTCATAACTTTTGAATGGATTATCCGATTTTGCTCAGATTTTCACAGTTTGTTTATCTTATTTTTCTTCATTTAATGATAGTAATTTCATGTCTGAGTGTAGTTCTCCTTTAAGGCTTTGTAAGGCTTAATTGAATGAATTACTTTGTCCAAACCCTTTGTCCCTTGTGTTCACACGGTGTTCTTCTATAAATCGTCGAAATATTTCTTATGAGAACAGGCGAAACAATGTTCTCCTCATATTATTTTTGGCTCAGCTGGTATAAGATGATTTACACCTTAATTTCTTTAATGCATATACCGGCTCGGTTGGCATCTCCTCTTATGTTGTTTTAATCATGTCCTTTGGTGATATTTTTGAAAAAATCAAACCCTCAGAAAGCCATTTATGATATAGATCGAGTCCTATTCAATTTTGGTTTGGCGCCATCTTTAATTGTAAGGATTATACTGCCTGTATTTGTAATGTCTATGTCCACATCTTCAGTAGATCACTCCAAAAGAGTTTTACGTATCATTACATCATGCAAAAGCGATTAAAGAGAAAAGGGAGATATTTCAAGCGCGGGGTGAACGGTATGGGCAACCCATAAAATTCGAAAGAAAAGAAAGACTATTTTTTAAAAATCAATCTGCTGTTTGGGAAATTGAAGCAGGAAAGGAGTGCGAAAAAGAGACAGAGGCAATCAAGATGGAGTAGAAGGTGCAGGGGTATCATGATGGCGGGTGCCTGTGAGAGATGTATGTTAGTTGATGACACAAGAGGATAAGAGACACAAGCAAACACACACGCACACACATGCACACTTTGTTTTTCAATCACACACACATGCAAACTTTATTTTTCAAACACACACACACATACACAGGTACACTCTATTTTTCAAACAAAAACACAGGAACACACTTTATTTTTCAATCACACACACATGCACACACTTATTTTTCAAACACAAACACACCAATACACTATATTTTTAAAACACACACACAGGTACACTTTATTTTTCATACACAGGCACAGGCACACACTTTATTTTTTCAAACACACACCCAGGCACATACTTTATTTTTCAAACACACACACACACATAGGTACACTTTATTTCTCAAACACACACAGGCAAATACTTTATTTTTCAAACACACACACATACACACCTTATGTCTGTTTCATAGATTGTAAAATAGATTTAAAAATATCAGTCTCTTGAATCAAGGAGCTTGGAAGCTCCTTGCTTGAATTATTTAAAAATGTTGAATATAAATGTCTGAGAAACAATACTTAATTATACTTAAACAATACTAAATTTAAATAAAACTATTCTGCAAAAGCATCCCATTACCCCTAAAATAAACAGAAGAATTTGAAATCAAATTAAATGATCAAAATATGACGTTATGCTATTATCAAAAATTTGTTTATCACTTTCATGAGTTAAGTGAATCAATAACAAAAACACCATTAAATACTTCTGTTAGTTCATTCAATTTTTATTGAACATTATAAGATGCACAAAATACACATCCGAGATATACCAAGAGTCACATACAGCACAATATTACATAACTTTGTCTTTCTTTTATTTATATTTATACATCTTTTCCGTGTCTGTACACTTATTTTTCAGCTATGCATGCCTTCTCCTCATATGCAGATATATCACAGTCTGTGAACTTTTAAATACTTGAAGAACTAACAAGAGAGAAAAAAAAGAAACAAGCAAAAATCAGCAGGGACATATTCATCCCATTTAGGAGTTGTCTTGGTTACATGATTTAGCAAAAAGAGAAAGAGAATGATAGAATTTTAGGGCAGGTTCTATGTCTAGAATCTACAAATATCAGAAGATGGATTTGAGACCTTTCTGCACATCACAGACAGAAAAGTGAACTTGGTCATGATAGGGAACATCATCATCTCATCTGAAAACCTGACATAACAGCTGCATGAAACAGAGATCCCTTCCAAATACTTGAGTTGACTGTACAGGAAGGCTTTGAATAGATTCATGTTAAGCCGAATGGAAAGAAATGCAAGAAGAATGAGGAGTGGAGTTGCTATGATAGCTATCAAAGAAAAAACATACTGTAATAAATGTATCAAATGACATGTTGAATGTTGGGAACAATAATAATGGGACAAATTTCAAATCCAAGTATCTTTTTCATGAAAAATATATGGTGAACCAGAATATACCCCAAATAAATCATGTTCAGAACAAAGCTAACTGAAAGTGAATCTGACAAATCGGCATTGTTGTAGATTGACGAAAACATTATTCTTCATGAATTATCACAAAAGATTGATTCTCAAACAGGTCCATTTCCAGGATCAGTTTCGGCAACAATAAACATATCAATAAGTCAGTAAGTCATAATATGTAACAGAGATGATACGAATCTCCATCATGATCATTCTGTTCTTCCTAATATTGAACATTTTCAAGCAATGAAGCCTTTCTTCCTCAAAATTGCTGGTTTGCTGAAAAGTATTGTTAGTATAAATCGGGTAGTGTCATACAAAGTAATGATACACTGTACGATTGATATCTTATCTTTAATAAGACATAGCCCAATGGGAGGAATACAAAACATATGGCAAGGGAGAGGGATATTAGAGAGACAAAGAAATAAATAATGAATGAGAAATGATGGTTATGTGTGACAAGAGAAAGTTACATAAACAATGGCTATAAAGATGGTATGTAGTAACATGACAGAGGTATTTGATACTACAAAATGTCAGCAGACCATTTAAAAATTTCAGAAAAACCTGGAAAGATAGTGAAATATTTGAGGTTTAACTGTTATATTTTGGAGTTATTACAATTGTATGAAACAGCATCAACGTGAACTTAAAGAACTTACAAAAATAATATGAAAATTATTCAGCTGTAGTATCGCTTTCTGATTGAATTACAGTAGTGTATAAGGAAATTCCACTACCAGTCTCCATAAACCTCACCTCTGTTAATTCAGTGAATATGGATTAATGGTTCACCACATGAAAGGAACATTTTGATAATATAAAGAAACAAAACTACTGTCATTGGCAGAAAGTACGACCATCAATGTTACCAGGGCGAAGTTTCACCAAGTTATGAACAACGTTAAGAACATTAAAGAACAACTGGTATTAGCTTCAATAACGTACTCAAAATCCTTTTCAACTGTAAGAATGACTTGGTGAACTACTGCCCAGATTACAATTAAAGCAATTGAAGAAGACTAATTCCCTGTGTGAAAATAATAATACATATTTCCGATTCATAGCTTGTAAACATTCGGCAACAGTTAGTAGTTTTCAGATATCATACAACTCTGAATTTAGGAGTATTCATCACTGGCAGTTCAGAAAGTAATCATAAGGTAGGAACGTTTTAATATTAAATAAAATACACAACAGTGTATGTAGGATTTCATGAAAATTTAAGGAGAAATCATCACTTTGTTGAAAAAAAGTAATTTCTATCCTTTAGGCCATTTTTGTGTAGGCTTGCAAATGATCTAACATGATTTAATAAAAACATATGTAAGACAACAAAGATTTTCTTGAAAACGATAAGAACAATAATAATCATGTTCTCATTAAGTCTCATTTTCTACAATCTTGCAAATTTGTTTTCTACATGAAAATCAAAGTTGGTTCATACAGTGGGCATCATGATAAATGTCATATTTCAAATCTGCTAGAGAAATCTATATTTATTCTTCAAATAGAAATGGAAATAAGATTTCAAAACGATAGTTTCAAATTCCACTTATCATGATTGTTCTTTCAGTGAATCATCTGAATGATACTTAAAAGCATTTCTAAATTTGAATTTGCTTTGGTTATTAATCTTCATAAGATTGAATCATTTTTAAGAGTAGCGATGATAAATCTTTTAGTGAACATGAACCCACTCAGCAAAAAGTATTAGAATAACATTCACGCTTAATCAAAATGATTGGAACTGTCTTATTTGAATATATTTTTATTTTAAAAACAATGATTTTATTAATGTGCAAAACTCTATCAAAATTAATAAAATTCATTGCTCGTGTTATACAGGATATACACTCGGAGATGTTGCAAGAAATGTGCGATCAATCGCAGGTAGCAGTTGATTGGCATGCACCAATCAAAATAATTGTTTCATGTGTACTTTGTAAAGAGTGAAGGCAGTGCCTAAAAATACACATCAATTCACAACTGATTTTCAATCGATCACACGTTTCTAGCAATACCCCCTGAGTCAGTTTTGAATTCATACCCTGGCTTTTGCAGATTAGGAGATTAATGATAAATTTGGTATCAGAAAGCAACTTCTTTGATTTTGAAAAAAATGATTTTCTTACATCAATACCCACATATATTTGTCATATACTAAATTGAGGTTATGAAAACATGATACCAACATTTAATTCTATTATCATTTTCAAAAAATGCCTTTTCATGGCAGATTTAGTTATCTATTGGTCTTTAAACAAATCCCTGAACAAGCAAAACAACAAAAAGAAAAGGAAGAGAGGAACGGAAAAACTAAGTAAAACATAAATGGGAACACATTGCCCAAATGACATTTTCGTGATCACATGACTTATTCAATAGATAAACTTAATTTCAAAATACTTTTCTTAATTGTTCATGAACCTACACATTAGCAGAATGCGCAAAAAGGTTAGAGGCCACTTATATCAATTTTTATACAAGGTTTTATATATTAAATGATACCCATAATGCAAATGTCTGGAATATTACCCAAAACACTGTAATCATTGTCACACATGAATGATTTCACTTGTCATCTGATATCTCCGGCTCCGCAACACATCTGGAAAGTATGCCAAGAGTGAAGCGCAACAATTAAAAAGAGGCCCCTAACTTTTTTGCATTGTGTAATGTTTAATAAATATCCAAGAGAACCTAAACCTGTCATAATTATACGTGAAAAAGATGAATTAAGGAAAGGGTAGATGTATGTAATCTAAGGTATGAGCAACATAGCCCATATCAATGCCAAATGTCAAATGTGAATTCTTGAACAGCTGAATCAAATGATTTCTTGTGAGATTAATCATGGTAACAATAACTATACATTCAGCCGATCACTTATAAGCCCTGAATATAAAATCAAATACACCTCAAGTATATTTTGACAATATGGCATAAGGGAGTCAGTGCAATCTTAAACCATCGACTACTGATCTCCAAATTCTCATAGGCTTAATGCAGCGACTACTCAGTTCAGGTAGTCAATGGGTTAAGTTCTATGCCAACAATACATAAAATAGAACAGGATTGATTAAAATAAATTTGAAAATTATTTTCATGATCATATGACTGGCTCACATTTAACCAATGATTTAAGAAACATAAATCATAATTCATTTTCTATTAATGCTGTTGAAATTGAATTCTGCAGCATAAGCTGTCAATGCAATAAACAACAAATGAGATAAAAGCAAACAATACACAAGACTTTGTATTTCAAAGATGTGGTACAAATTCCAAAAAGCCTTTTGAAAAGAAGAAAAAACTTGGCATGATTTTACATTTTCTTTATTCTAATGATGACAAGAATATAAAAAAAATATGCAAATAAAAGGCATAATTTGTACAATACGAGAAAGAGATAGAGAGAGAATATAAAAAAGTGAAATAACTGAAACTAAAAAGGAGTTTCTTCTTTTCTTTCGCAAAGAAGCTTTACAGGTGGGACTTTGTGAAAGAGGCTGTAATTTACAAACACTGATAGGTGGTCCAGAAGGGGCTTTGAGAGTACTCACTGTAAGCAGAACAGACAAAAAACACAACTTCCATTCAAGCTTTCACAATAGCTATATTCACATACGAAAAAATTCCTCCCATCTTATTCCGCAGAAATGTCGAACAGATGTCGCATCTGCTAGGTAAATAACCATGGGAAGCTTTCTTTCGCGGTCATGAAGCTAATGTGAAGGCTTGAACAAAGTTGTTTACTTTGTCTAATTCCTTTGTCCCTTCTGCTAACAGTGAATTAATTTGACATATGCAAGGAAACAGCATTAGTAATCAACATGATAATGACAAGCAATCTAATTGACATAGAGTTTGCAAATTTCTTTTGTTTCTATTCAAGTAAGGGGTAATACCTAATGCAGCAACCTTGTGAAAGTGTTTCATTTACCCAGCTGAATAGAACAATGAAATATAAAAATAATAACAATTCTATCATATTCTACCTCTATTTCTATAAAGAGAAATGATTTATCTCTCTTGCAAAGAACAATCATCGTTTGAGAACTCAGAAGAAACAAAAGAGTGATAAAGTCTATTTCCAACTATTATACGAAACCTGAATCATTCATGCCAAGATTGCAAATTCTCCATTCCATCTTCAGGTTTCCCAGTGCATGAAAAATTTCCACTTTTTGACGTATACTGTACATTCCACAAAATAACGAATACACTTCTAATTAGAATCTCTTAATATAATTCATCCCAAGTAGAGCTTTTGTAGTAAAATTTGTTGATGTTAACAACTGAAACATCATCCATGTACAACATGTGTTCAACATAAACATATCCAAACTACAGAAAGTTGCTTCGAATATTCCTTTGTACAAATGACTAAAAACAAAGATAATTACATCCAAAATTTTACAATTTTAGTTGATAGCTTTCTTCAATATAAAATCAATACACAGAGCATAATTTTTTTTTTTACTTATTGAGCCTTTCAAAGGAACGCAAAGCTTTCTTTCATCATCATAACAAGACCACCTTCTAAAGTGACATTACATTTAACTTGTGCTATTCCACTGATGCAATGTGAAACAAATTTAAAGTCCTTTCTTTTGTTTTGTTTTTGTTTTTATTTTGGCAGTCACAAAGATTCGCAGCAGATATTCCGAGAAGTTTGGGATCACAACCATCGTATTCCTCTTTCATTTCTCTAAAGTTTCTCCTTGGTTACTCGGGTAACCCATTCATCAGTTGAGGTCGCAGAGGTCAGGTGTATGATATGAATGACATCACAAACCAATGATTATATGCACCAAGGGTCTCCACACTCCAAGGAGTCAAGTCATTTATCATAATTCTTTGGATCTCCCACTACAAGTTATATTCATGCGAAGATACCAGGGCATCAGGAACACTTCCAACCCAATAATATAACTCCAGCGCAATATATTCACCACGATACAACCAAACAGCCCAACAGCAGAATGTTATCGCAAGCAGGTCAGGAATGTGCTCATATAAGATGTTCAGAGAGAGAGCCCACACAAAGCAAGATGATAACGAGTGGGGACAGCATCCAGGGGAGCACTTCCAGAACATAACGGAGGGAGAACAGGAGATGGGGTGTGATACAGGTTGATTCCATCTCATTTTTGCAAGGTGACATCATCAGAGTATGAGAACTTTTCGAATTGTGCTTGCTCTTCATTCAAGTTTGCTGTTAGAGTATCTGAAAATATGATTCAGAAAGAGGAAAATATTGTTTGTTATGTTTGTTTTTGCAAAGTAATCATCACATATAA
Organism: Temnopleurus reevesii; assembly: GCA_036244855.1. Classification (NCBI taxonomy): domain Eukaryota; kingdom Metazoa; phylum Echinodermata; class Echinoidea; order Temnopleuroida; family Temnopleuridae; genus Temnopleurus; species Temnopleurus reevesii. The sequence continues at coordinate 277,269 of BQKZ01000002.1, forward strand.
TTGCTGACAACTTCACATCTGATTACATAACCACAATAGTTATCTCAAACATCGCGAGTATCATCAACATCCTCGCCGTGATCACATGCATAAACATCATTGTAATTGTCTTTATCATCTTTGACTTTTGTCATCATCATCACCAGTTGAATCCCAAATACCATTCCAACTACGAGTACCGCCACTATATTATCATTATCGTCGTTGTCGTCCTCATCACCACCACCAGCACCACAACCACCAAAACTGTCACCACAATTATAATAACAAAGCAACACCATCCTTATATCCAAAATAACAACATTTTCTTTACTATCATCATCATGATAACCATCACAGTCCTTAAAACCTATCTTCTACCAATATTGTATCACTTACTTGATCCTGGTGGAGTAAGTCCTGCAGGTTCTGTTGTGAATTCTTGATCAAAGTATCTTGTGTCTGTCTCTGACTGTACTTGAGGTTTGAAAGGAGGGGATACCTGAAAAGCAACAAAATGCAAAATTGTGTATTGATGTGAAGAGAAAATGAAGTATGTCATAAAATACTATTTATTCATTAATGAATAAATTATGATTAAAAATGTGTTTAAAAATAATAGGGAAATGCTCAAAATCAAATTCAGACAGAATATTAGTATATACCCGAAGAACAGTGTCACAATTACAATTCAAAATACACCCATTTCATTAATCAGAAACTTTTTCTTAGATCTGTCTTTGTTTTTGTACCCATGATGAAAAGTCTTATCACTTCAGAAAGTATTCAACAGTTTCTATGCTCAAAATGTATCAAAAATGTTCATATACTACAGCAATATCCTCCAAAAATATGTATGATCTTACAAACGGTTCAACATGCGTAATATCTAACCATCACTTATCCCTTTTCCAGACTAAATTGTACAGACTACTCCAGCCTTATAATGACCTGAAAGCACCTGAACTATACAAACCCCCCCCCCCCCCAAAAAAAAAATCCTAACAATAATCAGTTGGTTAGTAATGGCAAGATAAATATTATTCTCACACTTATCTTCAATAGAATATGCGGGGAATTAATTTGTTGATACTGTAAAAATATTGGCAAAAAGCATTATCATTCACATGGTAAATTTGCAGTACATACCTTTCTGTCATAGAGGTCAGTCCAATTAATTGAAGCAAAGAACGGATGTCTCATGATTTCTTTGGCATCATCAGGCCCACATCCTAACCTGGAGAATGGGAAACAAGAAAATAATAGAAATATTTCTGGATTTGGAATTCACAAAGAGCATTTACTGAGTGAAAGAGCATTAACTGTTACAATCATTGAACTTTTGCAAAATTGTCCTTATAGTGAGTGCATCGTTGTCACTTCGAACTTCTACTATTACCAAATTCAATCGCACTCTTCCTTAATTCAGAAGGGGGGTTGGGAAAACATCTCTCCACTCTCTAAAATATGGGTTTCCAGCATTTTACAAGACTTCATCATTTCAATAAAGATAATTAGAATAGTACCCTCCATATATAGTTGGTATTACGACTAAGCAAGTATTCATGAACATAACAACTATAGTACCTCAAAGAGGCAAGAAGATCATTAGCAACTAGTCGCAAATTATCTTCTACCATTGATTCGCTACTCTCGATGGTAAATTCAGAATAATTTCTTCTCATTAACAAGCTACCATAAACCAGGGGCACTAGATATCAAAAACTTATAACAATTTTTTGATTCTTGGGGTATCCTCTATGTAGTGGATCATTTTGTGGACCCTGTTTCATAGACAAACCTTTCAATATGACTTGAAAAAAATTAATTAAAATGTGATAGCCAACATAAAATGAACTGATACAAACAGATTTAACCAAAATTATGATTTGTCCCTTTTCATCCCGCATTCACATTCGACCAGTTCTATGCTACTTTACCTATTCTTGGGAGCCTTCTCTAGCAGACCACTGAGGAGTGACTTAGCCTCGTTGGACAGTCTGTTGGGGAACTTGATATTATCAGTCAGGATCAATTCAAAGAGTGCTTCATGATCTCTGCTGTAGAACGGTAACCGACCACACATCATCTCGTACATCACCACGCCTGTACCCCACCAGTCTACCGCCCTACCATAGTCGTTGTCCTCTAGGATCTGGAACGAGGGAGAGAGAAACATTGGGTTTAGAAGTATGTGCCATTCACATTTTAATATGAATGCCAGGAGAAGAGAGAAAGAAGGTCTGACCTACAATGTTTCCATCCAACAAATATGTAGGGGCTCTAACCGGCAGAGCACGAATTGCGCTGAACCATTATGTGCCTTTATGATTGTTTCAAACTAAAGAGGGACCAATCTATATAATGTTTCTATCCAAAAGATGTGTAGGGGCTCTAACCGGCAGGGCAAGAAACGTGCTGAACCAATATGTGCCTTTACGGTTGGTTCAAATACTACACATGCCAGGATATCTTTACAGTACAACAAGTAATTTTGAATTTTTTACCATTCGCAAAATCACTTCCATACTAGATAGATTACCTATAACGTTCTCTGATATGAACAACTATAAAAGCACGTATCAGTATCTGTCCTGATCAGCTAAATAAAGTCAATTAGTATATTGAAGGTTGTAACTTAGATTTAGTGTATGTTCCACACTGCTTCAAGAATCATTAAATAAATTATTGGCAGTAGTAGCAGATGTTTCATGTCAAGCTAGAGCAACCGCCTCTTTGTAATGTCAGATGTCAATGTTTGTAAGGTCAGAAACAAATATGCAGTAAAGGATATCAAATATCAATAGCCTTTGTACTCATTAGCCTGTACAGTATTTTTTCACACTGATTGGCTATGAAACATGGAGAGGAATGTGCACAAAATGAAGAATGTTGGCAGAAATTAGAATTTGACTTACTTCTGGTGCTAGGTATTCAGGTGTTCCGCAGAAGGTCTTTGTCATGTCACCATATGAGATACCCTCTTTACAGAGTCCAAAATCTGTGATTTTAATATGTCCTTCTTGATCTAAAAGCAGATTCTCCAGCTGTAGAAAATAGAAAAATACAGAATAAAAGTCGTTACTGGTCTTGGACAAAAATTGAGAATGGAATTGAGATATATAACATTTTGAGAAGCAAAGATGTTGAGAAAATACAGGAATACAAAGAGAGAACGAAAAAGAGAAAGATGGTAGGGAGGGGAGGGGTGGGGGGTAATAAAAGGTTCAATCAAGGAATCAGCCAAGTTAAAAAAAAATGATTGACTCTTTAATATGTATTCCAAATTGTCCATCTTATTCCGAAGTATAATAGAATGAACAATTATTCTTCAGGTTTAATTCAATCAATTGTTCCTTTATACATGTACATACTATTCATCTCTTGAACTACAACAATTTGGGTTTGTCAAAGAATAAAATCACTGGAAATATGAGGAACCTTAAAAAGCATAACTTGTATAAACTTTTGGCTGCTTTTTACTCCAATGCAAAATGTCCTCGCTTTCTCACCTACTCATACCCACTCATCAAAACACATTTATATATTCATATCCAAAGAGCATATTTAGGTTTAGACAGACTTACTGGTATGCAAATGTAATCAAGGATGACATTTCTCAGAACATATAAATCTCCTCTTATCTCTGAAAACTGTGACAAATATTTACTAGCATTTCTGCATAGAATATTACCTGCGTATTCACTGAAATAAACATTGATGAACTATGAGGCATTTTATGGTGTTTCTGATAAATCAAATAATGGCAAGGTCATTTACTATAAATTGGTTCATGAAATAGATTTAGCTTTGCAAACACAAGCTTGCTATAATATGAACAGACCAAATCACTATTTCTTCATTTGATTATCCCCATCATCTCCATTACCGTCGTCATCCCCATTGTTGCAATCGTTATTATCATGCTCATTATCATCATCATCATCACCTGCACTTCGTTATCATCAGCATAATTTTCTACTGTGATCATGAAACACATTGGAGAAAATGTTCCACTACAAATAATGTGTATTCATATGTATAAACACGCTCTTCAAATGGTGAAATAATTGTCATTGAAAGTCAAAGTATTGGCTGATGAAATTATGATTATGTTATAAATGTAGAAAGTACATAGATAGTAAAAATTTCATCTGGTACATCTCAGCATGGAAGGAACATTGTATGGTCAAATTAAAAAAAACCTTGTGATTTGGGAGAGAAATATAGTTTCAACTGATAAAAGCTGGGATTATATAATTTTGTTAAAAGCATCCTGACACTCCAAAATGCAGCCTCAAGTTATGTAACCATCTTGTGGGTCATTAAAGAGAGAAAAAAATGTGTTTGTATCTGTACATTCGCCAATGGATGAATTAAAAATGTTTGAAGTGACACTAAAACTACCCATTGAGGGGCAAAAACGTTTTGGCCCACTTCAGTTTTTCTACTAGCACAGTATTAGTTTTTGTTGTGGATGAGTGAGAAATTTTTCATCGTGTAAAGCTAGTGGCCCTTCCCAGGCTGATCTTCAGAAGTGAAAACATTTTTCTTTGCTTTTCAAGTCATTGGAATGAGATAATTTCTTCTCCATCCTCCCATTTATAAATCCTAAATCTGGCCACACGAATATATAAAAAAAAAAATCAGCTTTTTTCAACCATTTGGTGGTTTATTAAGGTTTCACTCTTTATTTTACCTCTATCATAACAAAATGGGAAAATCACTGCCCCAGGAAAAAGTGGGCGGTAAGAAGATGATGAATTATGGATGTGTCAAGACTCTATAAAACCCACCTTGAGATCTCTATAGATGACATCCTGTGCATGAAGATAAGAGAGGGCAGAGACGATCTCTGCACCGTAGAACCGCGTCCTCTCCTCTGTGAACAGCCTCTCTCGTGATAAGTGGAAGAAGAGTTCACCTCCATTGACATACTCCATCACAAAGCACAGTCTATCTGATGTCTGGAACGAATACTTGAGGGACTGATGGATAGAAACAATGATATAATCAATTATCATTATCAACAATCATCATTTTTTATGTCCATTCTTCTGACAAATTTTATCTTATCATGTTTATCTTATCTAATCTATCTAACTTGATTTATACAAGATAAAAACAATCAGCATGGTAGCTTTTTTACATTGCTGTCCTGTGACAACATAACAATAAATTGAAAATACATTAAAATGGATATACAGTGAGAAGATTAATACAAATTAGTAAACACAAATTAGCATTGCAATTGCAGCAAAATAACACAAGGCATTAAAAAATCCCGACCAACCTGTCACCACCAAAATTGGCTGTGGAAAAAGCATTGTAAGGTATGCACCTTTAAACTGTCATAGTGGCCATTGTCTATAGTGACCATCTGTTTTCAGAGGCCAATCACATTGGGTCGCTCAGGATGAAAATGTGTGTAAGAGAACCTCTCATTAGAGGTCACCTGTCTACAGTGGCCACTTTTCTGCATCCCTTTGGTGGCCACTTGAGACAGAATTGACACTCTACATTGTAGGTATCTGAGAATCATAATCATTTTGTCGTGGATACCTCCTAGATTTAAAATTAATAAAGCAAGCCAAATGACATCTCAATAATATTCAAGACTTATTATCATCAAAGTAAAAATGGAAGATCTTTTTTTAAATTTCGGACCACTCTTTAATTTCTCCAAGGCAATAAGTTGCCTATGTGGATTCCAAGCCTGTTATTTTCAATGACATAAGGCAGCTGAGTGAGTCACACACATTCAATCATGAAGTGGTGTTTCTTTTGGCAACCAGAGGGGAAATGTTCATTAAAGAAAAAGTTGTCATGGCCAAGGTGTTAATACAATCATCATATTGCCTCTCTATACTTGCTAAATTGGTACTTAAATGCTGACCATGAATCAAAGGAATCTTTGAAATTACCTAATAATTATCCGTTCTGTCATCTAAATTAGTTCCTTTTTATATAAATTTCAGGTATGACTTTCTCCAATTCAGCTAACACTATATAGAACCCCACCTTTTTAAGCAACTGTACATAGCATAACTTTTCTTCTTCTTTAACTATCTCATTTAAGTGCTTTAAGTGCAATGAGACCTTTTTTTAAATGTATGGTGCGCTATAACATTCAGGAAATAATTTAATTCTTCACATTTGATTAAAAGTTTTATACTTTGAAGAAACATTTTCAACATTTTGCTGTCCAGTTCTATGTGAAAAAGTTGCTAAACAAAACATTTTGTGTAGCAATCATGCTAAAATGCATAGCATTGTGATGGGATACTTGAAGTTATTCCCTGACATTTCTACAAATTTGATTTCTTGACATTTTTTATTCAATTTTTCTTGCAACATCATACAAAGGCAACATTTACCATGAAATCAGTATTCTGATAATTGCAATTAAAAATTTCTGACAAACCAATTTACCGTTAAAAAAGGGTGACTTGTCTTTTGTAACACTCTATTCTCTGTCAACGTATGGGCTACTTCATCCTGTGTAAGAAAAAAAAGAGAGAAGGAATGAGATGAAAATCTGGGAAAATGATGATGAATTAAAAGGAAAGATAATTCTTTATTTATGTACATGTATGCAATGAAGTAAAAAAAAAATTTAAATAGTCAAAGAGGGGAAAAGAGGAAGATGAAGCAAATAGAGAGAGGTCAAAAAGTTTGAAATAAAAGACATTTCCTACATCAATGAGTATGCTAATTCATTATGTGAAAAGGAGAAGGAAGACTGAAACTAGGAAGCCGAAAAAGGAAAAAACATGTGAAGGTCGAGTCTTGAGGGAAGCCGGGCCCAACGATAAACAGGAAACGCTGAGCAAGTGTGGCCAATTTGGGAGCGGAAGAGACTCATTTAATACGGTGTCTCCCAGGTTCCTAGCATGCTTGTCATACAGGCCAGGGAATCCCAACGTATCTCAAGATCTGGACACAAATAAGAATTGGAATGTAACGTCTAGTAAAAAGGCACTAATGTCAATTTCAAATATTAACAAAAAAACAAGAACAACTATTTTTTCTGAAGCTACATATATTAACATTAAATCTAAACATCATCTAGTTTCAAAACATCCTTAACTGCAGGTACAAAGTTTACCAAACTGCAACCTGATCCCTTATCTAACACAAAACATACAACTCACATTAAATATTAGAATCTAAGATAAATAGGAATGGTGTGGGGGATGAATTACTTGAGGTCATACCAGCAATGTTTCAGTGATCTGATCTCTGTAGTCTTAAAAATGATTGTGATTATGATTATATGTGTAAGACCAGTAGCTTCTTCGCATGCAATTACAAAAACATGTTGTGCTGTTATGAACAGAGCGAATTTGTAACCGGATGATCAAACAAATTTATATGCTCAAAGAATCAATGATTCATACATGTCCCCCTTTTCAACAGAGGTCATTGCACACACAAGGGAAGATATCATTCATTACAATTCAATAGTTTATTTGTAAGGAGCTTGGAACATGTTTGCCGTGAATAATTGAAAGAATGAATTCTCGTCCTAGTCCCAATAATACATTCATCCACATTAAATCTGACTTATTAACCTGTTGGAATATTCATTTGGTAAAGAATTAGAAGGTGAATAGCAAAACCGCTGCACCAAATTGTTTCTCAAGGGAGAAAGCATGAAACTGATTTTCTCCAAGTTTGGAATCTAAGAGGAAAAAACCAAGTTTACACAATCATTTTTCAAGGGGTAGGCAGCTCTGTAGAGGCAGTGCAGGCTAAGAGAGGTAAGGATTAACGCACTTCTGTGTGTTAAGAGGCAATTCGTCATATCCTATACTAAGGACATTGGCCTCTCACACAAGAATATCACAATCAATTAGAGTAAAAAGGTTATGACACATGTTGCAAACATGTCTCCTAAAATATCCAGGGAAAACTCTGCATACTCCCTCCTTTGCTTGCCATGTTTCCTCCTATTTCCACAATGCTCTCAGATGAGCTCCCTTAGTATTAACATGGAGGTCTTTTAATAACACTTCCTCCGAAAACTACCACTACTTTTAGCCATAATTTTAACAACAACTCCATCTTGGTTGCAGCACCCAAAGGAAGGCCTTGCCATTGAGAGTAAACCCTAGCAATAAAAGGAATATCATTACCAATGTGACTGTTCGACCTATACAGCTCCCCCAGTGCAACTAAATATATTATGTGTTTTTGTTGAGAAGATCACACATTTTATAAATTGTACTGTACATATCTCTGATAAATGTTTATCAATGAAGAGCACGTCATAAAACTGTTGATTTCTAGCATTATTGTCATAACCATTTTAATGCCTAATAGAAAACAATATGTATTCAGTGATGGAAAGGGCACATCTTTTTAATGTCTTTCAAACAAGAATTATCATTATGCCATTGAGTTCATGAATCCAATGAAATATTTGCTACACTTCTATTGTACTTGTCAACTTTAATTTCCAAACTTTTTCCCCAATGTCAAGCAATAAAATCTAAAGGAACTTTTAATTATTCAAAAGAGCATGGTAATTAGAACTGCTCTAATGAACCCATGTAAAAGTGCAAAAACGTATTTCATGTGATGCGCAACGTTTTGAAAATCTGATATAAACCAACTGGGATCTAGGATTAGAAATGCATCTTTTGGTTGGAATTTCCTTGAGACAATTTTCCTTAAATCTTAATTATCGGCAACCATTAATCACGAGAAAGTGAAATCCTATCTGTGTTAGCGCAATGTAGTGTTGATATTGGCACAATCAGCTCTTATCCAGACTCATTAATTGGCTCCAATCCAATTGATTGATGACTTAATCTTCGTAATTATAGGAACAATACATGAGGGGGTTGTTATTCTATCTAAATGTGGAGCAACACTTTGTTAAAATTAGAATCATTGGAGAAAAATTCCCTTTCAAATTACACACACGGATTTGGAATCTTGGTCAAGTCTTGTATTACACAATGCAGGATTGTTAGTCACCAAATCTTGTAGCAAGTCATCAAATGGTGATGTCATAAAGACTCTTCCCATACACATGAGAAATGTATTCATCTCATATTCTGAGAAAATACTTAGCCCATGTATGATATTCCATATCTACTCAGCAAATCATTCCTACCAGATGTAATGAAGTGTTAGGACACATTAGTACACTGAACAGGAATTGAGGTAAACTTTCCTCAACAACTTGCACATACAGTCAACCTTGCGTAAGTCGAACTTGCATAAGTTGAATAATCGCGTAAGCCGAGGGTCTTCTCAAGTCCCCTTCTCTTTATAATCTATCGTTTTTCCCCCTAATCAGTCAAATTTTCTCTAGGTCGAAGCTATCTGTGCAGTTCTAATAGATTCGACTTAGGCAAGGTTGACTGTAGATGGAGATCAAAGCATAATGAAGATCATGTCTAACAACGTCAAATATACAAATGTAAAGTCAGACTATCCCTAACCCCCCTCCCTTATATTACCTATTTAGTTGTATATGGATGAAGAAAGGCCAGAATATATGATATTTAAAATAAAAGTAAATGGCTGAGAGTACAGTCATTGTTTTCAGGTTTGCTCAAACTTTCTTTTCCATTGTTGCAGCATTCATATTTTTATATTGACCATATATATATTCTGTAAAGGTTGGCATCTCTGAGTAGGGCATCCAAAGCCTTGTCCAATGGCCTTGGATAGATTCATGCATTTGGAATTCTACACTCTATCCTAGAATTATCCATGATTCTTTAGACCTATAGGGCTAGAAATGGGTCCTGTCCCCCAAGTCCATCTGAATATTGAGAAGGTTAACCCACCTTTTGTACAATGACTTCTTTCTTTAGAACCTTGATAGCGAAGAGCTCTCCTGTCTTCTTTTCTCGGACCTGTATCACCTTGCCAAACGTTCCCTTTCCTAGACATTTCAGCAGCTCAAAATCATCCATGGTCTGTAGAGATGGGCAGTAGGTATAAAAAATCATTTCCAGATTAATCATGATAAATGTAGGCCTACATTTATCCAGTTTGCATGATGACCAAAGAATTAGATACTAAAATATTTTTGTGAGATAATAAAATGATAACAAGATAAGCCATGATAAATGTACATATATCTGGTTTCATTATGATCAAAACGATGCAAAAATAATTACATATCTTGTTCTTTTCATATGCAGACATATGTAATTCATATCACAGAATGACTTCTTTTCATCAATCGTGAATGAATTTTCAATTCATCTATTTCATTGCATAATCAGTGACAAATGCCAATTTCAAGTCTTTTTTCTTAAATGAAGTCATTAGTTTGAAACTAGTTTTGCAATGCTACTAGTGTACAAAATGAGCTTCAATTAATCCGGACTCACCACTTTACGTTTTGCAGCCTCATTGGCTACTGAGTTGGTGTCATTCTTTCCTCCGTTTGCCGCATTGGCCTCTCGATTCCATTTTTCCTGTTTCTCTTTCTCCTCCCGCTGCAATGAATCTGCTACTCTTTGTAATGCCAGTACCCATGATTCCCTACATAGATTGGAATAAGTGGGAGATGACAAAAAAAATCAGAAATAAATTTGAGAAAGGTTGTAAAAGATTAGCTCTAACATCACCCATTGAAAGGGAATATGAATAATGTACACCACAATTTTGTCTAATATCATTGAGTTTAAAAACCACCTCTGGGAAAATATAAACGATGTAGGGTTTTCTATTGCAAAAATAAAGTGTATAGGTGAATAAGATTCCGAAATGGTGTGAAGTTCCTTTAAGCCAACTGCCCCCCCCCCAAAAAAAAATTAAGAACAAACATGAATGAGATTCAAAATCTAATATTTAGGGAAGAAATCATGCCACCATTAAAAACAGATTATTGCATAAAAACCAAACGTAGTACCTTGAAAAATAAGGACTTGAGATTTACATAAGAACTTGCAATGTACACTTGCAATTTAATTTCTCTGAACATGGATTTAAAATTCCAAAGTATGACTGACAACCAAGTTCATAAACAGGTTATCTTTCTTGGCAAATGTATCCAAGACCTTCAACACGGACTAGACAATGAAACAAACTGAAATGTGATTTCCAATCCGTATTTCTAGAATCAAGTCTACTATAATAACAAATACACAAGTGTTTCCTGGTAGGTTTCAGAAAGCAATACCGAATAAAAATGGCATACAGTATAATTGAAATTGTATGAAGAGATAACGCCGTGAAGGAAAATTTTAGGGATTTCCCCTTAGCTCGATAAACAATAATACAGATATCAAAGGGCACCTTTCTGAGAATAAGTTTCTATCTTGGTGCATTAGTATGTTACATCTAATTCATTTACTTCCTTATCAATGGCAATACCTTTATGGTTTATTGGCTGGAATTACTACTGTTTGTGGTTTCAATTCCCTAAAGTGATAATAACTGATGCGAATTCAATAAAAATGTCCTTGTTTTTCCAAAGACAAGAGAGCAAGGCTGTGCTCTAGTCTAGTTGGAAATAACCTTGTTCCTACTCTTAAAACTCATTCAATTATTTCTCACAATCACTTAAAATAGCATATATATTGCAGATAAAAGTTACTCAGATATTAACTGTTTAATCTTAATAATAGTTCTATTTCTATCTACATAATTTGACCTTGTCTTGGTATTTTTTTTACATGATGGAGTCAAATAAAACAAATCTTGAATAAGATGCAACAGAAAAGATGCGTTAAAAACTTTTCATCTTATTTCCAGTTTCAATTTATCTATCTATTTTATTCATTTGAATATTTTTATGCAGGCACAAAGGATCAGCAAATCTGCTGTTTTGCATCAATATCCTGATATTGAAGTCTTATATGCCCCTCCCTCATACACTATCCACTTAAAATATTTAAGTCAAATGAAAGACTTGCCTGGAAAACTGTGATAAGATTTGTATTGATACATTATAGTATATTATTTTACGTATGCGACTTTGGTCACAAAAGTTAAGAATAATTCGGAAATGTTGATGAGACAGTGAGACACTGTAATCACCTGTATGATAGAAGCATGATATCGTAGAACAATTCAATTGGGATAAAAACTCAAAGCTAATCTGATGCATCAAATGTATTCTGGCATTATACATTTCCAATCACTCAAAGGCCTTTGCACATTAAGTTCATCATAAGAAGTAATTTGTTACAAAGATATATATTTTCCAGACTAATCAACTTAAATGAACAGAGCCCTTAATAGGGAGAGATAAAACTGTAAAAAGAAACTTACGAAAAATCAAGTAATCAAGTAGGACTACACCATATCATATCAAATGACATTAAAATAATATTAATTACCTGTCTGGTATCAGGTATCAAATGCTTTGTATTGTATATCTACTAAGGTGTACATGAATGTCATTGAAGTTGAAGAGAAGGAATTTACCTTCAAGAGAGTTATTTCAATTGTTGTCATGATGTATAGTGAGAATGAGAAAATTCAACAAAAATATTGTGCTCACATAGCTATACAATGATCATGCTCTATTTAGCATAAACGTGGAGGTCTTAAAGGGTCACAAGAATTGAAAGACAAGGATTCATGTACTATAAAAAGGCATAACTATAGACAAAAACCCATTCATATTTTAGAGGAAGTGCAGAGAAAGGTACAATGTGTATCCTACCATTGGGTATACTATCTGATGTTCATACTCATTTTGCTGAAACAAACTATAATTTTGTTGTTCATCTAATAAAACCTAAAATTAACCCCACCTGCCAATAATGTTTTTCACCTTCAATTCCACCACTTAAAGCCCCAAGTACTTCCCATTCTGAACTACCAACCATCTGTCAAAATATACACGGGCCTATTTTCCTCCTCATTCCCAACACAGGTAGTATTTACCGGCATCCTCCCCCTCCCTTCTAGGTGATCCACAGCATATTTCATACCCTGTGGGACTAATCAATGACCTGATAGGTGATCAGGTGATACTCTACATACCTCTAATCATCAAGTTCACATTTTCCTACCTCAAATAACCCTACTCAATGGAAAACACACAGCTGAGATTGTTATATTGGCCAAACAAATCAATAATACAACGCACAGGTGTACTTGTTTTTGTCACTCTGCGAAGGCCGCTGGTCATTAGTCTATCGCGCAGACCATATCCTTACAGCTTGTTGATAAAACAGTCTAGCATGTACTGTGTCTGAAGGAAGACTAACACATGAATTAGCTATTGCTTAGATTACAGATACTAGATAAATAGATCGATGTTGTCTTGTCCCCAGACACTATGATACAGCAAGATGTCTACCTGAGTTTAGAAAGACACACTAAACAAGTCATGACCTCAGCCTACAAAGGCCCGGCAGGCAGACAAACACTGCAAGTCAAATATGGCTGCACTACAATGTCTCAGAATCGCATCGATCGATCATATAAAAAGTTGTAAAAAATGTAAAGGAATATTAGAAATGATAATTTTAAACTTCCAAACAGACATCTAAAATTAGAGCGTGATATCGATATGGTTGTTTTTCACAGATATTGCAATAATATGATTGATTTTCACAGAAATTGAAAAAGATAAAACCGACAAACACATTTTGTTGAGTGACATAAATGATAAATAAATGAAATCCATAGTGCAGTTTTTATGAATTCCAAGTAAATGGATACAAGATTATTTATTCTTACAATTATTTATTATGTGCAAACAAATCAATTCAAACCGAAGTTTGTGCATCAATTTATCTATGTGAAGTTGAAATAATTGAATCTCTCAAAAACAACAAAATAGTGGCAGTTTTGCTGGTACTTATTGTATAAAGATGCAAACTGTACAAATAATACAAATAAGGGTAAATATGGCCAGGAGAACATCCCTAAATCAATCATTTTATTTAGCATCCCACTAAAATTGGTCAAGGTTTATTTTACTCAGACCCTATTTTCATATTTGCTTACTTTTTATTGAACTGACTGATCACTGCAACAATCTTATCCGACCAACTTCGTTTCCTTTTGGCCAAGGGTGGCATCCCCAATACATCATCGCGCATTGTTTCTGGTCTCTCTAGCTCCTGGACCGTCTCAATAAGAAGATTAAACTGGACTAGAATAGCCCCAAAATATCTCAAATTTTCCCGATGTAGCTTGACTTCAATCCAGTTGAAAGGAACTATGGTGATTCAAGCTATACTTTCCACTGATGTCTCCCGAGTAGGCTCCGATCCTCAAATAAAACTGAAACAAGATGTGAATTCCACCAAGAGCATATTTTGTCTCAACTAGCCGAAAAACAAAGAGAAAAAATTATCCGCACAATGTTCCGATGTCTTTACGGAGAAATTATCTCAATCATGAACAAACAGCGAATATAGATAGTATAGATAATCACTGATATTCAGTTTGGACTGAAATACTTGTATGCTTTTTGAATAACAGTGAAACCATGTAGGATTCCTATGACTGGTGATTCTATTACTGTCCGAAGGTTGCCATTTCACTTTCACAATAACAAAAATAGCATCGCAATGCAAAAAATATGTGATGAAATGGTATAAATAATCTCAATAATTCAGTTTCAAACAACAACAGGATGTAGATAGAAGCACAATAAAAAAAGGTTCACTCCTAACAACATATCCAGCACATTGACTTTGATTCCATGCTTGCATCAATGACGTAAACACCTCTCTCAAAAACACTGGTCAGGTGACGAACACGAGTGCATAGTACGACAAAAACAAAAACCTTATCTCAATGATCTAACACCAACTGACAATAACCAAACCAATTTGTTTTGATCAGGGAAAACAACACACAACACAGGCCTTGCCATCTATAAGGAGTATCCTTCCACGTATCAGGTTACTTTAAAAGCCTTCCTTCTCTACCTCAGACACCAATGGAAACATAATTAGTCAATGTGGTAGGCCAGTTGCTTTGATCCAACTCCAACCAAACAAATATTTGCCTGGAATATCATTACATGAACTCATGGAATCGTTAAACACAGTAGCAAACCCTTCCATAAACATGTTTTCAAATGTAGCTCACACGCCATCTG
Organism: Temnopleurus reevesii; assembly: GCA_036244855.1. Lineage (NCBI taxonomy): Eukaryota > Metazoa > Echinodermata > Echinoidea > Temnopleuroida > Temnopleuridae > Temnopleurus > Temnopleurus reevesii. The sequence continues at coordinate 292,291 of BQKZ01000002.1, forward strand.
ATCGGGACATAAATTATGCAGCTTTCCCCCATCTAGTCTGTGATAATAATACCTGTAGAAAGCACAGACTAGCTGGAACCAAATTAACAAATTAGGAATATGACCTGTGTAAATGTCAAGTACAAGAACTTGCAATTTTATTGACCATAAAATCATTCATTTAGGATGAAGAACTCTCCTGTTTTTAATTTTGTACTGGGAAAAACAAATTATACATGGCATTTCTAATTATAATCATTTATGGTGCCAGTAGTTATTTTGATCATAACAAATTAACTACCATTCATTGCAAAAAAGGAAAACACCCTGTATCAGCCAAATATGAATGAAAAATCCATTATATGAAAGTTATTCATTTTCTGAAAAGACCCACTTCTTGCCAAATGCGATTAAAAATGAACAAATATTTGGTAATCATTTTTCAAAAGCAAAATAACACCAGTAAAAGTTTGTTTTGTTAATGAACAAATGCAATTCTACAGAAGTGTGAGATCAAATAATTGCAAAAACCCTTGAATTTCATATCTTCCAAATCATTTTAATCTTTAACCCTGTGCTCTATTTATCAGAAGAGAAAGTGTGATAAGGCCTCACGTAAAATTAAAAATAATAAAATCTTCAGTCATATACAAAATATCACAGTAATATAGGAAAATGTGTGAAACATCACATGAAAAGACACATTGAGAGGTATTTTTTTTTGCTTTTCACTCCCTGGTAACTTTTCAAAGTCTTTATTTTTTGCACGAAAAGTGTTCTTAACATTAAATTCTTTATATGATGTGCTCACCTTTCATCAGCTGAAGATACCATAAATGTTCTCTCTATGATTGTTGTCCATTGTAAGCAGCGGACTTTGAATGTATTTGGTGCTGGTTTCTCTGTCTTGAGGATCTGACATTCTGCAGAGGAAATAATGAAGAAATAATAAACTTATAAATGTACTTTGTCTTGCTTGAAGGTTTCAATTGATTATGAAATAAGTTAATAGGTACTTGCAAATAACAACCATCAAATCAATAATTGTTCTTGTATGAACAGCACATGTGCCAAACAAATGTACATTGAGATTTGCAATTACTAAATAGATGATTTGTAATTGTATCGCAACTTTATAGCAACCCCTAGGTGACCTAAATGTCGAATATTAATCAAAGAAAGCGGTTGTTGGTGTTAATAAATCCATTTTTTAAATCATTAGAATGGATTATTGGTGCTTCAGCAGGGGTTTGACTCTAACATTTCTGTTTGAAATAGTTTCAGAGAAAACATGATGAAATAATCAGGGAAAGTTGAAATACCTTGAGTGCGCATATTCAAGTATTTCATGGTCTCTCCACACATCATATTTCTGTTTGATAATATGAAAACAAATTTCAACTTAATAAATCATCTGAGGAATTTAACATAAGATTCACAGGACTACAAACATACACCAGTAAACAGTATAGAATACCACTCTGGAAGGTGATTTTAAAACTTACGTGCTACAGTGAAGTTATTGAGAGCATCTTGTTCTCCTTTGCCTTTTGGCTTATCTTTGAAGCCCACAAATTCACCATTAGATTTCAGCTGAAAGTACCGGTTTCTCCAGTTCTTGATGTATTCACCTGAAAGTAATAGAATAAAATCAATTACACATTAATGTTGAAAAAAAACCTAAGATTATACATGTACATTTAATAGACATGACCCCAAAACTGAATCATTTCCACAGAACATGACCTGGGTTGAGTTTCATAGGCCTGTTCATAGATGCATACATGACTTTAAGAATGACCGGTGACCCTTTCTCAGGAAGGATTCAGCAACAGGATAACATTAGGTGAACGAAAGGGTCACTAGTCATTCGTAGGATTGTGGGTAAATCCAGTGTATTAGCTTCATGAAATACAACCCAGGAAGTAAATATGGGTGATTATTTAATAGACACTTTTAATCATTTTCATAATTTGAAAGAGATAATTTGCACATTATATTGCAATGCACAAAAAATGAAGATTATTACACTGTAATTGTGTCTTGAATATTCATAAATGACTTGAAATACTTGCCTGAGAGGTGTAAAAATTGGAAGGGGATGAGGGAAAATCGAAAATCAGTGTCTGTTTTTCGTGTTTACTTTAGACATATCTTCTCCACATTGGTATTGATACACTAAGAACGAAACACTGCATAGTATGAACCTGAAATTAATTTGCTTTGAAATACCACAATTCCTAATTCCTGATATTGCTTATTTTCTTAACAATAAAGAAAGAAAAGAAAGTTAAGGAAACACCTAAACTAATCAGATATTTATCATCATGAAACTTAAGAACATAATCAACGCAAACTGGTGGATTACCTACACATTTCCAACCGTCACACTCCCTTCTATTTTGCGTACCTTGAACTAGTTCTATATTGCACAAATATTTGTGCACATCATTTCAGAACGTGTAAAAACAAGCTCCACTGATGAAGTGATAACAGGAAAGTTAATTACTTTGATTGATGAGCATCATAGCCACAAACAAATCAATTATGCCAATATGGGACAAACTGGCTGCAAAAGAAGAAAAACATCAGTCACATGAATGAAAACAAGATAAATTGTGATTTCAATCTGTGGGGTTTTACCTGAATTTCATTCCATAACCGATAAATCAACCACAATAAAAAACAATAATGTAACATTTTAGACCAATGCTGTATTCATGCTCAGTATACATGTACCTTTCACTGAAAATAATTAGATACATGAGGCTTCTTGTGAGTAAAAAAAAGCATGAAAACAATACCGCAATCAACAATGGCATCTGTAAATAACCATTCCTAATGAAGAAAAAGTGCCTGATTATACAACAGCTTCCATGCAATCATGACGTAAGTCAACAGCTCCTTCAGAAAAAAAGTATTTTGAAAACAAAAATTGATTGGGGTAAGTAACCCTGATGCTGCTATAACGAGGTCTTGATTGAAGATTTTATAATATAAACTTGAGTAACATCAAGCCACTTTTTGTTTTCAATCATTATTTTATGAAAATTTACACGATGAACATGATACAAGTATAATCTTTCAAACGTATTTTCTTCATAACTTTAATTCTTTCGAGTAATATAGTAAAATTTATTAAAAAAATCAAAAGAGCAATAATGGGTCTTTCAGAAATGTATTACCTCTATGAATCTATAAACAGAGTCTTGAAATATAGGTTCTCCCATCTGTATTAATACAGAATTGTACCGCTGCATATTTTCCTTGACATTCCTTCGGGATATTTTTTATTTATTTTGCATCCAGTTGTGCCCTATTTCCGAATTCATCCTTACTCAGTTCTATTCTCTTGTCTCTTACCAGCATATCTGTAATTTCCTAGTCTAATTTTTCTTTTCCTTCTCACTTTTGTTCATATTTAATCAATTTTCCATTTATACAGATCTATTTCTCTTATCTAACTCTATTTGTCCTTCTCTTTCTCCATTTTTTTAGCCTCCCCTTCCTCTCTTTACTCCTCCGCTCTCTCTACCTTCTCCTCCTGTTGTCCTTCCGTTCCTTCTCAGTCTGTATTTTGGCTTAATTTTACTTCAATTCTCGGCATAACGCCAATGATACACTGTGTCTCCCGGTTCATTTCTGCCTGTCCACCCCCCTCTCTATCTCCTCACCCTCTCCCCCTTCCCTGGTGCAGACCCACATGCCAATGTCATTGCTTACAGTGTTCTCTGGTTGCTTTCTTCTCTCTCTGCCCCCCTCCCTCCCTGCCTGTTTCTCCCCCTCCCTCAGTGCAGACCCTCAACCTCTCTCTCCTTTATTCTCCTCCCCCTCTCTTTCTGTTTCTCCCCCTTCCTCAGTGCAGACCCACATGCCAATGATGTCATTGCTTGCGCAGTGTCTCCCGGTTCCTTCCCTCTTTCTCCCTCATTCTCCTCCCCCTCTCTGTCTGTTTCTCCCCCTTCCTCAGTGCAGACCCACATGCCAATGATGTCATTGCTTACACAGTGTCTCCCGGTTCCTCCCCCCCCTCTATCTGTATCTCCCCCTTCCTCAGTGCAAGACCCACATGCCAATGATGTCATTGCTTACACAGTGTCTCCTAGCTGAACCCTGAAACGTCAGGTGCATAGGTCATGACGAGGACAAGTTCACTTCCCTTCTAAGCTGGGATACCACTTGGTAAACATGTGAGCACCCTTTACAAGTAGCAATAACATGCCCGAGTTCTTTACTTCTTATATTGCAAACTGACCCATTCTGCTTGGCAATATAAAAGCTGATTTGATATTCAAGTGAGAGGAATTGTCATACGTGTGAAAATCTTTTGCAAGTCTACCAAAATATAATCCATCAATCTTGATGGATCTTCAATCACTTTGATCAAATAACAAGAGTCTTGAGAAGCCTAATTCTTTTTCATGTCTGTATCAAGATTAGATTTTTTTCACATCCCACGTATAAAGCACTGTAAGCACTAAAAGATAATAAAAATATCCTGAATAATACATCCAGACATCAAAATCTTGATCCACTTTTCAGCAAAAATATGATGGCAATAAAAATAAATTCAAAGAATAGAAGCTTACGCAAGAGTGCAATTATTCAATTTAATGGCAAAAGCTGCTCACAAACACCTACAAGCGAGCAGAATGGTTGTATATCCTCCTGGGTATATGCAGACACAGGCATGTGAACATGCAGAACGGATGACATAATGAATTGATATGCAATGCTTCGAGCTAGGTCTTGGTAAACAACTCTTGTGTTTCGTAACCGATAATAATTCGTACCAAAACAGAGATCATTTCAATTTTATATGCCATATGGGGAAAAACAAGAGGCTTTTATCTACTATTAAAGTAATTGGAGGTCAAACACAGATATAAATTTATACTGGGATATGCTAAAAATATTACTTTTCACCCAGAGGCTTTGTATTTCTGCATGTAAATTGGCAAGGGAAATTACCAAATTGAGAATTTGCATTAATGATATTATGGGTAGATTCATGGAAATTATTACAATGTCTCAATGAATATCATCATAGATCCAAATACAGGATTTTTTTTAATTGCTCAAATTTCATGCATGCATCATCATAATAAAAAAAGAAAAAACAAGAAAACCACAGCGTCACAATATATGGAATGAACATCATCTGTAGTGTTCATTACTAGGTTGGGCAAAATACAATGTTTGTCCAAGTTGGTAACGATAATGCATCCATATGTACATTTAATTTGCTTTCTGACTATGGTGATGCGGTTGACTGTTGACAGGTGAAAATGTGTTTTGTTTCGGAGCAAATGTGAATACATTTGACTTCACTACAAAACCCTCCATTGGAAAATTGGTTCTTAAATAGCTACATTTAAACATTAAAAAATCAATAATTAATAAATAATCAAAGTGGTTTCTATAAATTGAGAATATGACAACTGTTAAAAAGGTCAAGCTTTTAAATACATGTAATAATTTAAGACTTCATTCACATTCTATTTGTGTCAGCTGCACACTTGCTGATTGGTTATGTTTGCTTTTCTGCACAAACTCACATTGCAAACCATACAACAACAACCAGATTTGCACTCAGTAAAAAAATCGCCATTCTATCTTGAATTTATACACTCATCCTAATAAAGCTTGCCCAAAGGTCCCCTCATTCTTAGCATAAAACATTTGTGAATTTGAATATATTCATGACACAGAGAGGAAAAAAGATAAACATGCTTATCATTTTTCCAAATAGTGGACAAACATTGTGATATATTCATGACTTCACACATCAGTGTGGATGCAGAGAGAGTGAGCTGAAAAACATGCAAAACATCTTCCATATTTTAGGCGAGTTCCTTCCCCTGATAATTTGTCTATAAGAGCCAAAATGAGTTAACACTGAATAAAAGGCCTCTGAGATACAGGTATGTCCTCGCGGCAGTGAATGACTTTCATGTTCTATCACTGTGAACCTTACAGCCACAAACCAATATGAAACACAAAGTAGAAAAACAAGACAATGTCCAAATTCATCAATCATTTTCACACCAATGATAAATGGAGAGGGGTTTATAAGCAATATAGAGCTACAGAAAGGAAGATTGAGGAATGAGAGTTCTGGAGAATATGCAAAAATATAAAAATTGCCTGAGGAGTTTGGAGCTTGATAATGGATAACTGTCATTGAAAGCCTGAACAGATCTAAGTCTGCATCAACAAATTAAAAAGCCATGACATGTACATGTAAATGTACAAAGTTTCTATGAAAAGAACAAAATGTCAATGTGACAGTAAGAACATGTAAACATCATATAAACTTGCATTATTATGCAGTGGATAAGATGTTGGCACTAAAGTATCTGTGCTATTGAAGTTGCATTCTGCTAGCTATTCAACAAATTCTGGAAGGTAGCAGATTGATAATGGTTTGGAGAGAGCTGTCACAAGAAAACGGTAATAGTACCATCCTTGGTTGATTAGTTCATAAATAAGCAATGACGGAGAGATGGGTTAGAGGGTTAGTAAAGATGAAAAAGAGACTTAAAATTACCCTTCAACTGAAGATAGTAAGGGAATCCAAAGATATTGCCCCCCCTCCCAAAAAAAAAGATGTTTGGTTGTCCTCTAAATATTTTTTATTTATTTATCTTATTTTATTAAAAAAAACCCCACTTTTCGTTCACCTGAAGTTTCTGCTACAGGATCCAAGGAACAGAAATGTGAAATAAAACGAAAAGGGACTTTTTTTTATAGGAAAATTTTACCATACTTTGTCTTCTCAGTTATATGTTTTTTTCCATTAGGATGTGCTAACAAATAATTTAAAATAGATAATTAATTTTTTTAACTAATCATTAAAAACTGCACTCAATAGATTATTATTTTTGCCTAAATGAGCATATTCATGGAATGCAATTCCCACAGACTAAAAACAGATAATCATGTTACAATGCGTGTTACTTGCAAGCTCATTAAAGAGTTTGCAATAAACAGAGGATTTCATGTAAATGACATGGAAACTGTTTAGATTGATCCATAACCATACATAGTTTCACAATTCTGTCTAGTATAATCAAGACACACTTATTATTAGCATTCAGTGCGTGTGCCTGCATGAGAAATACAGCAGGGTCAAGGGGAACGTTGGGTAAAAGGGGGGCATTAACACCGTCAAGAATGAAACTCTAAAGAAAATTTAACGAACAAACATAAATATGAGTATGCAATATATAATACATACATGTATACAATATAAACATTGTCTACGTACATGTATATACTTGAATTGTCTTCGGTTACTTCTGTTGATGGCAATGAACAAGATTAAGTCTCTTGCAATGTAAAATGTTATTTTGGACGTAAAATTCTGAATGAAGAACGGGTAGCACTCCCTACATGCTTAATTAAGCACAGTAAATTCTGTTAAAAAATAGCATGCATTTCATTATATTTTGCCAAGAAAATCAACCTTTTGCTTTCACATTTCAGTTAAAACCTTTTGCTGCCTATAAATACCCCAATGTTTGCAGCTCCCTATGAGACTATTACCATTCACCCAACAAAATATTACAAGTTTCATATCCTGTCTTCAATGTGACCCCACTCACACATACATCTAAAAAAAGAAATATTAATAAATAAGAAACTACGTTAGAAGTTTATTTTTCTTAAAACCGTTGGAAATTTACAGTCCTCAGGTGAATATTTGAATTTTGGCTTTCCCTATAGTGAATGGTTTGTGGAAGGTTTCCATAGCAACCCATGGTTAAAAGCCAAAAGTGAGTGACAAATCATGATTGTTTTCTACTGCACAGTGTAAAGCAGCCCTGTGGGAGTAAGGTAAAGTGGAGGAAGATGTGAAGGGGAAATATGAGACTTGAGGCAGACAGAATGTAGTAAACAGGAAGGTCTTATCCCTCATCTCTGAGGTGATTCACAAGTTGCTCTGTCTGAGCATGGCCCTATTCACAACTGAAAGATAAAGATGAATCTGGAGTTGTACCCATGCTTTCTTGAACAAAATTCTACCATATGTTATACCAAAATTATAATTTGATGACTGGAAAGATAATGAAAATTCTCAATAATATCTTAGAATATGAAACTGTAACTGTTTCTACATTTCAGAGAAACTTCATTTACAGTGTAATTTGGTTCAGTAGTCACAGAGATATTTGGATCAGTTTTAAGCATGTCATGTGACATTTAAACAAACAACTTACTATATACTTTGGACAACCAGTGTCCATTCAAATAAAAGAGGGAAGGGACTTTCGATATTAAAACTAAATGGGATGTTGTTTCCACAAATGCAGGTTATCAGTTTAAATGCAACCTTTTATGCAATGGTTTCATATCTTCAAATCTTAGGGTTGTATCCTATTTCAGTTTCAGTGTTTTCACATCATCATCATTCAATAAGTTTTGTTATTAAAGTCAGTCATATTTTTTTAAACTGCATTCAAATCATTTTCCGATGAGTTCTTCATGTAAAATTTTCATTATTTTCATATCGTACAAGAATGCAATTACCCATGTACAGTGTTTTCACATCATCATTAGATAAGTCTTTGACCATTCAGTCACACTGTTTCAAATGATTTTAAACACTTCTCTGATGAATCATCTTGAACTTAGCCCAATATTGTTTTTAATTGTCAGTACTTTCTTTTTATTTAATTTTTCAATCATATATTTCCAACTTTTCAGTATTCTTTATCATAATTTTAATTTGTAAACTATAAACTACAAACCTATGCAATGCTACTTTTGGCAGTAGCTTTCCAAGCTTTAGGGGGTGTTGTTCAAAAGTTGCAATTGATCGCAAGTTGCAGTTGATCGGAATGTGCCAATCAAAATCATTGTTACATGCACGTCTTGTCTAATGCGAATTAAAATGAGCGTTATAAGTTGCAAAGCTGCAGTTGATTTGAAGTTGATTTTGAGCTACACTCCTTTGGACCGCTTCCCTTTGTTAGTATATGTGGTGTCTGGTGCAGCATTTATCGTTGCATTTTAGTATCAATGTTATTCCTTGTATTTTTAATCCATCGTTGGTAAATTAATTTGTAAATCAGCATTTGGCTGAAATGTCATATGATACAAATAAATAAACCTTTACATGTGTACTACTAATATTTGTATTTTCATTGAGTGTTTTCACATCATCAGTAGATAAGCCCTTGTCCAGACACTAAGGCCCGTATTCTGATGTCAGGTTTAACTTAAAATCGAGTCTAAATCTTAGGTTTAACTATGGATGGCCCGAAGTGCCAAAAATTTATTTAAACTGTATAATTTATATGTTAACTGCTCTCTTTTCCCATGCTCTAATAATGTAGGAAACTATTTAAGTTTTTATTTCAAGGCAGTTTTTAATACTATGAATGCCCAATGTGCTGGTTAATTAAACACCGACTGTTAAAGATTAAAGCCTCTTTAGGCTTCCCATACTTAAACCACAGATTTAAACTCTAGTTTAAGTTAAGCCTGCCATTAGAATACGGGCCTAAGTGATTACTATTGATCTTCAGTATTCTGAATGCATTACACTTATTATCAAGCCCAAAATCCAATGAAATTAGGCTGCAACAAATTTGTCACATACTTCTGCAAGCATTCAATGTACAGGTTGAGTCACTTGATGTTGTAAAGGTGAGAATACTGCTAAAATCTTTGATCAGTTTGGTAGATGCATAAACTGATAAACTCAATTTAAAAACTTAAACTGAATTTTTCCTTGCTTTTTTCTTCATTGTTTCATGTTTTGCAGTATGAAAATATGTTTATAGCATTTAGTACGATTACTGTAAAAGCCAATATTTAGCATAAATAAATTTTTGCGAATTGATTGAATTTCAGACCTTGTCGCACATTTGCGAGTTGTTGCTTTCATGTTTTTAAAGATAATTGTACACACATCTGTGGGCATTAAAATGAGCGCATATTTAATTAGTCAAAATAGGTCAGCAAAATTTCAGCTTATACAGTATTTCATTTTGCTTTTTCTGTAAGAAATTCTATTGCAGGTAAAATGCCCAATCGATGTCTTCCTTCCTGATGATATCTTTTCCGCATATTTTATGCAGCTTTTACAAATTTGGGCTCAAATGAGGGACAAAATACAACCTCATTTTGGGTACTTCTTGCATATAATTCCGATGAGCTCCATATAGCTTGTATAACACACACTGAAATGCTCATCACACTGGAATGCTCTTCAAACTAAAACGAGATCGGTTTTGGCACATCTCATTCATTGAGACTCATCTTTGACTACATGTTCATATGAGGCCTCAACACTAGAGATAGCTTGCCAAGATCTTGTTTTGCTATGTTCAAATTAAATCTTGATCAAGAGAAGAGGAGTCTCGGTATAGAGAGAACAAGAAGGTGTGGGAAGGTGTGCAAATGATCACGAGGTTGATTGTATGGAAATGACGGAAAGAACATATAATAATGTAGAGGAATATTGCAACAGATTTCCTATAACAAAAACAAATATTGAACAAAAAAATCCATAATGCACAATTTTAGAGCAATTTGGGTATCAAGGGTGCAGATGATCATACATGCATAATGAGAGGGGGGAGATAAAGAAATATAAAGAAGAGTAAGTTAGAGAGCAAGAGGGAGGGAAAGAGAGGGAGAAAGAGGGAAAGAGAGGGGGGGAGGAAAAGAGCGAAAGAGAATGAACGGCAGAAATGGCATGGTGCAGAGAACAGAGAGGATGTGCTTAACTGTTCAAATAGTACAATTACTCAGCATATGCGTTCCTAAAATAGCCTCTACTTTGGCAGACTGTTGTAAACAGGAAGATCCTTTGCCTGGTGTGTAAGGGCTGAATCATTCACAGTCGATAGATGCCTGGATTGACAGGGCACTATGCATGCACGCATGCCGTGGTGGTGCTTGTTTGTCTCTAACTAAGGTGCACTACTCCTAAGTCATGTCTGTATAGGTTGATGCATCAAATCTACATGTATGGGACTACTTGTGGATTGGGGCGTATTTTACAATAAATGTATACATATTCAAATCTGCATTAAACAAAATGTTAATTGAACAAAAAAACCACACCTAACATTACAAACGTTATCCGCTTCAGAAAAAACTCACCGAATTCAGTTCGGATCATTCTAAAAATTTTAATTTTTTTTGTATTAGAATTGAAATGAAGCTATACGAACAAACAATACTCCACTACAATATACATATTATAAGACTGGAGTACATGGCATATGTTCAATTTCATGATATAAACATACATGTACATTTCTGTAACTTTGACACATTCAGAAAGGGAACTGTGCATCTTCTAACCTGCAATAGTTACTATCAGTCCTGTCTATAAAGGCCACCTATAGATTACAACCTCCCTTGTATGATAAAATGAATGCTTAATCAACTTTTTAAAATAACCACGTGCCCAGAATGACCAGCAATCTTCCAAAATATATTCAAAGGAAAGGACATTCCTACATTTTACCATGCAATCAATACATGGGTTAAAATAAAATTTGCAAATTGTACATAGATATTCATAAAATGCACTTAAATTTCTTAAAATGCACTATTCATAAAATGCACTTAAATTTGAAATAAATCGACAAAAATCTAAGACTACAAAAATTTATCATATTCTCCTTGTCAAAACAAGTCTTCTTGTTCATTTTAATAAAAAAAAAAAAAACAGATCTTAATCTTAACCACTTGCTATCTGAAGTAAACCTACATACAAGTACTCCATTGCTTGTGTATAAACCCACAGACATCTATACAGACCTGTATCCAATGACATGTTTGGCAATCACTAGAAATTGATTTGCAACTAAAAGAGGCCTCTGGAGGCAAAATGCAGCAAGAAATGGTTTCAGCTGCCAAGCTTTTATGAGTATTAGATAAAAATCTTAAGAGCAGTTTTGAATACTTGAAAATCATGTTTTGACTAATCCTGATCAATATTTTCCAGTATATACAATCTTCATCCATGTTTCACTGACTCGATCTTTCAGATTTTGTGGAAAATGCAGATAAAAATACAATTATCTTCCCTTGGCAAGAATGATAACTTGTTGGCTACTTAAATCTAAAAAATGATTCAATACATTTAATTACAAAAAGAACAACAAATATATGTAAATTTAGTAATGAATTGGACACTCTTACAACAAGCACAGCTGACATTTGAACAAAGCGATCATTAACCACAAAAACATGATCACATGTTTAATATAATTTTCCAGGAATATCTTTAATGTTTGCAACAAACAGTAAATGAAAACAAGCCTTTTCGAAGACGTTTCAACATCATGCTAACAACAATCTCATAAAAACTTGTTCTAAAAAATCTCATCCAAATATTGTGGCTGGAAGGGCATTATAATCACAGCTAGATCTTGTCGAAAGCAGATGAATAAAGAATGATCAATAAAAAAATCATAAAAATTGAAAAAAAAGTAAAAACTGAGAAACATAACTTGGAAGATCTATTAAAAAAGAGGGAAAATTTCTTTATCTAAAAAGACAACAACATAGAATTTATGATTTCCAATGCCTTATGGGTTGCTTTGATAACAGCTCAGATGTAATCCACATAAAGGTTATTTGCAGTGGAACATTAATAAATAAATATATTTCCACAAAGTGACTTTCATAATCATATATTTGCACCTGGTTGGCGAGTTAATTTCCATGGGAAAAACATCTTGAAAATTTGATCGACTCTACTTAATACTCATCCTTATTATTATCCATGTTACTTTCTAAATATTTGTTCTTTCACTGAATCTAGTTTAGTTTCAAAAGGTGCCCATAGATATCCTTTAATGATCTTTCCTGTGCATCACTCCATCATGTTTACATCATGTTCATTCTTCTTATTTCTCATCTCCATGCCTCATCAGCACCATAGCAGACATCATCCGCAAGGACGTTGAACAAACATCTTCTCCTGGATAACCATTCTTGCAATTTGCTAACCAGATTATCACTCTAATTTGTTGTGGCTTTCAACCCGCATCATCACACAGCGCTCTTTACCTGCTTAATTGATCATTGCACATCAGCAGATCCCATAGAAAACATCTCGTCTCGATTCCTCCAAACAACATAACAACTTCCGCAAAGTGACATGCGCAGGGAATTATTATTCAATGTCCTATCAATTTATTTTGATGGGTCTTTGATAATGATCTATTCAAACTAAAATAATCCAGAATACACGCGAGAATCGTTTCCCAATTTCTTCTACATTTATATTTATGCGTGCAATTTGTAAATACCTCAGCCCGTTTAACATCAATTTTTAAATTCTGACCATTACTAATCTAGGCCTCTACATTTAATAACATATAAACACTTCCACAGAGGATAACTATAATTCCCATTCAAAACTACAATAATATCAATGGGCATTTCGTTTATAAGTTGACCCACTTGCTCAAACTCACTTTGACAAAACAAATAAATTAGAGTAATAAAGAAACAGAAGATAAATAAGGTCTGCATCTATTTGGGATAATTGGTACATGTGTATCATTGGACCCCATGCTTTATCTACATGTACATCATAATTCTAATTTGACGCTCTAATAGTCATAACAATTTGTTTGGATGTGTTTTTCACACTTGCTGGAGGTCACTGCCATATAAAAGAAGAACAGCCTAAGGGAGATGGAGAGAGTGAAATTACTTGAATCAACACAGCAGTGAAGATTTGAAAGCTTGGACGTGTTTCTGATTCGATTCATCACCAAGCTCCTAAGTCAGGGAAATATCTCCATGACTCCAGGCAATAAAGTGACACAAATGAAGATGGTTGTTTACGGCTTTCTCTATTAATCAAACTTCAAAATGGAATTGGAGCAGAGATGGAAGATTGCAGAAGAATGAGGAGAAAAATTGCTATATTTAGAAGAAATACGAAGAGCTAGCACTTACTGAAACATGGAAGTTTTATGCAAAAGTGTTCCAAATAAAACTTGCATCAATTAATCGAGAAAATAATATTGTATCATTCCTTGATGAAAAAAATTAAAACTTCAAAATTAACAGAAAATTTTAATTTAAATGCATACTATCAAGTAATCTCATTTTAATGAAAACATATAGGAACAAATATTCTGTATACTTTTATTTGAACCCTGAGGTAACTTTCTTAGACGGAGCATCTTCTTTCACAGGGCATGTTGCATACATGTATGTTCTACCCTACTGTACTTGTTTCATTGCATCAACATTGACAATTGACTACCTGTAAACATTGGCATGGATCTAATGGAATGTCCAACATCATTCTTGCCTTAACCCTCTGCAGGCCAACCGTAGTGAAGCATTTACAGGTACCTGCTTCGGCTTCTGCAATGTGCTATTGCTGGGATCTTTAGAGAAGTGGGTGCCCCTGGACTTTTACAGATGAACTGTGCGCCAATTAATTTTGCAAAGTTATAGTTTCTATATTCCAAGTACCTGCAAATTCTAAAAAGCACAATTTCAAATGACATTTTGCTTCCCATAAATCCTCATTAAATGCAATATTACCTGGAAATACCAATATCAAGCACTTGGTACCTGGAACATCTATTTCTGGTCTACACTTTGTGAGCAAACATCATCAGAAACTTCCTCAAGTTTGCAATATAATCATTACCCTGTTATACGCAAGCAAACATGGATCAACCTGAATACCAATTTCAAAAGATGTCTGACCAACTCCCAAGACCTTTTTGGGGGTTGCGCACACTGGTGGCTTCCCGCCCACACCGCACTGCTCTGTATTGATTTTGCGCCTTGACCATTTCTTGAAAAAGTAAATTTGGCGCCATACAAATTGTATATATCATTATTATCATTATTATTACTATCTCTATTGCTAAAATAAGCTAAGATTAACAAATTTAAATGAAGGAGGCAGGGAAGTAACTTAGAACTCCAGCCAGGAAAGCCATGATGTCATTCATGTCCATCTACATGTATGTACCTGAAGTCAATGTTCAAAGGTTCAAAGGTAAAATATTTTGGGCACCACACACATGCAGATTTGCAAAGCTCTATAGCAATATCAAGGAGAATGAAATGCTTGTGTCATATAAACTCGGAAGTAGGTAGACATATTAAAAGCACTGCAGTAGCAGTAGCACTCCTGTCTGCAAGCTATCAGGTGGAGGAGCCAACATGTATGCCACTATCCTTGTACAGGTCGATGGCAGCAGTCCCAACTGAGATGAAAACAGACTACATGTTTACATTCTTTGGGGTTAGACAGGCATGTAGGTCACAGACTTGAAAAACATGTCTCATGCCTTCATGATACCACTTATCTACATCATGCTTTACTCCAGTGTATGTTTAGGAAATGATAATGATATAGCATGGATGTAAAACTAGATCATTAGCTGTAGTAACATGTCTACAGTGTCTGTGGTTTGATATCTTGTTTTATTGATAGGATGAACATGGACACTTAGGGGGTGTTGCTCAAAATCAACTGCAAATCAACTGCAACTTTGCAAATTGTAACGCGCATTTTCATTCGCGCACGGTATGTGCATTTAACAAGACGCGCATGAAACAATGATTTTGATTGGCGCATTCCGATCAACTGCAATTTGCGATCAATTGTAACTTTTGAGCAACACCCCCTTAGGCCTAAAAAATGTTGTTTGGTTGCCATCCATCAACCAACCCTCTGAAATTGGTCCGTTTTTAATCCTGGGCAACAAAACAATTTTCTTGGCCTCTTTAAAACCGTTTGAAATTTCATTATGAGGGGAGATGATACAACAATCTACCCTAATATCTGGATAAGGAACGTTTCATGATAATAATAATAATGCACATGATGTACACACGCCTGCTCTCGAATTACGAATTCAGAAGCTTTGAGGGATAAAGAAGAAAAGAAGCTAAATTACATGTTAAGTAGGATGTGAAAAGGTACAGTATGTCTCAAGACCATGTTTGAAGGATTCTAAGGAAAAGATATTTCATCTTTAACAATTTAGATACAGTATCCTGTAGCAATACGAATCATGCCGAAATAAATATTAATACCTTATAACCCATTGATAGACAGAGCTTTTGTGATCAAAATAAAATATTCAATGCTTGAATTACCAACATGTTATATCTTTTCACTCTTTTAAATGGTATAAAACATTAAAAACAATACCATCCAAAAGGAGCTTACAAAAAGAAAATGGTATGAAATTGGCAAAGATACAAATGGCAAATTGCAATTTTCTTTGCATTGCTGCTTTTAGAACTGTATTGATTTGCTACAAATTCAAACTTGGAAATTCCATTTCATAATGTACTAGAAATGGGCTACAAATTTCCAGTGTATTATTCCTTTCTAACCATATGGCACATGAAAACCAAACTTGNCCAAGACCTTTTTGGGGTTGCGCACACTTGTGGCTTCCCACCCACACCGCACTGCTCTGTATTGATTTTGCGCCTTGACCATTTCTTGAAAAAGTGAATTTGGCGCCATACAAATTGTATATATCATTATTATCATTATTATTACTATCTCTATTGCTAAAATAAGCTAAGATTAACAAATTTAAATGAAGGAGGCAGGGAAGTAACTTAGAACTCCAGCCAGGAAAGCCATGATGTCATTCATGTCCATCTACATGTATGTACCTGAAGTCAATGTTCAAAGGTTCAAAGGTAAAATATTTTGGGCACCACACACATGCAGATTTGCAAAGCTCTATAGCAATATCAAGGAGAATGAAATGCTTGTGTCATATAAACTCGGAAGTAGGTAGACATATTAAAAGCACTGCAGTAGCAGTAGCACTCCTGTCTGCAAGCTATCAGGTGGAGGAGCCAACATGTATGCCACTATCCTTGTACAGGTCGATGGCAGCAGTCCCAACTGAGATGAAAACAGACTACATGTTTACATTCTTTGGGGTTAGACAGGCATGTAGGTCACAGACTTGAAAAACATGTCTCATGCCTTCATGATACCACTTATCTACATCATGCTTTACTCCAGTGTATGTTTAGGAAATGATAATGATATAGCATGGATGTAAAACTAGATCATTAGCTGTAGTAACATGTCTACAGTGTCTGTGGTTTGATATCTTGTTTTATTGATAGGATGAACATGGACACTTAGGGGGTGTTGCTCAAAATCAACTGCAAATCAACTGCAACTTTGCAAATTGTAACGCGCATTTTCATTCGCGCACGGTATATGCATTTAACAAGACGCGCATGAAACAATGATTTTGATTGGCGCATTCCGATCAACTGCAATTTGCGATCAATTGTAACTTTTGAGCAACAACCCCTTAGGCCTAAAAAATGTTGTTTGGTTGCCATCCATCAACCAACCCTCTGAAATTGGTCCGTTTTTAATCCTGGGCAACAAAACAATTTTCTTGGCCTCTTTAAAACCGTTTGAAATTTCATTATGAGGGGAGATGATACAACAATCTACCCTAATATCTGGATAAGGAACGTTTCATGATAATAATAATAATGCACATGATGTACACACGCCTGCTCTCGAATTACGAATTCAGAAGCTTTGAGGGATAAAGAAGAAAAGAAGCTAAATTACATGTTAAGTAGGATGTGAAAAGGTACAGTATGTCTCAAGACCATGTTTGAAGGATTCTAAGGAAAAGATATTTCATCTTTAACAATTTAGATACAGTATCCTGTAGCAATACGAATCATGCCGAAATAAATATTAATACCTTATAACCCATAGATAGACAGAGCTTTTGTGATCAAAATAAAATATTCAATGCTTGAATTACCAACATGTTATATCTTTTCACTCTTTTAAATGGTATAAAACATTAAAAACAATACCATCCAAAAGGAGCTTACAAAAAGAAAATGGTATGAAATTGGCAAAGATACAAATGGCAAATTGCAATTTTCTTTGCATTGCTGCTTTTAGAACTGTATTGATTTGCTACAAATTCAAACTTGGAAATTCCATTTCATAATGTACTAGAAATGGGCTACAAATTTCCAGTGTATTATTCCTTTCTAACCATATGGCACATGAAAACCAAACTTTCTGGATTGTGGAGATACTGCCAAATAATGCTCTTATTAAGTCTATATATTTATGCCTTTGTTTATTTGACATGTAATGTACAGGAAACAATCTCAGGCTTGAGGTCTTTGTTCAGAATTTTAATAAGCAGTAAAAAAAAAATAAAAAATTAATAAATAAAAAAAAATTAAAGAGGAAAGTAGTGCAGTTGGAGCAATTTGGACATGAGCATCCCATTCGTAGAAAGCTAAATTATACAGCTCAAATAATCATGTCAATATTACCCAAACCACACATTTAGTGCTTCAAATGCTATCTATAATCTTGATTGGCAATTAAAAGCACAGAGCTGAAGGGCAGGGTAATAACTGCACAGAGACAAAACATAATCATTGTTATCAATACATATGAAATAAGCAGATCTATGAGCAACCCAAACCTGAGCTGCACTCAAGTTGTTTTTCCAGCTTATAGCCACTTCAATATGCTACAAACAACGCTCTTATCCCAGGGTAGTGGAAAATAGAATCAAAACAAATATAATTTTTCTATTTCTGGTTGCATTCAGTGCAGATAATTTTGGTTAGATATCGTCACTGGAGAAAAAAAATTATGCAAGGCTGGACTGCAAGTGCAAACGATGGAACAAGTCAAAGCCATTTTAATCGATCCTGGGCGAAAACAACTTTTTTTTTTTTTTTTACTCTTCCTCACGTGACGGAAGCGGAGAACGGTGGAAAGCCGCTGTAGGCACAGCCATGTAATGTCTGTTGGCGTAAATACTTATTATGATGGAGCTTCCCTGCCAGGGTAGCGGCACTGACTGAGAGAGGGAGATGGAGAAGGGGATAGAGGGAGAGATGGAGAGGGATAGATGGGGAGATGGACAGAGAAAGAGAGAGAGAGAGATAAAGAAGGAGAGATGGAGAGGAATAGATGAAGAGAGACAGATGAAGAGAGAGAAAGAGAGATGAAGAGGGAGTGATGAAGAGCGAGAGAGATGGCGAGGGAGATGGAGAGAGGGAGAGATGGAGGGGGAGAGAGAGGGAGGTGAAGAGATGGAGAGTGAGAGAGATGGAGAGGGAGAGATTGAGAGATGGAGATGTGTAGATATATAAAGGGATATGATGTGGGGAAAAAGTGAAATGGAGATGAAGAAAGGGCATAGGGGGAGAGTGAGATGAAGATTAGAGAGATTGAATAGAATGAATGAGGGAAAGAGTGTTCAATAACCTGGTGAGAGATAAGAGAAGATGACTAGATGACAGGAGATGGAGAGATGAGATGAGATGGAGAGATGAGATGAGGGAGATCACACCAACATAAATAAAGAGAAGGACCAAATGAGGATGGAGAAGCAATAAATGTAATAAAGAAAGTGGAGGGAGAAATAAAACAAAACAACGATCTGGGGAGAGAGCATGAGGGAGAGAGAAGAGAGAGGAGGAATGATCCGGAGGATACAGAGAGCATGATGGAGGAGCTGCAGACTTGGGAAATGAGAAATCGAGGGGCATATATTTACACGAAGTGCTATTTCTGGGACACCGGGGAACATGTTGTTTGTGTGCATACGAACATAGTCGCATCCTCCTAATAACGTGCATTTGCGCGTGTGTGTGTGTGTGTGTGTGTGCGTGTGAGTGCTTGTGTGAGATAGAATCTGGGAGGTGGAATAATAGAGGGGATTGGTACAGAAATCGTCCAGAAAAACAACTGGAGACAGGAAGGGACTGAAAAATAAAATGATTGATATTTTGGTAATGACTGGCATCTTCCTAGATGGTGTAAAAATAGAGTTTAATGATTTTTTAGAATTAAAAAAATTTGAAATTGAAATTGGGATTCACTGGCCCATGAACAATTATAATTACAATATTCACATCTCAGTGGAAGAGGGGTCATTGAAAACTATAATAAACAAATACGATTTAAGTGTATACATGTACTACATGTAATCTGAATAATTTGAGACAGCTGAAATAGCATAAAAAGTACCAGTCAACATTGGTTTGACATGGAGATTGTGGAATGCAATTGTATTGTATTTGAATTGTAGTTTATTTTTAAAACTCAAGCCAACAAAAAATACAAGCATTCAGAATGAGGACATAATATCACATAGACTGGAAATACATCTGCTGGTATTTTACAATTGCATGTAATCTATATTTGGATTGTACATTTCAAAATATTGACATGACCATTCAGGGCTCAAAGGTAGATGTAAACAAAAAATACAATGGTCATGGAGGCAATGAATTACACAAAACTATTACGGGAGCTCTAGTAGTAGTATCATGATCGGAGAGCACATAAGTTAATCCATATGAACTCACAGCTTTGTTTGTTTTTGCAAAAAAAAGTGTGTCAAAAGTAACATGATGCCTCTGGCACAAAAATAAATTATAAAAAAATACAACTGTGGGCCAAAAACATAAAAGATGCAATTAAACTTACAATTATTAAAAAACAAATATGTAACTTAAGCTGCAATATCTCAAATATCCTTTAAATTATTGTTTTTACCCCTCACAAAAAGCAGCATACACTCATGGCAATCACACATTTGTATCAAAGGAATGCATTTCGAGAAATTGAATTTAAAATCCTGCCATGTCATGTTGAAATCTCCTAAAAAGGTTCATGCAATATAGCTGTTGTGCATCTTTGGAACTTACAACACCAGCTATAATATTTCAAAACACTCCAAAGCAAAGTTACATTTATTATCTGATGTGATGTTTACTATCTGATGTGAGATCATGTACCAGGTGTTTTTGAATGAAATCATAAACACGTTGTTTACATCAAGTGCAGGTTATAGTTATGATTAAGCATCTCACCTCTCTTCTGAAGCCATCCTTCTTTGACGATTGTTATCGGTACTTCTGGAACCGGCACGGTCGTCGTCGTCGTCGTCATTATGAACTAAAGACCTGGATGTTGAAGAATCAGAGAA
>BQKZ01000002.1:313449-330954 GCA_036244855.1 Temnopleurus reevesii
AAAGAAGAAATGACAGTTTTAAAAATGGTGTTTTGATTCGCACGCATCTCACGAGGTGTGCGGAATCCTCATGTACCATGCATATTTGCAATTATTTGGAAGGCTTTTTCAATGGCCTGACTAGTGGTAAGACACCTGTCTAGTCATCAGGAGATTGTGGGTTCGATTCCTACCAAAGAATGCCTGTGAATTTTTTTTTTCACAGCATCTCAAGTTTGGATAAGGCAAGAATTATTTAAATTATGAATCAAAACATGGATGTGGTAATATCCAAGTCACATGTCTATTCACATTTATCATAGACTTTCACAGTTTCCATTCCTTCATGCCCTTACAATTAAAAACTGACAAAAATATTGTTGAAACGGAGGTACATTCTAAATAATCTAATTATCTTTCCCAATTCCAATAACCAGATGCATGGAAGTAAAAAAAATTTAAAAAAATAACCCTGCAATTATGCAAATTTGGTAAATCCAGGCACCCTGATTTATATATTTACCTGGATCTCCTGTTAGATACTAAAGGATTAATTATTTTTGAAGAAAATAAAGTTGAAAAGTCTAGGTATGAGGAATATTTTAGGGAACCTCTATCATACAAACACAAGGAGTGTAGCAGAATGAGAATATAACAAATATGAAACAGACCTAACAGGAAGGTGAAAATGGAAGGAAAATATTTATGAAAAAAGGAATAGAATATTTAAAGTCAAAGGTTAACACAGCGTACAGTATGTAATAAGCTACACCCTGTAAACCAGGACCAGTGAAACTATTCAAATACTTATTAGTTAGTAATAGGTAGGTCCAGATGACATGATATGAGATGGTGTTCCGCAGGCAGACCAGTGTTGATCCCTTTGCTTGTTGGATTGTATCTTACAAGTATCAATTATTCAATCAAAATACGCCTAGAGACTCTGAGGCCATGCAACCAACTACTTGCACTTTAAAAACATTATTTAAAGGGAAACCAACCCCTGGGATTATCGTGCTGTCATTGAACGAAGAAAAATCAGATGAACAAACTGTCAAAATTTGAGCAAAATCAGACAACCCGTTCAAAAGTTATGATTTTCCAAAGTTACAGCGATATGCGATCCCTACCGCTCATGGGAATCNCAATTGCCAGGAACAGTATAGGAGCTTGTTGAGTACATCACTGCCATCTTACCCCAGTTCTTGTAGCACTGCTTTGTGAAACATGAGCAGTCTTCTTCATACAATGCTCAGAGAGAAAAGGCTGGCTCTACATCATGATAGACACAGTGCACTCCTTCAAGTGGATTTCTCAGAAAATTTCACATGTGCTGCATAAGACGAGATCCAGAGTGCACATTGGAATCAGCGACAGGTCTCCCTTTTCACAGTGCAGCTCTCTTGCACACTGCATCCCTACGTTCTTATATCCTGGCATCAGATGACCTCACACACTCTAAGGACACCATCATAGCCTACCTGTGCTGCTGGGATATTTACCAAATGAAGTAACAACAGTTTCTATCTGGTCAGATGGACCAGCTTCTCAATTTAAAAACAAGTTTGTAGCATCTGTCCTAGGATCTCTTCAAGATGCCAACAACATTCAGATCGAATGGAACTTTTGCGACTTCCCACGGGAAAGGCCCGGTTGATGGAATTGGAGGCTCAGCCAAGCGCTTCGTCATGCAGAAAGTTCTAAGCCGTCAACACATTGTCAAAGATGCAGAAAGCTTTGTTGCTGCTGCAAGTACCATGGAGAAAGTGTGTGTCACTGAGGTTAACTCGGTGCAGATTGCCAAGAAAAATGAAAAGTTAAATCTCGATTGCGTTTTCTTTAACGCCAATGCCATCACTGCCATAGCTAAGATGCATTGCCTGATGGAGGAGGGTGCTGAAGTGGTGTCTCACATCCAACCAAGGACAACTGCACAGACCAGGGGGGTGTTTCATCAAGATTTGTCGCAGAGACAATTAGTCAGCGCTGACAAATTCCTTGATTGTGATTGGATGAAACGCACTATCACTGACTGTTGCTATGGGAACTGTCGGAAAATGACTCCTTGTCGCTGCGACAAATCTTGATAAAACACCTCCCAGGTCAACACAGATGAGTTGTCAACAAAGGACAATCATGAGTCTAGTGCAGTGGGAGAGTGGTATAAAGTGCAATATGAAGGCAAACAATTTCCAGGTGAAGTTCTTGCTGTGCATGGGGAAGAGTTCCAGGTGTCGATTATGGAGCCAGTGGGAAAATATTGGAAATGGCAAACAAGAATAGATTCCATTTTCTACATGAAGGACAAGATGATTTCTAAATTGGCAGTTCCAGATGGTGTTAATAGATGGGGACATTGCAAAATTTCAGTTGAAATATAACCATGAACTGGATCAGTGCATGAGAATCGATTCAACGGAACCAAGATTTTTCGGGGCCAATTTATCACTTGGAATGAAAGAATGCAAAGGAACTATACTGACTTGTTAAAATTTTCAAAATGTAGGTTTTACAATATGAGGAATACAGCTACGTGTATCTCTCACAGGCTCAATAATAGTACATCAGAAAAAGAAAACAATGAAGATAGTGTTTTGTGTTTAAAAGGTACACTAGACTTTAGCTTTAGACCAAATTAATGTGTATGTAACATCTTTTTATTAAGATTATAATAGATGAGGTACTGGATTAATAAACAATTTATGTAGTAGTTTTTCTGTTTATTCATCAATTATTAAGATCCATGGCTATTAAAAACCAACCCAACTTTCAGTTAAAATTATTTAAGAACATATACATGTTATATATTACTTAAACATACAATTTAACCCATCCCGTCAACAAAAGCTGGCATTGTGGAGAGATGATATTTTTTAAACATTATCAAATGTTACCTTACCTGAGTAAAGACCTTGCCAGGGGTTTAATATGAACAGTTTTCCTCATGTAAAATGATCCCTTAGTATATTACAGGATATTGAGTGAAGGGGAGAGGATACAATTGCTCTTCATATAGCATTCTCCCCATTGGACATATTGTAACGTTACTAACCGTAACGTGACTAACCATGATTTTTGGATGTAACTTGAAAAAAAATAGTCAAGATGTTCTAAATATTAGCTCAAATATCTGTTGTTTCACCAGAAGTAAAATGAATATAGTTAAATCTTTGAGGTATCTAACAGTTTAGGAAACTATTTGTCCAAACTCCTTAGGTTTTTATCCATGTCCTTATTTGGTAACGTTACTAACCAACATTAAAACTCGCCATTGCAACTGAAAAAGTCATTGAATTGTGTTTATTCTTTCCTGTTCCATAGACCTAAGGCTGATGAACATGTTATAACATTAATGGTAACATTAAATCAGCAGATGGGGATGATACAGTGCTATTAGTTATGAAAATGAGTGAAAAATGTAACGTTACTAATTATGGAATTGCCCATGTCACAAACATACATGTACCCTAAAACAAAAGAAAAATTGCCTACAAATCACAATTTCACNTTTAATCATCACGAAACAATGTTAAATGTACACAACCCTTTCTTTGGAAGTATGAATATCTGAAAGTATGATGGAATAAAATTAAGCATAAAAATAAAATCCCGAAAGAGTAAAAATATAAATGTATCAGTGCTCAGAAAGTATGTGGTTTTGGGAGAGCAAGACAATCATGCTCTACTTGCCAATGCTCCAGCAAGAATTTATGTTCCCATTGGACATTACTGATGAAAGACAAGCATCCGGTCAAACATTCATTGATTTTAAATGATTTATTGGATTTATCTGAAGACATACAAATGCACATCACCAATTCCCATTTTAGCGAAAGGTTTAGAATAATGAATATTGCACCTGCAGAATAACCTAAATTTAATTTTTGTTCTTCAAAATGTTAAGGTATTACTTTGATGTGAAGTTCGGGATTGAAATATGAACATACAAGTCAATAACTGTTAACTCACACCGACAGGCTACACCAAGATGTTACGAAAATCAAATTAAATCCAGTAATTACTGATGATGTTAGGAAAAATATCAGATCTTCAATTCATTTAGTGTTTAACCTGGTATCAATTAAGCAATTTTATTGAATTTCTTGGCAAATACTACACAACTCAGGTTCTAATTAGTAGAACTACATACTGTACATGTATGATGGATCTCTTCTGATACTCACTTTCTCCCTTTCATTTTTCTTCCTTTCCTACAATCCCTTGGCTCCTCCTAATCACATCCTCTATATTAATTAATTACTCTCATTATAATCATTTTTTTCTCTTTATCTCTTATTATTCATCATTTCAGCCCACGATATCCCTTGCTATATATTTAAAAAAAAAAACGTAAAGATGTGCTGGAGGCATACATGTAAAAACACATCAAGATGAAAACATCCAGTATCTGACAAAACTGCTTCTTTTTCTAGAGCAATGAGTCATCAGAAATTTTCAGATCAGGAAATTCTATCTTGTTTTTGTGTACAGGATTTTTCAAGAGGAAGTTTCAACCTTAACAATATCGATTAAAATCAAGGATCGTGTAAACAGGTACATCGACAGTAAAGCATGAAGTATAAAAACAATCATGATTTCAAACTGTTAGAGGATGACCCACGAAAAGATAAATTTTAAGCATGTCACAAACATACATGTACCCTAAAACAAAAGAAAAATTGCCTACAAATCACAATTTCATTGTTCTCTTGCATTTGATTTTTTCAGATCTTACATGAATTCAAAATTTTGCCAATGAAGCCATTTTTTAAGATGGTACATGAAACGTGTTGTAGGGGTAAATGTGAGGGATAGCTGATGGTCCAACTATATCACTTTTGACCGATAACTTAGCCAACATGCAAAAGGTCAATTTAAAACCATGGCATACTATTTTGAAATTAAACTTTTACTCCATAGCATCACATTGGTGCCCAATAAACTCAATTACAATATATGTCCTACAGTGTATCATGCAAATTTCCTTTTGTCTAAAAAGTCATTAATTAACCACAGAGCTTGCTGAATGAAATGAAACAAGAAATTCGGAATGCACCTGATCTTTCAACACCTCCATATCCTGTTTCACAACTCATTTATAAATATGATGTTAAGACAGCTCGATCCGGTTCCAAAAATTTAACTAAAATCCAGAACAAAAACTATTAAAAACTTTTTGGATAAGCTAAATTTTATATTGTATGGAGGAGTTGGCATGTTTGCTGAGGTGATTTAAAAATAAAAGTGTATTGGTAACTACCATGACAACCCATTGTAATCAATAATATACAATGCAGAAGTGAGTATGGATGATATCTTTCGACCTACATTTATGTACTGTACATGTACAAATGAAGGATTCTTTGGTATATCACTAACAAAGATACCTGAAATAGGACATGATTGAATCCTGGAAAAATTGTTTACTACAAACAGATAATGGAAACACTCTGGTTTCACTTTTATTTTCTGGTTGCCAACCAAACAACCTTGGAATGTGACTATAGATGAGAAAAATAAGCAAAATATTGGTAATAGCTTCCTGAAAAGGGGGTTGATGGATTTACATCAAAGTTTCATGCTTCAACTTCATATAAAAAAATGACTAGGTAGCATTTCCTCATCATGAGGAGACTTTGTTTGTATCTAAATCTAATTAACAATTCTTGAAGTGTTTCTAGAAATAGATCAACATGATATTTTATATAAGCAAACTAAAAAAATCCATATGATTATAAATTCAGAGATCCTGGTGGGAGTTTTTTTTAATGAATGAGTGTAGCTTATTGATGTAAATTCCCCATCAATCTTGGATGAAAATAGATCAAAGTCTCAATTTCTTAAACTAATTTGAGTGTCAAGGACTGAATTGATCCCTTAAGTTTAAAGATAAAGACTGGGAATGAAAAATGTATTTGGTTGCAATAGTCTTCTATACATTAATTAATCTTGCTCACAAATGCTCAATAGAACAAAATCTTGTACTGAAAGCTTGTAACTTAAGTATAAATGATACTGTATTTCAAAATAGTGTACACAGGTACTTTTTAGAATCATGTTATCTTCATTTCCAGAAGTTTTAAAATAATAATAAATAGAGTAAAGCATATAGGCCTACAAAGTGTATGAAAATATGAAAACGGGAAATCAGTTTTTCATCTCCCTCACATAAAATGCGAACATGCAAAAAAATCTATAATACCTAATTTTAAACTAAAATATACATAATTTGTACAGAAAATTTTTTCCACTCTCTCTTATACAGTTAAATACATTTTTATGATAAATGTGTTATAAATATGGTAAATTATCATTATTATTACAAAGAATCTCAATTATTTGAAGGGAATGAGATGCAATGAACATCAGTTAGTTTTGCAACCTAAATATTAATAACTAAGAATAACTATATCTAAAATTTGAAAAGTGCCTAAATCCAAACAAGTTCAAAGCGCTTTACAAAATGAAGTATGCTCTCAGCCATATTGAGGCACATGCCAGTCATGCAATTGTGTACATCAATCTATACTGGCCCCGGTAATTAGGAAGGAAACAGAATGGAATCAAAGCCTAACCTATTGCTAAGATTCCACCTTTAACGATAGCCTCCATGACTACAGGGGTGCGAGGGAAAAGAAATCAAGTTGTTTACTCCGCCAATCGGCTTGCCTCCAATTTCAGTAAATGAACCTTCCTGTCATTTGCAAACCACTTTCATCTGATTCCCGTTGTCAATCTGTGCCTAGCTTGTTTTACCAGAATTTCCCCTCTTATTTTCTCTCTCGTGTCCTCTAATAAAACGCTGTTGACTCGTTTAGAATGTTTGCTCTGATTCCGGGTAGCTTATTTCCGAAAACCATGATTTCTGTAGATCAGAGGGTGTGTGTGTTTGTGTGTTTGTGAAGTAAGGAATCTGCCATTTGATTTGGCTTGCATACTATGTACACTACAATGTAGGTAAACAATCCTAAGAGCAAGCAAACAAGTGCACAGACACACGCACATACATGCAGACGGACAGACACACACACACACACACACACACATGTATACACACTCACAAAACTTCACTTCTAAACATACATACACTGTGTCCAATACACACATACAAGGACATTTCCAGACATCTGATGTATTACAAAAATAGAAATACAATTCCCTGAAAGTGTTTGATGGAACACAGTGGAAAAGGTCAAATGATTTGAAAAAACATGTTTTTTTCCTACAGGGAAAATGACTCAAAGGGCATTGCGAGCTCTACTATCAATGAGAATTGTGTACTTCAACTCCATCAGATTAAAAAATATAACCTTTCTCAAGAAGAAACTTATTAATGATTATCAAGAGACTATAAGTATAACTCAGCAAAACATAATATATGATAAAACAATTTAGGGGAAGGCTTCATGATGTAAAAGCTTGTCATCCTCTATATTTGATATCAAGGCGATTTAACATGTAATTAAAAGATAAATATGCAGTTGCCTTTCTTTCCATCTTCATTTCTCATCCTAAAATACTCTATGTTTGATCTTATCAATTCACTTTTTCACTTACAATTTAATTTGTGAGAGGTTTATCGATCTTTACCTTCTTCTTCTCCTTCTTTATCTCATCCCCATTCCTACATAAATTTGTCATTGAAAATTTTCTCACTCCATCATACATTTACAAATGTGACCCCATTTTATAATTTTTTTTCAATCTACAGCTGCTTCACCAGCAATTCCGTCTGCAACATCAACATACATGAGCAAGTAATTAAACTTCTATTTTATCTATCGTTCTATTTCATTCTTTAAATTATGCTCTTTTGTCAACTACACACTCCAACATACAATATTACATGTACTTCATCATCATTCTGGCCCGTTTTTTCTTCGCTCTTTTTATATCATAAATTTCTCTCTTTGGGTTCTTCAATCCCTTCATCCCTTTTTCCCACTCAGTTCCTAAGAGTTGTTTTTGCTATGCCTCTTTTGTTCTAAACAAATGGCAGAAATAAAAGTAAGTGATATCCTACAAAAGCTTCAAATCAAATTGCATCATCCATTGTGAGTAGACTGTCATTTATCATATTCTAGTTCGTTCATTATCTACTCCAATTCTTGGTTTTTAGACTTTATTCACTTCATATCTACAAGTACTTTGTTTAATCCAATATCTCTCTCAGAGTTAATTTCAACCAACGTCACTTTGCTTCTGATATTTCAGCAGTAAATTGGTTCTCCCTTGTACCTTTTTTAAAGTACAAATATTGTCTGCTCTAAATGTGTAAGGAATTTAAGGATTATGAATACACTGTAGTTCTCACACTTTCTCCAAAATAAACTATGCAAATAAAAATTCAATGTAGATTAAACATGAATTTACATTCCATAAAAGTGGTGACACTACAGATAATTAGTTATCTAAATCACGAATACTTGTTAGTCAAAAATTGTACATGTACACTAACAATCAATTTGAATTGAAATTCGCATGTTGCCCTTACACATTATAGTAATCATTTTATTTCTAACAATTTGCTGTGTATTTGGGATTCATGACTTTTGAATACAACTTTTTAAAAATCAGAACTGGAAACACAACCTACACAATTGATGAAAATAAAAGATGTTTTATCAATATACTAGATATTACAAGATCCAACAGGATGTTTTCACTCTGCGCTGTAAGTCCTACTCCTGAGAAAAGAGCTAGAGAAAGGAAGCAATAAGCTCAAACAAATGAGCCAACCATAGGTATTATAGAAACTCCTTCTTGCTTAAATCAATACTAGAGAATCAACATGTTGAAATCCGAAGAATGATTTAATTACTCTTTTCTGCATGCATACTTTTGGAAAGAGATTTCAGATATTGTATGACTTATTTTTGAAGGACATCTTATTAAATTAAGATTTTATATCGTAGATATGAAATTCTGAAATTCTAGTATTGTGATCCTTCATTGATGATCAATGATGATAAAAATTAATTTATCTGCTGTTTAACTCTCCAACTATATGTTGGTTACACATGTTCTTTTATGTATAAACTTGTACTAATGTCATAGGCATTCATGTAACAAAGATATTTGTTTAATGATTGCACAGTGACTTTCTTGTCAATGACGAAGCAATAGGAATGTTCAATCTTTTATGTTATACAATAGAAATAAGATGTTTTTAATCACTTTATTATTTGATAAAGTGTAATCCTTTAACTATAATACATTCTACCTTGCCAAAGTTGAATCTTTTGAATTGGAAGAAATGGCTTTGACTTTACATATGAACGAAAAAATTCAACTCGTGCAGGGTAAAAAACAATAGTATAGAAAGAAGGGAATTGAAAAGATCTTTGATTATTATTTGATTCAAAAGTCAATCAACTTGACTGCACTTTACAAGTTGCTACAAATAATACTGAAAATTGAAGTGTCTTGGGAATCATCAATCATTACTACAATTATCTTTTTCAATATCATGTATAACTAATAATCCAATATTACATTGTAAATGCAGCCTTCTGAGCTACATGTACATACATTGTCTTTTACTATGGTACACCATGTAAACATCTTTTTTATGACATGTATTTTTGGTCAGAAATTTTACAGTGCAAGTCAGAATTTTAAGTTGCTACCTGTTATCATAATAAAAGTAAAGAAAGAAAAATTCAGATACAATGCAGTGAATTCACTGCTATCTCATCATCTACATCCTTTCCGTGATTTTTGCTGTGATTCTGGGGGGGGGGGGGGGGCAAATGCCATCACTATTTGGTTCATACAGTTGCAATTTTTCCCTTGTTGGGATGCGAAAAATCACGGCTGTGTGAATGCAGCTAATAATGTTTTGTTCGGGTAGGGAATGCTGTTGAAAGTGACATTTGTTTTTATATTGGTGCACTTTTCAATCTGGTTTTTACATGAAAGACATGTGACAAACAATTCTCGGACAGTATGGTTTTCCTGAAAACATTTCTGCTAAATAGAATTAAACACAACTCTGTTTATTCAACGTCAACCCCGTTTTTCCTTAAATTCACTTAATGACATTTCAAATGAAAAGTCTATTTTGGGCTTTACATACATATATACATGTCTATAAAATCAGAGCTTGGGGTTCAAATGTGCCGGTACTAACACCCCTATTCTTTGAATTGTTTATTGATTGAAAAAGAGAAGCCTAGACTATTTTTATTCCCATGCAGAACAAACAACATAAATATTGGCTCATACACAAAACAGTTCCTACCAGCACAAATAAACACACAATGATACAACTGTACACGCAAACACAAACAAGATGACTTGTATCAAATATGAGCATATTTTTTTAAATTTACAGTACATCGACACCTACATGTAATAGCCAACCTTTTAGCAATGTCATTATAAATAGAAACATGATATGTCATTAGTCAACTTAAAAAAAAATCAACCCAACACAACAGGATAAGGAGGAAATGGAATAATATAATTGTTTCATTTTTTCACTTTAGCATGTGTTGATTACCATTGATTGAATAAAAAAAAACAATTACAACAACAAGAAAAATGAGAAAGATAGAGAGAGATAAAGAAAGGAGGAGAGGGAGGAGAGATTATAGAGAATATAAATAATCTCAAAAAAGAATATGTACCTATATGTATGAAAGTTAAATATTAAATAAGAGAGAGAGAGAGGGGGCATGGGGTGAAGTATAACAAGAAGAAAACAAAAAACGGAATCTGATCAACACTCTGCACTAGAATAAATTTCCCCATTTTATAAAAATCCTAAACAGCAAAACTAATTTCTCATTGATAACATACTGTACAGTGAGCATGCGAAGATCTGTGAATATTCATTTACATTACAGTAAGGCTTACAAACAAGGAAAGTATATTTTGCAAATCAATGACTAATCTTTGATATTACCAAGTATGAGTCAACATAACTGATTCTCTGGCAGCAAGGTACGATTTGAGGACATGCAATATCTAATGGTCACTCAAATAAATAGTCATAACTTATCAATCGCTCAAATTTTTAACAAATTCTTTTAATGTGTTGGTCTGTTGTTTTTTCTTGTTTAAAAACAGCAGAATTTTCCTGAGGCAGACCAAGCCTTTAATATATTAACTTATCTGCCCCTTTATTGTGGAAATACATGTACGCTGATTTACTAATACATTTAAATTAGTGCATATTTATTAATACTAGCAAACGTAGTTGTGCATAGAGAACGCATAAATTTTGCATACTTCGTAAGCCCGCCACTTATATAATTTCTTTTACATTCATTATCATAATCACACTTACCGCTCTGTTTCTCCTTTAAAAGTACTGTTTAACCAGAGAAGACACAGGGTGTAACAGCGTATACAAATGTCAATTCATCAGCACATCTACTTCTGAATAGATTGTCTGCAAAATGGGAGGAGCAAAGATTTAAAGGATTAATCCATGCTAATTTATGAGGTCTTTTTTTTTGGGGGGGGGGGGCAACAAAACTTTTCTACATGGCACAAATGTATCGGCACAAATGAAAGAAAGCAGGGGCACTAAAACATCCACGGACAGTATAGAGGACTTTGCGGCCAGGAAGGGGAACAAGGCCTGGTTTTTAATGCCCTACATTTAAATGACACTGTGATGCTGTACATGTAGTTTTCATCATTTTTAAGGGCTTTTAAGTTGTTGGTTTTTCATCAAGTGAGTGTTCACAGAACATCTTTAGCACTTGAAAGTGCTAAAGTGGAGGGGCAGTGTAAAACAGTGTTTAACATGCATTTCTGAA
The DNA here is from genome assembly GCA_036244855.1 of Temnopleurus reevesii. NCBI lineage: Eukaryota > Metazoa > Echinodermata > Echinoidea > Temnopleuroida > Temnopleuridae > Temnopleurus > Temnopleurus reevesii. Next base: position 325,200 of record BQKZ01000002.1, read on the forward strand.
AAAAAGAAAGAAAAAAAAGCAAGTGCTTTACATGTAATATGAATGTAAAAACAGCTCTTTCAACCCATCTACCAATTACAATGTCTTCCGTCCTGTTGACTTCTGTAATCAAGGTGGTAAAATATATGACCCTCACCTCCCCTTCACCTAAGTCCATGAATCCAAAAACTAGTCTTGTGAAATCCACTATTTATTACTGTTAAAAAATAGTTGCACATGAATTGTAATGATCTTGACTCCAGAGAAAAGGCTATACATGCTGATTGATCAAATATTCACACATGCATGATATATAATAATATACCATATAAAGACAGAAAAGCAGTCCTGAAGTCCTGCATTCTTAACGTAAAAAGAAAACTTTTCTGAAAACAAATAAATAGGGATTGTACTATACATGTATGTATTAACATGAATTGTAGAGATGAATTAACTACACTGTAAAAATTTTGAATTAAAAGAATGTATTTACTTGACAGAAAGTGATATAAATCAATGAATAATGTACATCGTATACATGTACAGCACGCAATGATAAGCCTGGTAATACTTTGAGATACATACTGCTTTTTGGGGGATTACAGGCACCGTGGTGTAGTGGTCATGACTCTCGCCTTTCAACCTGAGGGTCGTAGATTGAAGTCCCACCCATGGCATTAATTTCCTTCAGCAAGAAATTCAACCACATTGTGCTGCACTCAACCCAGGTGAGGTGAATGGGTACCTGGTAGGAATATTTATTCCTTGAAACGCCAAGTGCTCTGCGCTGGTGGCTGCCGGGCTAAAGCCAGGGGAATGCAGCAATTGTACAGCGCTTAAGGAATTCTCATGAATTGATAAGCGCTATAAGCCGTTCATTATGATTACTACATGTATTACAGTGCATAGAAAAGAGAAAAGAAACGTTAACACAATCATGTACATGTATTTCTGTAGCATTGCTTCAGAGAGTGATCCATCTCATCTAAAAAGGTTTTTAAAATTTTGTCTAATTTTGTCTATATTGTCAAAATACAAAACATGAATGCCAACGGATAATTCTTCCCAAGAGACAGGTGCGTTTCATAACGTTGTTCTTTTTTTGAATAATTCATGCATTTGTTTTCATTTTCCTTTTCCCCTATCAACCATTTAAATGACTGGAAAAGTTTGGAGCCCAATTTTAGGTTGGCAGGTATGCTGTTCATGTCGTCTGCCTTGCTGCTTGAATGTATACAATTATATCCCATGCAAAGATGATCACATCAGAGGGCTTCTTTCAAATTCCAGAATAGTCCCATTCAACATCTTTTGTGTCGGAATTTCTAAGGTACAAATGTAAACATACTGTGCCTTTACTCTTTTGCTTTAATACCTCTGAATGACTTTGTACGCGCAAAGGTTAGGCTACACCTCAAATCAATCGTGCAGAATGAATGTTTTTTATTGACAATTATTCTTCCCATGGATTCTTCCGAGTCAGGGCAATAGTAATAAGACTGTAAATAAACAAAAAGGTAAACTAAACTTGTAAAAAAATACAGGACCAATTCATTCCAATCAAAGTTACTAAAAACTAAAAAATCTTTTTCAAACTTACAGATCAAACAAGAGACATGATGAAATTTATTGAAGAAAAAAATTGTGAAAGCTAATAATTATCTCTCCTAAACTGAAAAAAGGTCTTTAACCTTGGCACTAGCCTACACTATTCTACACATGTACGTGTACTACTGCTGAAAAGCTGTAGATCAGAATGTGAGATCATGCTACATGTATAGAGAGATATGTGACAAATGCTACAAACGCATGTAGTGACTATATAGCCTTCTTGGTATAACATAATAAAAGAAAATAATAGAATTGAGCTACTTCACTCTTCATTGTGTCATACATGAAGTACTTACATATTATCTGGATGTTTGACTAAGAAATTACAAACATGAAATGTAAGCCTACCTTACTAAAGCTATTAAACTGAAGAAAATGTGTTGGATCCTATTGTCAAAAAGATTCTTGATAGACATTAAAATGTCTCAAATTTGCCAATCAGAGTCTTTCTATTTGCTTTTGCATCACAGATGGGTGCAACAAGATCTTTCTAGCTGTCTATCCTTAATTCCATCAACAAAAAAAAACTTTTCTTGGAAATGTATTATAATCCAATTACATGTACATTAAATCTTCAAATTTATAAAGTTCTGTGATTTCAGAAACAAACACCTTTGGTGTATAATGAGCAGTGACAAAGATCTACACTCTCTTTCTCTTGTTTTCTCATGGAATAAAATGAATACTAAAAGTTGCATGAGTAGACAGGTCACCTGTGCTAAGTAAAATGCTTAAAGCCTGTGTTACATGTACACAGGCTTTTGATGTAATTGTGTTGACCATTGTTGACATCATTTATGGATTGCAACCAATAAAGGTACAATTTGTACTGTGATACCCTACATGTATAATGGACCATTATTCATCACTGTCAGTAATTATTTTTACATATGGTTTGACGAAACAAGCCTTCAATTTACGCATTATATATTTTGGATTAAAAAAAAAAAACATTTGGCTTTACACTTCCAGTGCAGTGAAAATAAAATATTACTTTACCTACCACAGAATTTTAGCATTTTCCTTAACAGACGTAAGATGTACATGAAGATACTATAAAACACAGCACCTATGGGCCACCATACTTTTAGGCAAGTTCATTCAGCTGTAGTACTAATAGTAATAGGGCACTTGAAAATGAAGCACCTTTTCTACAGGTGCATCATGAGTCAATCAAAGTGGGACTTGGTGCAGTTTTCAAAGTTCACTTTTTGAAAAGTTGAATTTGAGTTATGATAATTCTGAAACTTTTTTGGCTGAATGGCAAATTTCAAAGCAAATTTTCACAGGTGCATGTATGCTTTGCACATTATTAGTCAAAAACTCCAAATGCAGGATTTCAACACCAACACCAACACCAAACTTGAAGTCGATTTTATCCCAATCCCTAGGAATTGGTGTTGAAGAATGGAGCAATTGCACGTATATCGTCAACATCGATCATGATCCTCAGGTTCAGCAGACGACATTCAACACTTGCAATCAACAAGAATGACCAGAAATACGTCAGAATCTTGCGAGGTCAAGCCCAACACCGACAGACTTCAAGTTTGGTGTTGAGGCTGGTATTGCTGTTGCTGCAACACCAACATCAGCGTTCAACACCGTAATTGAAGTCACCCATTGGTGCCCATTGTCATTAAAATTAGACTGTCAACAGCTACATGTCTGCTATCCATGTCGAAAGATAAAATCTTGTTTTTTGAGTTAACGTACATGTATAGGATTTTGTGTTGGAAAGGGAGCACTGGAAAGTAACCAAAGTTCCAAAATAAAATTGGGATATAGGATTTTAAAAGGGTGATTTTGAGGGGATTTAAGATCGTTATTCCTGGTGCTACACAGGCAAAGTGGCATCAACTCCATAGATCTCTGGAGTAGTGACAATGTAAAAAACTATTCCAGAGAGCTATTCGTAGCTACATTATGTAAGAGAACATACAAGTTTGAAAGACAGAAAAATCCATCTGTTCAAAATCTGTCTCCAGCAATGACAAAACAGGCAGCATGGACTCATGGAGACGAGGCAAATAACACAATGTCAAAAGATCTAATACAGCATAAAAAATTATTACATTTACACATTAAGTATCTGAGACTAGGCAGGTACAATGTCAAAAGATCTAATATAGCATAAACAATGATTACATTTACACATTAAGTTAATGTCAATAGGGCTTAATCGTAGTTTAGGTCCCCCGCAATCATTTTGCACAGTATCCCTTCAAGCGCACGCAGTGGGGACCTCAATCCACTGCCACAGATTTGTGTGTAAAGCGCCGGTCACATAGGACCCCGGAAGCGACACGATTCACCCTGTCTCTTTGTTAATTCACAGTTAACTGCCTCAGGCTCAGAACAACGAGTTGGGGTGAATCGTGTTGCTTCCGGGGCCTATGTATGTGACCGGGGCATTAAGAAATGCGGGAACGTCAGCAAGGAGGAACTTAAAATACGATATCGCCATCAAAAGATGGGCCGTCTCATGAAATAAGCCACCTCTCGAGCTCTCTAATCCAGCGCAGTCTATGCTATGCAGTCTATGAGTATGACTATGCCTAGGCTATGGTCTGGAGCTGGAAGTGGAGTCGAGATGAGTCATCATTCATCAGTCAACCGCTGACTGACAAAATGAACACAAGTCTATGGACTCTATGGAGTGGACTATTTCACGAGAATGACTCTGACACAACATAAAAAAATTATTACATTAACACATTGAGTATCTGAGACAGGGTCTCCTATGAACGCATTCATCTCCTCGATCTAACCAGGCCTAACTGAATGCATAGCTTTGCATGCTGCAAGCCTGTAGACTGCAGCCACCACTCGCGGGGCACACAGCTGTACGCAACCGCGCCAGCCAGCTAGGCGGACATGATGCCCTACGATAGCTTCGTCACGCGCGTGTGCGTGTACTTACCGTTCTCATTCACCTAAACTAGTAATTTCATGCTATTCTAGGGACTTACCGGTGCCAATATGAAGCGAAATAGTTCTCCGATACCCGATATAATCACTAAAGTATTATTTTAATAATTCCGTGAGCAGAGTAGGAAATAATTTTAAAAACCGTCCGACAAGAGTTGGCCTCGCCGATTCTCTTCCTTCTTCCTTGTTGATTTATTTGCGAGATGTACGGTGACGTCATATGACCATGGCCACGTGATCAGCTGCCCAGGCCAGATGGCTGGATTTTTACCATTTTTCTCACTTTTTTAAAACCACTTGGAAAGTGCTTTTTTTAACCATGAACCAGATCTTTATATTTTCATTTTATTGTTGCAGACAGTCTTCCGCTGCTTGTAACATGCAAAAGAATTTCCCCCATGGTTTCAATTTTTCCATTTGGGGGGAGGGGGTGGAGAAAGCTACATTTAGATATTAACATTACTTTATGTTCAATAATTAAACAGTTGTATTAAAAATTTCTTATGATAAATTAAAAAAGAGTGAAAATGATACTCATTTTGTGTATATTCAAACGAAAGAACAAATTTTGTCTGCTTTAATAAAAAAAAAATTAAAAAGTGAATGCTGACGCCATCACAGATTATGTTAAAGTTGCCAACTCAAGGGTGTCATTAGTGGCGGTAATAAAAGATTTGAAAATTCATAACTTTTGAATGCCCGGTTATCCTATTTTGCTCAGATTTTCACAATGTGTGCTCAAAGAGCTTAGCATCATTATACTATCTCTATGAGAAATAAATGTTGCCAGGTACCCATTCACCTAGCTGGGTTAAGTGTAGCAAAGTGTGGATAAAGTTTGGGTGGGAGTCGAGGCTACAACCCTCGGGTGGAAGGAGAGAGTTGAAACCACTACACCACAACCCTTCCACATGTATATAATGTAGAGCTTTGAAGTTGATTATGCACTTTATTCATTATAACCAGTGGCGGATCTACTGGGGGGTTTAAACCCCCCCCCCCTTGGGCTGCCAAAAAAAAAGGAGTAAAAAAAGAAAAAGAAAAGGGAGAAAGAGGGAAAAGAAGGGGGAAAGAGACTGTGTTCATGAATCCAGTCTCCGACGCGACCAAGATGTAAAATACACGACCCCTCCCACTTGTTTGGCATAAAATACATATTGTCTATGCAGATTTGTATACGAGTATTTTACTAACAAAATATTGGATAGAATCTCATGTTTCCGACGAAAAAAAC
>BQKZ01000002.1:331519-378774 GCA_036244855.1 Temnopleurus reevesii
CCCCCCCCCTTGGAAAAAAGCTAGATCCGCCCCTGATAACTTTTATCCTTCATTAACATTATCATTATCATGATAACTATGATAATCATCATCATCATAAGAGTGGTAGAAGTTTCTATTGCTTAATGCATTATATTACGTATTAACTAATATTGTTCTTATCATTATTACCATTCTATAGTTTTACTACCATCATTATCACAATTATTTCAATATCTTAAAAGGGTCTGTCAGGGGTATTTTCACAATTAAATTCTTGGAAAATTGCCAGCATTGAATATAGTACTGTAATCTGCCAATGTAAAGATGATATCTTTGTAATTTTTGAAGAGATATATTTGAAAACAGCTATTTATATGCAGATAGTTGCTTCAAAATGTTATTCCTGCAATAAAAGATACACAGTCAACCTTGCATTTAAGTTGAAATCTTTGAAACTGTAGCAATATCATGAACTTGAGAAAATTTGACAAAGAGGGATAAAAATCAACACAAATGGCAGAGGACTTCAAAAGGCAGGCAGTATACAGACTTGGTCTGGGCCGGGAAAATCTTGTGTTGATTGAAAGCAGAAAAATCAGACGAACAAATAAAAAAAGATTGAAGGAAATCGCACAACAAATAAGAAAGTAATGAGTATTTCAATTATATAACCCAACAGTTGTAATCAGTCAAATTGGTAACGGTGGGTCACATGATTATGACGTATATCATGCACTTCTCTGCAAGTAGTTTTTATTCTTAAAACCCTCATTTTTCAACCAGGTAACGCAAAAAAGGTTGTTTTTTTCGTCGATATATACATAGGTACAGATACTATTGATTCAACGGTTTGAATATTTTCAAAAAAATAAGTGTGACAGATTAAACCGGATTTTTAAAAACAATAAGTTATAATAAGCTTACGGACAGGAAGTGCATGATCCACATAATAGCACGTGACCAAAAGTCACGTGTTACAGTAATTTATGACTGTTCAGTCATATCATTGAAATATTCATAACTTTCTTATTTCTTGTTGAATTTACTTCAATCTTTTTTTATCTGTTCGTCTGATTTTTCTGCTTTTAATCAAAGCAAGAGTTTTCTAGCCCAGACCAAGTCTTTAAGTAAGGCAGACTTAGGCAAGATTGACTGTATAATCAATAAATGTTAAAGCATAAAGTCAAGATAGAATGAGAAGGCTGCATAGTACAGTCAATTCTGCATAAGTCAAGCTTTGTTTTTTAAACAAATCATACTAAACCTGTGTAATTTACTTCATGTAAGTCGAAATTCTCGTAAGTCAAACAAATTTTGTGGTCTCAAGAGGTTCAAATTAGGTAAAATTACCAGTATATCAATTGTAGAGTTATGACAGCCTTTGATTAGTACAACTCAACACACACACAAGTTTCTGTGAAGATCGAGGACCTTTCTATGTGTGTGTATAAGTATCAATTTTTTAACAGTGTAATTGGGAATACATGTAGATGTTGTTTGAATCTTTTAGTGCATTTCTATTTTATATTGGTAGGTTTTCAACCTATCAAGAATAGTCCTCGATAGTATATAGGTATGTCCATGTTCTTTTAGGCTGTGGTCCTAGGAATACACCATAAAGAAAGGCATTCATACACAAAAGACCCCTGGACTTGGAAGTTTTACAGTTCAAAAGCTTAAAGCCCATGTATAGTTTTGGTAAAGATTAAAGAAATGTGAATTTTGGGGATATATACCATGACATATAGTTTCTATACACATTTCAAGATCATAGCATATTTTTCAGCGAATTCTTTTGAAAATTTGAATTTGACCGTTAAATCGTATTTAGCGCCCTATCTTGGTTATAACAATATTTTGCTTCTTATCGGGCATATAGTAAATTATTTCCAAGATTTTATTTAGGCATGCTAAAAAGGAATACATAAAGAATAAATTCTGAAATTTTTATCCAATTCTGTTCATGAGAAGCTGTCCTTTATCAAGAAAGAAAATATTGAATTAGCGTCGGGGGCTACGACGCTAAAATATTTTCCACACTTTAGGTTATAACTTTTCCAAAACTTGTTAATTTTTTGTATAATCTTTTGTACATGTTCATGATATCATGTTTCTTTTTAAGTTGATTTGAAGACAAAATTTGGCGATAAAAATATTCGCTTTTACCAAAACTATACTTGGGCTTTAACTGTTGGGTCCCATATGCTAAATGATTTTTTAAAATCAAATACGTAAAAAACAAATCAGTTTATTTCAAAGGAGTACGACTCTGCTGACTTTTGATTGTGAATACTGATAACATGGAACCAAGTAAATAACAAAAACATCATCCATTGCATGATAATTTTGTTTGTATTTAAACAAAGAAAAAAGTACATAAGCAGCAAGTTATTAATTCTATTATTTCATATCAATTTTATTATGAAAATAGCATTAAACTTAATTCAGAAAAACAAACAACTTTATTCATAGATCCATTAAGAACAAAGAATAAAATCTTACAAAGGAAACGCATTAAAAATCAATTTTTAATAAAAAATTACATTCTTCTTATCAATGAGGGATTATCAAATAAAAGTAAAAATGTAAGTTTTAACAAGTCACATATTTCAGGGTGCATGTCAAGCAAAAGAAAAAATGATCATTCTGTTTCAGGTACACATTAAAAACACTGACATCATCCTTCTTTTCAGGAATCCATCACTGTAATCTGTACAGCTTGTAATTTCAATTTTCAAAGAAAAGTGTACATTTGTTCACATGTGTCATTCAAATATTAAAATTATTGAGGTATAAGAATGGGAATCAAGCTGTGAGCGTTAAAGCAAAATCCTCTTCTTTTCATTGTACATGAGCACAATGTCACTACTTCTGGTTACAAAAACTATTACAAAGGGCCATTTACATACAGACTTATTTTGACATTTAAAATTAGTTTTAGCGTGTTGTCATTTTCACATTTTGAACATATAAATTTCCCACATATTATGACCAGATTTAGCGTGTTGTCATTATCACGTTTTAAACATATGGATTTACATCATACTAAAGCAAAAACAAACCCACCTAAAATTTCAGCTTATAAAGAATTTTCATACAGATATGAAATTCAATAATTGAACTAACATTACAGCTAAATTTCCAATTGGAAATTCCTTCACTATCTTTTCAACTACACTTAAAAAAGAGGATTTTTTATTTGTTTAGTTTCATTAATCCTCAAAAGAAGACTGCAAAAAATGAGATTATAAATCCTAAAGGCTATATATACAAAAGCTTCTAGAAGTTACACAAAGTGAAAAAAATCAACAAATGCATTGGGTTAAAGTAAAATTCATAACATATAATACATTCACTGCTCATGCTAAGTGATATATTCTAAAAAAAAATCAGAAAACATAGAAAAATATGAGGACCCTTGCAGAAAACTAAAATCATTACAACTTCGCGATTTATGTTAACTACCATGACAACGGTGTGCAATAGCCAATCAGTATCATTCCACAGAACTTAACATGAATGGCAAAGTATGCCCCAGATCCTATTTTTAGCATCCATATCTCAATTGTGATCATGCACTATCATGAAGCAGTGTTATGATTATAAAATAAGAGAGTGTTAAAAAAACAACTATAAATCATGGAAGAATTTCATCAGGGTGGGGAAAATGCAAATTGAATAAAATTCTCAAACCACATCCCCAAACACAGATTTCCTGTGAAAGTTTCTGTGTCTAGTGTCTAACATAGACAAATCAAGATATTTAGGTTGTCCCACATTTGCTACCTGTAAGTTGGACTTATAAATATAGCATTATATTGAATTATTATTTAGACAATTACAATTATTGATCAACTTATTTACACATCAGCTGCACAATAGCTAATTACAATTTATAAATCATTGAAATGTAACAATGTCTAGGTGTTTACACTCAAATAAAAAACAACAACAATAATTTCAAATGATGTCCAGGACATAACTTGACTATGTAACCATCTCCTTGGATGCAAAATAGTGCAAAAGTACAGTAAAGGGCAAAAACAGGTTAATTTAAAACCGTTTTTTGGCAGTATCATAATTTTGAACAATACATCGGCAAAGCTTTTTTTATCTATATTTTGTTCTTCCCCAAAGGTCATGATTCTAACAAATCATCAAACTGATAAACAGAGATGCCAACCTTCAGGGATATGCATGAGGATAAACATTAAAAAGCCAATCACAAGAAAGCTGGACGCAATTTTTCTTCTGAGATAGAGCATATGATTACTGTCAATCATTACACAATATTTGGTGATCTGCATTTTAACTTATATCCTCATGCTGATTCCAATAGTTGGAAATCTCTTAATTATTATTACAAGCATGATATTTTATATAGGTTTCCCAAAAACAACTCTAACATGGCCATTGAAGGGGAACTAACCCCTGGAATTATGCTCATATTGAATGAAGAAAAAGCAGATGAGCAAACTTTGAAAATTTGAGCAAATCTGATTAACTGTTAAAAATACATGAATTTCAAATTTTTCAATACTAACGATCCCTGCCGCTGATAGGGATCTGTGTGGTTGGCAAATTTGGCAGCATCAGTGACGTACTCAAGGACAACTCCCTACTTTGTGTACAAAAAAAATAAAAAAGTGGATTTATGAAAAATTTAGAACAAGGGTTCAATATGATTCTTTCCAAAATACATGCGGCATCAGTAAAACCATACTATACTCAAGCGAAACACCAAAATTGTGTTGACTTTCTGGAAAAAAAATAAGAAAATGTGAAATTTGGTATAAAGAATGAATGAGGAGTTGTTCCAAAAGACGTCACCAATTTCGTCAAAGTTACCGATCGCATGGATCACCATCAGCTGCAGGGATTGTGATATCCTTGAGAATTAAAAAATTAATGACTTTTGAACAAATTGTGGTATTTTGCTTAAATTTTCAGTTTATTCATCTGCTTTTTCTTCATTCAATGAGAGCTCAATCATTCCAGGGGTTGGCTCCCCTTTCATGAATTGTAAAATCTTACGATATTTTGAAAACAATAATCAGTTTGCTCGTAAAATTCAGCTCAATCGATTTTCAACAAGACCGTTGAAAGTATAATATTCACTTTAATGTTATCTCAAATTTTGCGCATGCTAAAAATAATTACACAGTGCTTTTAAAGCACATTTAACTGCCACTACATCTTCAAGAATTATGGGGATAAGTAAAAAAATAATCTGGAAATAAATCATTAATTATGGTACTACTTAAAGTTGCAGTATATGTTTTAGACTAGGCAGAAATGAGTATTAATTGCCATTGTCAAGAAAATAGTAAAAAATCATCCTATCGAAGGAGAGTCACAAAAACACTCCTGACCAATCGACCAATGTGACAAGTAATTCCTAATGGAATTGTACTACACCAGGGTGGTTTACAAGTTGATAGAAATTCAATATGTTCTCAGTACACAAAGGTTGTTCTTTACAACCCAAAAGTTGCCAGAGACTTGCCAAACGTAGCAAAAAACATATGGAAACCAGATTCCAAATACTGTATTTTGATTGTCACTTACTGCTAGATACATAAAGTTAAACTATTAGTAATCCAGCCTACTAGAAACATTTTTATATCACCCAAATAGATCCATTTAATCTACACTATGCATAACAAAGTTAGGGATCATTATCAATTGTCTATAGAAAGTTTTGCACAGGATTCTATGATTCTTGCAATACCACACATGCAACTACAAGATATCAAACACTCTGTAATCATCTTCCCCACATGATTAATTTTGGTTGGTGCATAATAGTTGGTACATAACGTCTCTAGCTCCACAATACTTGGATTCCACTTTGCAATGCATTACTTGCTGCTATGTAAGGCAAGCCTCGAGCAAGCTTTTGGGTCATCAAGAATAACCTTTGTATATAAAGAATGCATAAAATTTGCATCTATTGGTAAATCGAACTAGTAAAAAAATATACTTAATTTATTTCACAGCTGAGTGCACATCGCACTACTATGCCAAGAGCTTTGGTTGCCTTGAGGGTACTTGGTAATTAACAGTTGGACATTTATGTCTTTTGCAGAGCTTTTCGACTGAATTAAACTGAAATCCTAATATTTACAACACTTTTGGTCTGAATAACCTTTTATACGTTAAATGATTCAAATCTAAAAGTCTATACAAAAAATTTGCCTTATTTGATTATCTTATATTGATATTATTTCAGAGGCATAATCATTTCTTGGCAAGTATAATAAAAAATATGTAAGACTAAATCTTTGAAATACTTCGAACATCACTCTAAATTATATAAGAATATTTAATGACACAAGCATTTTATTAGAATAGTCGTTTCATATTACAGTATGTAATAATGCATTTGGTGAACTTGTGGTGAATTTCTTGTATCTTACTATTCAAGTCCATTACTATAGGAAGGGGGTGGCAGTGGTTGCTTAAACCAAATAGGGGTCTGTTTCAATGGTTAAGACCATTTTCCTTTCTTCTCTTTTTGGGTGATTTCGCCGTTCCACTGGAGGAATGAAATGTACTCACCTGCAAAAATCCTTTATTTGCCTGCTTTTACAAGTGGCATTTGTTCAAATAGAATTTACATTCTTTTCTGAAAACAGGCCTAAAACTCCACTCACCTCCTAAATATTCTCAAGGAACGAGAAATACTATTCTCATCTTGTGTTTCCTGGGAACAACCTTTTACAAAAATACTTTCTTTGTATCTTGTTTTATATAATCTGCACACAATCATACAGGCACTTCTTAGTTATCTCCTCCTCATTTAGTAAAGACTAAATACACCATGCTAGATATATAAAGCGTAAATAGCGTCTAAAGCGTCTAAAATAAAGAGTATGTAGACAAGTTTTAATTACAGCTCAGCCATCGAAGGATCTTGGTCAATATTCTTTGGACGCAGTTCACTCATCTCCTCCAGCTTTCACAAGCTCCTTCTTGCGCCGAGGATCTTGAAAGCATACCATACAGAGGGAGCCCTTCTCCCTTGTCGCTGTGTAACTATGAGAAATAAAAACACTGGAATGAATCCTTAGTATACGGCTCAGAACATTTTTTCATACAATAATAACTTTGGCCATACATGTAAGCAGTACCTGCTGCTATAACACGAATCGAGCCCGCCACTTCCATCGGCTCTCGGTGGTCTAGTGGTAAGACGCCTGTCTAGTCATCAGGAGATCGTGAGTTCGATTCCTACCCGAGAATGTCTGAGATTTTTTTCTCAGCTTCTCGAAAAAAGCACTGTCAATCAGTGTTTATCCATGTTGGGATAAGGCAGAAATTATTCAATTATTTATCCACCCAACACAAAAATCATTCAATTGATATGTAAGTAGCTGTTGAGAAAATGCTACAATGTAGGTTGAAATTATACATGTAATATTTTTTTTTTTACTCATGGTTTATATTTGATTTGGAACTTAATTTCATTTCCATATGAATGAAATAATGATACTTCATTTGAAAAATGTACAAATGACATTCAGTTTTCCTGGCCAGACTTTCACATTCATTCCTTTTTCTGGTGTAAAAGACACTCATTTCAGTTCAACAAAAGTCCTTTACTCAAGACACAGCCAATTGTTAAAATTAGCCTGACTGTTTCATGTTTTCTCACTTATGAAGAAGTATTGAAAATTTGAGGATGTTTGCAATGATTTTGTGTTGTCAAAGTATTGACCAGGGCCCTGTAACATAAAAGAAATTCAAACAACTTTGTGTTTAATAACAAACATTAATACATAATTTTCCATAGACTTGCGATTAATATCGATTATACGATTGATTGGAAATCTTTATATTATGTTTCAGGGCCCAGAAGTAAACGTACAGTTGGGGGCAAAAGTTTACATACATCTAATGTAAACATGTTTCATCTCATCTTCTACAAACTTATACACATTTATTTTCATAATTCTCTAATATTAAAGTATTTGTGGTGGACATATTGCTAAAATTGCATAAATCCAGGGAGTCAAAAGTTTACATACACCGATCAAAAAATTTGGTTGCAGTGCCTGTATTCTAATAATTATTCATAATTTTTCGCTTGGATGGACTGGAAATGCATCCTTTTTACCACCCCAAAATTCTAGTTCCATTTTACCATTGCATGGCATGCAACTCTTCAATATTTTATAGTTTAATTATATAAATGCAATTTAAGGGGTCTTCCCATTGGGTTTGTACACATTTGAATGCTTGGATCACGTTAAACATGTGATAATCTTCATTTTGATCCTAATTACCAACACAAAAGTATTTTTACAGTGAATCATTATGATGTTGTTTGTTAAATACAAAATAAAATAAAAGTTTTGGGCCAAAATATGATTATTCCTTGACATATCAATGAATGAACTCGTCAAACATTCACCACTCGTGTATGACTACCATACAAATTAACAGCCCGTTGGTCCAATTGGTTGAAATGAGCATTCAGAGGTCAGAAATAGATGTTCTTGCCTCATTTTTCAAAGGACTTTCCAGAACTTTGTAATGAAATAAAGTACTTTTAATTATAAACAGACACATAAATGATGCTAATGGGGATCAAAATGGAGATAATCACGAGTTTTACCTGATCCAAGCATATAAATGTGTACAAACCCAATGGGAAGGACCCCAGATTTGCATTTACTCAACTAAGCTATAAAATGTTGAAGAAAGGCATGCATTGTGTTGGCAAAATGAAACTGGAATTTGGGGGGAGGTAAACAGGATGCATTTCCAGTCAATCCAAGCGAAAAAATTGTGAATGATTATTAGAATATAGACACTGCAACCCAATTTTATGATCAGTGTATGTAAACTTTTGACCACCTGAATTTATGCAATTTTATCAATATTACCACCACAAATACATGTACAGTCAAACCTGTCTACAAAGGCCACCCCAAGGGAAACAGAAAAAGTGACCACTGTAGACAGGTGACCTCTATAGACAGGTTCTATAACATGCATTTTTACCTGGAGGGAATCAATTTAAGTGGCCACTATAGGCAGGTGGTCACTATAGACAGTGGCCACTATAGACAGGTTTGACTGTACTTCAATATCAAAGAATGGTAAAAAATTGTTTCCTAGAAATATAGTAGAGATCATGTTTAACTATCTCAGTCAGGAAAATGTTCAACAAATGTGTATAAATTTGCAGAAGATGAGATGAAACATTGTTTACCAAAGATGTATGTAAACTTTTGAGCCCAACTGTATGTATCTTGTCAGTATCGTCAGTAAATATTTTCTTATATTGGTTATACCTGAAAAGGAGAATCTAAAATGAACGAGAGATAACCTGAGGTCTACTTACTTAGCTCCTTTAGGAATCAGCATGCATTCTCCTTTGTTCAGCTCATACTTCATCACCTTGGCCTCTCCAACCCCAACATCAGACTTCCCTTCCTAATGAAAGAAAGAGGCAAATATTGCATCTTTACTCACGGATATATGAATCTTGTCCTTACAAGAGCTAAAAGACACACAAAAGTTCATACTTAATATGTATATATATCTCAGGTCAGTTGGGTAGAATGTCCTTTGTACTTGCTACATAGCACAAAACTAAAATTAAAATCCTTTTTGAGAAAATGGTTATTGATATTCTCTGTAACAGATGTCATAATTGATAAATATCTGATTCATGTGATTGTAAAGAAACAATGATGCATATCTTGATAAATTGTATAAATATAGAACATATGCAGATAACAGTAGAGGCTATAATATTGTAAGCTTTTATGATGACACTTCACAGTAAAGGGGATCTGAGGTTAAAAAACTATGTAATGTATATAAGTCTTAAGTGCATAAAATTATCTAATCATAACATTATCCAACATATGGACTCCTGGTTAAAGAGTTTTAAAAGGAAATAAATGATTTATGATCAGCACAAGGTTAGATCCGACTCAAGATCCATGAAAGGCTTTTATAATGCGTGGGCTTTCTTTGGGGTAATAGTCTACGTATCACCAGCCACTTGATTTATACTGAGAATCATTCAGTTTTAGACATTCAATATCTTAATACTAAATAACTTTTCATTATCCTGGGTAGTTAAGGAGAGTTGGTTTTATTACATACGACCAACTAGCAAAAAATGAAGAATTTTTGGCTCATAAATTTGGTTTGGATATTCATTCGGGCCTTTTTCCACTAAAACTTTATAGAAACGAATTTGGACAAAGGATACTGTTTTATTAATGTGTGTGTCTGAATTTAAACAGTTAATTCAAATAAATGTTTGAAGATCATCAAAGTCCTGTTACACCCCAATATCTTTCTATGTTTCCTTCTGATGTCTAGTCTTGGATCTTTTGCAACATTGAGGGAACCTAAATACAATATAATTATTTGATTTTAGTCCAAATTATATCTTCTTTATTGAAATATTGTCAGGATATAAAAATTTTCAGGCAGGTATGTCCAAGGTTGGTTGTGCCGTGTTTCGTAAAATTTATTTCCTACCTCAGACACGTACTAGTCCAAACTAGAGTATAAAGCTTTTTTTGGCATACCAGGCATGAGGGGTGACCATATGGGAAACGGAAATACAATTAAGCTGAGAAAATACTTCCTACTACTGATTTTGAAGGAAATGTTTGGAGTCTTTCAGAAACGATATCTTAAAATGTTTGGATTCTTTCGGAAAGGTGGTCTGGAAGTTAATTTTGGAAGTTTGAGGCCACCAAAGCGAAGACCATTGACAAGCCAAACAACTATAAATTTTGCTCGCAAGCTTACAGGCACAGGTAACAGGATTATCATAAGGGTTGAATCTATAATAAACATGCCAGAATTCTGATGCTACAAGATTGAAAGCATTTGTAAGAATAGAGTCGGGCACTTAAGGCTCACAAAAAGGCCAGGGTTGTGTTTCATAAAGATTTTCATAGTTCTAAGCACAACTCTACAAACAACTGGTGACCATTTCCTGCACTAAATGATAGCCACTAAAGCTGAATTGCATGTGAGAAAGGGTCAACAGTCATTCGTAGAGTCGTGCATAGATCTACTACGCATAGCTTTATGAAACACAAGCATGGTTGTCTGTGCGACTTTACGAAAGCTCTGTTCAATTGATCCCTATTCTGCAAGGGCATGTAAAAAAGAAATGAATATATTACATTTCTTTTAAAGCACAGAAAAGAGGATTTGACGGTCATGTTGTACTGGTTGATTTTATTATGGCTTGAAGTTGTGAATATCAAAACGAAATTCAGAGAGCACTATGATACATGTGTAGTATGAACCTGTTCGATTGCTTTCTAAAGATTGAGCTGCAGTTTGTGCAAGCAAATGTTTGAAGCACATGCATGCTCATGTGTATTTATCTAGCAGACATTTTCTTCTTAAAGAATTTACTTTTCTCAGACAAAGGAGGGTTTATTAACCAGTGTATGAAAAATTGTCCGAATTTATCACAAATCTGCTATTGAAAATTTTCAGTTCTTAATTTGTTATTGCTCCATTTTTTGGAAAATTAATATACAAAGTGAATGGGGAGATTTCACTAATCAGATATTCTGTCAAAGTTGCCAACACAAGGATCCCAATTGACCCTATCTCGGCCGGGGGAGCAATTTGGCTCAAATTGAACACGATTAAGCAGGACTCTTTTGGCTCAAATTGGGAGCAATTTGGCTCAAATTGAACACGATTAAGCAGGACTCTTTGTTGAGGTGCAGTTAACAAAAGTGTGGAACAAAATTGTGTGGAAACGTGTGTAATCGGGGATGCTAAGTGAATATGACTTGAGAGGATATCAATGAGACTTAAAAATTTCATAACTATGGATTATCCAATGTTGCTCAAATTTTCTTATCTTTCTTCATCTTCTGAGAGCACATCCATTCCCGGGTTTTGATTCTCTTTAATTGCATATACATGTATAGTGTAAAACTTACAATCTGCCAAAGCCAGACCTCAGCCTCGTCACAGCCGCCAGATTCACAACCTGCTCCCCACATCACGACCTGAACAAAGCAACGACAAAAAAAGTAAAAATTACACTTATTAACACCAATTAATATATGTTGGGTTTCTTTTGTTCAGCCTTTGTATACAACTCGAAAAGCCATCCAGAAGGATGAAAAAATCACTTGCAAATATCTATTAATAACATTACTACATTTTGGCTACATCCACTCCCAAAAACCTTTCAATTCCATGAAGCATAAATTGTTAACTGGGATCATTTGTTGGTTTTGAGGCTCTATATCACTCTTGAAAATAATAATTAGGTATGAATTTATTTACGGATAGAATAGTGCTATTATGATACTAATACTAGATCTATTTCATTTAGCGCAAGTTATTCAATATTCTCAAATAGTATAACAGATGAAATACAGTCATAAACGTGATGGGACTAACACTGAATTGATGCTTGCTGAAGTCAAACAGTGACTTGGATCCTTTGGCATCTATCTCCTCTCGATTCTTCTCAATCCACTCTTGAAGGCTGAATGGGTCTGCAAGTTTCTTCTCAGTATTTATTGTAACTGGAGGGTTCTCAAGAAGAGTTCCTGTCAAAGAAAAAAGCAAGGGATAGGAAGTATAATAGTAAAAGCATTATCATATTTAAATCAACACAAAATAGATAGCAGATATAAACAGTATCTTGGATCTCTTGGAATCTATCACCCCTAAATTATTCTCAATCCAGACCTTAAGATTAAGGGGGTGCTACTACAAAGTTGCAATTGCAAATCGGTATCAAATTGGAACAGCATTTTCATCACTCATGGTATGTGCTTCTAACAAGACACGCATGGAACAATGGTTTTGATTGACAAGTTCTGATCTACTGCATCTACTACAACCATGAAAACTAATGCTAATTGGTCCAGAGAGCCTTTAAAGATATAACTTTACACATTGAGTATTGAACATAATTTTGTTGGTGAAATATAAAGCAACTTTATTACCCTTATCAGTATGACAGCACAGATACCTAACAGAAGTTGTCTCTTATTTACTTTTAAAAATATTTCCTCATACCTGTAGTCAGGTAAACAGACAATGGGGTAATATGGGTTGATATCCAGAAAGGATTTCCTATCAAGGGAACAGGTACAAATTAAAACTAGATGAATCCTCGACCGCGCATGGTCAAAATTTATGCCTCATTTATGCCTCCACCATCACTCAGAAAGATATGTACGACGTGTTCCATGCCATCAGAGACATTTTACAAATTTTGAGCACTGCAACCTTTGACCCCATTAACCCAAAATCTCATCAGTTCTTCCTCACATGTTTTTATACGGTAAAATTGAGCCAAGTTTGAGAGAAATTGGGTCAATTTTTCTGAAGTTTTTTGGCCCTGTGACCTTTGACATTTGACCCCCTGAACCCAAAACCTAATGGCCCGTATTCCGATAGAGAGGTTTAAGTTAACCCTGGTCTAAATCTGTGGTTTAAGTATGGATAGCCAAAAGAGGCTTGAATCTATAATTGTCGATGATTAATTTACCAGCACATTTGGCACTCATAGTATTTAAAACTGTCTCGGAATAAAAACTTCAATAGTTTTCTACATTCTTAGAGTATGGGAAAAGAGAGCAGTTAACATACGAATTATTCATTGTAAATAAAATTTTGGCACTTTTGGCTACCCATACTTAAACCACAGATTTAAACCAGGGTTAACTTAAACCTCGCTATCGGAATACGGGCCAATAAGTTTACCCAAATGTGCTTATACATTATTGAGCTAGGTTTGGCAGAAATCAGTTCACTTATTCTAAAGTTATCATGGTAAAAGCTATTTTGGGTGATTTTTACAAGTTCTTTTGCCCTGTGACCTTTGACCTTTGACCCATTGAACCCAAAATCTAATAATAATAATAATAAAAATAATGACATTTTTATACTTCATCCTCACATAGTAATACATACTTCAGCCAATTTTGGTCAAAATTTGCCTGGCAGTTCTAAACTTATTGCGGTAAAAAGCTTTTTTGGGTGATTTTTGACAAGTATTTTAGTCCTGTACCCTTTGACCTTTGACCCCCTAAACCCAAAACCTAATCAGTTCATCCTCACATGCTTATACATACTTGAGCCAAGTTTGGTCAAAATCTGTCTAGCAGTTCTGAACTTATCGGGGTAACAAGTTTTGGATGGACGGATGCACTAAAGCACTGAAAATACACACACCCAAACTCTTGTTATTATGTGGAAATTATCTCAGGGAGGGTAGTGTCCTAATGGGTTATTGCTCGAGAGGTAATTGTCTTAGTTGGTAAATGTTCTAGAGGGTAGCTGTCCTAGGAGGGAAGATGTCCAGGGGTTGTGGGGGGGGGGGCAATTGTCAGGGAGTAGTTGTCCCCGAATCGAAGGAGCAGCCATCCTAAATGGTGCAGGATTTGTTTTGCAAAATAGCAAACTAGGCATTGATGTGTAGTTGAATAGATAAAACGCTACAATGAAATCCAATTGGACTTTGAACAGTGCGTGCAACTCTTCTACGATGGCTTTTATACAAATTCTCAGTACAAAAACTGTAAAAAAAAAAAAAAAGCTTTTCAATTTGTACAAGACTCTTTGCATGTGAGAAAATAATATCGTGCACGTTCAGGCCAGGGCATCAATTAATCAAACGCCATCAGGAGTCAGTCCATGAATGCCCTTCTGACGGGCCTAGAGGGCTATAAAATTATATCACCCTATACTGAAGCCAAAAAAATAAATGATCGTTCATTTTGCGCATTTTAATAGTTGTATCCATGAAACATTCTTCTTGACTAATACAGAGTTAAGCATAATCAAATACTATCTGGGGATGGAAAATAATGATCTTTCACATCAATTGTGTTTGAATTTACATGAAAATGGAAAAGTGGAAGGATGATTTTTTCCTATAAATGTGCTTCAAACAGTTCAAAGTGATTTCAATAAACTTGCCACTAACCATGTTCATTGTGTAATATAAGGCTGGTTTTTCTTTTATTCCTTATTCTCTTGAATTTGTTTTCTGTTACGATCATTCAAAAATTATTTACCCCTGGAATGCGACCAACCATGACACTGCTCATTATGTCTGTCTACGTGACTGGCAAGAGCTTTGTGTGTGTGGTATTCACCGTTATTATTAGCGTGCTGTTGGGTTCAATACATAGCATAAACCATAAAATCCCATACATTGCTGGCAAAGCCACTTTTTGTACAGGGTACATTATCATCATACATTACAAACGAGAAAAAGAGAAATCATCATCAAATATCTCCAAGGCCAGTGAGAAGGGCATTGGCGCCAGTGGGTAGGACATTCAAGGCCTGGCCTTCGATGCCCTATTAATTTACACCATGATAGCAGATATATAGACATAGAATCATGAAGTTTGAAAGCACTAAACTGATTCTGTGCTCATAACATGCCTATTTCCTTTGGGTTGGATCTGTTTATACATTATATATCAACAGGAAACTTCTCTAGGATAAGGTAAATTGTAAAACTAACATGTTATTCAAATCGATTAAGGACTTATTGTGAGAAAATATTTAAAGATAACAACCTCATGACCAAACCTAAGGTAAATGTTTAAGTAGATGAAAGATTCAGCGACCAAGAATAATTTACCTTCGATTGGCTGGCCAGTCTTGTAATGCTCTGAAGCAAAGAATCTCTTGATAACAGGTGCAAGCTGTGTGCCCAAATCATCACAGTAGAACCACTCCTCATACAACCTATCAAGGGTACCGTCCACATAGTACCTAAAACAAATCAGAGTTTAAATGTTAAATGATTACAGTAAGCAAATATTGTACATTGCAGGGTGATTTTTGCATCTAAGGGGGTGTTGTTCAAAAGTTGCAATTGATCACAAGTTGTAGCTGATCGGAATGCGCCAATAAGAATCATTGTTTCATGCCTGTCTTGTAAAATGCGCATATACCATGCGTGAATGAAAATGCGCGTTACAAATTTAAAAAGTTGCAGTTGATTTTGAACAACACCCCCTAAGAGTAATAAATCATAAAGATTTCACTGCAGATATCATAAAACATCATACATAACCTGTAACAATTCTTTACTGACCTGTTACCACTATAAAATGGACAATTTGATCACAGTCGGATCAGTGGACCATCTATTGTTCTGTTATAGTGATAACAGAAAGAATTCTGCTATGCACTGTATATCTTGAGTTATGAAATATGAAATTTAAATAGGATACTCCCATCAAAAATGGTGGATATGTCCTCACTTGGTGGTAAATTTAAACAACAAAATTGGAAGCGATATATTCTGGATATCAAAACAAATGTGAGTCGTAACTCATTTGAAACATATTTATATAATATTGGATGGCAATGAATGGAATACCAGGGAATATTGCACGAGTTAGGGCAATATTGGCCCTAACGAGTGCAANACCAAGAATAATTTACCTTCGATTGGCTGGCCAGTCTTGTATTGCTCTGAAGCAAAGAATCTCTTGATAACAGGTGCAAGCTGTGTGCCCAAATCATCACAGTAGAACCACTCCTCATACAACCTATCAAGGGTACCGTCCACATAGTACCTTCAAACAAATCACAGTTTGATGAAGTTAAATGATTACAATAAGCAGATTATATATCGGTAAGCAAATATTGTACATTGCAGAGTGATTGTTTCATCTAAGGGGTGTTATTCAAAAGTTGCAATTGATCGCAAGTTGTAGCTGTTCGGAACGCCCCAATCAGAATCATTGTTTCATGCCTGTCTTGTTAAAATGCGCATATCACGTGCGAATGAAAATGCGCGTTACAATTTCCAAAGTTGCAGTTGATTTGCAGTTGATTTTGAACAACACCCCCTAAGAGTAATAAATCATAAAGATTTAACTGCAGATATCATAAAACATCATACACCTCCTGTAACAATTCTTTACTTACCTGTTATCACTATGAAATGGACAATTTGATCACAGTCGGATCAGTGGACCATCTATTGCTCTGTAATTGTGATAACAGATAGCAAAGAATTCTGCTATGCACTGTTGAGTTATGAAATATGAAATTTAAATAGGATACTCCCATAAAACAGGTGGGTATGTCTTAACTTGGTGGCAAATTTAAACAACAAAAATGGAAGCAATATATTCTGGATATCAATACAAATGTGAGTCGAAACTCATTTGAAACTTATTACCCTTTATATTGCCTAATTCTGTATGGAAGTTAACTCTTTCTGTGTTCAGAATGACAGACCTTTTTGGTTTCAATATTACACCTTGATCATGAACCTCTAGATGCTAAACCATAGAAAGCATTTGTGGCCCATTGATTTTTTATTCATGTCACTTCCTGTGTATTGTTCCTGCTCTGGAAATGACCTATCCATTCGCTATAACACATATATCTGGATATAGGAACATGTAGTTGTGCATTTTTGTGAACTTCACCAGTTTTACAAACAGAACACAGGAGTTAAGATACTGACCTAAGGCCATCTGTTTCATCAAGAGAACGCTCTCTCTCCAACACCAGGCCCACAGTGTCTGCTTGCCTCTGAGGGGAATGAGGAATATGGCTGGGCAGAAGGAAGATCTATGCAACAAAAGAAGCAACAGTTGTACAACAGTCATATCAGACATGGAATTATTACTAAAAATGTACCGGAATATAGTTTATGGGATTTATAGTTCAAGTAAAAATATTTAGCTTCCCTGGAATACAGCTAAGGACAAATGGAATACAGTCTGATCACTTAGCTATGTCTATATTTGTTCTGAGCATTTACAGTAATAACAGGTAGCAAAAGAAGCAACAGTTGCACTGTATACAATGCCATTCCTGCATTTCAAATTAAATTAAATTACACTCTGCGGACATTGAAAATCAAATTGTTTACCATTGTGGGTCAGCAATTTCACAAGTTTTCAGGATGAAGTTTTTTTTCCCATCTAAAAATATTTGCGGATGAAAAATCAACAAAAAAATGCTGAAACATAGAAAGCCGCACATACATTCTCAAGATATAAGACACTTTTATTTTATTGTCAGTGGGAAAATAATTTGACAAAAGTGTCTGGTCTAAAGAAATTAGATGTTAGGTTTCAGCATTATAAATGCACAAACTGATGACTCCAAAGTCTATAAAAGTTTTCACAGCTTAAAATATCAGTATAATAGTAACTATATTTCAATAGCGCACATGCAGGCTTGGCAGAGAATAAACTTATATATTTAAAAATGTTGTGTAAAATGAATTTGTATGCATCACTATATGCCAATCAAACACAAAATTGGGCACTTATTGCTTTTGCCAATATCAAAGATAGACTCATCTTGTGTAATTTGTCTTACCTCTCCTTCCTTGATGTGAACATCTTTATGTTTGTTTTGTTCCACAACCTTCAGGCACATATCACCTTTCTTCATGTAGAACAACTAAAAATATGAAAATAAATTCTGTTGTAAAAAATGACTTGCATCAATAAATTTGTATTCAAAATTCACACAACCTTATTCTATTTCTACATCAAATTTATGATTCTTCTGGAAAATATATTAGGGCCAATTAAAACTGTTGAAAGTAGACCAGGATTCTGTGTTTGACATCCTTTTATTTCAATCGCTTTTCCATACAAAAACAATGATTCAATGTAAAAAAGTTATAGGAAACTGTGGTAAAAAAGCAACACCAGCTGAAAACATGAAAATATCCCCATTAAACAAGAGGCCCATTGTTAAATCTGAGAGGATCCCTTTTTTCACACAGATTATCACTCAAAATATAAAAAAGAAAAGAAATTATTGTTGAACCTTGAACTTTGAATAAATAATTCCTCTTGCAGCTCATCCATAAGCTCAACTTGAATGAAGAGGATATGGGGTCAAGGCTGTCCGTGATGTATCAATTTTATATTTTCATTAAAAATTGGCGGTCCACATGTACCTACAAAATTTAAATGGCCTTGTATTTTCAAGTAACTGAAGAGCAAAGGGTGGCTATATAGAGTTGAGCACAATCAAACGTCTACCTGGGGATGGAAAATACAATATGTAATGATCTTTTACATCAATTGCGTAATTTGTGTTTGAATTTACATGAAAAGGACAAAATAATGTAACAAGATATCATTCTCGCTTACTTCTTCTCCTTCTTCAATGTGATAATCCTTTCTGGTGTTTGGACCTCCAACATAGAAGGCTTTCATTTGTCCTTCACTGTACCTGTAAATGAAACACATAACAATGAATCAGTCAAGTTGCTTGGTGATTTTTCTAGAGAAAGAATCTTTAAAGCCTCTGTATTGTTACTGATTAAGTGTTAGTGAATATCCAGAAAAAAAAATATCTTGATACAAATACATTAAATTGTTAAATAAGGCATGTTAAAAGAAGAGTCTACTCAAAAATAATATTCGTTCCACAGGAGCAGAAAATTAGATGAACACAACAACAAAAAAAGTTTGAGAAAATGTTTACATATGTACAGTGTAGACAAATTGGTAACTGATGACACCACAGGTGCACAACTGACTATTTATCATATTCATAATGTAATCTTGGTTGTTTAGACATTTGGCTTATTCTTTGTTTACTTTCTTTTCATGTTCAATTGTAGAAATTGGTTCAGCTGTGTTTACATTCTTTATTTCTATTTAGTTGAAGTTTGGCATTTAGTAGAAATCGTTGCCCCATTCATCTCTCTCTGCTCTGCTAATTACATTTGCATACATTTTCTCTTCACTTTCAATGTCATCTTCATCTCTATCCATTCTCAGATCAGACCTCATTCTTTTCTATTCATCTTCTTGTCTGACTGCTGTCCTGTGTCAATAACCTTTCAATATAATTTCTATACTTATTCTTCGGTCACATATCTTTCGTTTGTTGGACCACATTCTTCTTGATGATTACCTGCCACCACTGTAAAATGGGGAATAGGACATGATGACGAGAAACAGGAACATACATGGGAGTTCAGATCCCCTATTAAGATGTTTACATTCATAAACACTTGAGTTTTCTCTACAAATGAAGAATTTTGCACCAAGAATATATGAAGCCAATTCTGGTTAGTAGTGCACACATGTCATGATGTCATCAAATTGGCAACATATCAGAAAATCTTCACTGATTTGAGCATTTTTTCAAATCTTGAAAAATTATTCCAATTGTGTTTTTCTGTGACTTTCAATCCCAATTTTCTTGGGCTCCTATCATTAAGTATTAGTATTAAAAATCTGTCATTTTTTTAGCTGACTGTTCTTTTAAAGATCTAAGCATCACTCATTACGGCCTTAACCTTAGAGCAGTTTTCTTTGTTAAAAGAAATTTCAGAAATCAAACAATTTTCTTTTCCAAAGAAAAAATTATTTGTTTCTGAAATTTTGTTTCTCTCAGTCTCAGTCTCACTCTCTAGTCTCTACTCTAGTCTCAGACTCAGTCTCACAAAGTCAAACCAAGTCCAAGTCATAATCATTAAGTCAAAGATGTCTGTGACTGTCTAACTCTGACCCTGGACCTAGACATAGTATCATGACTTACTCAGTAATCTAGATCCCTTCTCCTTTTTTTTTCTTTTTTTTTTAACTTCGAGGGCCGAGGGCGGAGCTTAGCTGCCGCGCTCGGGCGTCAGTGGCCTGCGTGAAACGGCGGCAAACACGGCACTCAGCGCGGCTCGCCGCCCGGCCCAGAGCCAGGGTCCCGCGGCCGCGCCGCCAAGCCAAAGCCTTGCACCTCGCAAGCACGCAAGTTCAAACATGGTGAGAGAGCCAAAAATCTTCTTGTCATGAGATTTCACTTACATCATTTTGTTGCACACAGGTGGGAGGAAAAACTTCTTGTTCTCCTCGATCCATTGGTCCAAGTTAGTAATTTCAATTTGATTTCCAGACATCTTAGCTCCTAATCTTTCTTTTTTTATGCCACCTACATAAATTGCGCACACTGTTAAACTTTGGTCGTGAGGTGGCGTACCGGTACTTTGCGATAGCTCAACGGATGCCGTATGGGTGCCGTATAGTGAGATTACAGGCACCGACCATGAGATACGGCTTCTATCGTTGAGAAGGAAGTAGCAAAGCAGTAGCCTGACCAAATGTCCTTACAGCGATTGAAAGTGCCCTGGTGCCAAACTGAAACGTAAGGGGCCGTGCAGTCACCTTACGAAATGTCTCTAAGTGTCTTGGTTTGTCCCGTCCCGTCCAGAATAATCCTCAAGAACTTTATCGCCACACCCCTCGTACAGCAGATGGGTAGCTGACAAGGAAGGGGAAAAAAGATGATTTTCAAAAGATTTGGCGTTCGGTAAGACCCCCCCCCCCCCCAATTAAGAATAACCGCATGCGGCATAGGCAGGTTTACTAATGATATATATTAAATTTAGGCGGTATTCCTCGAACCCGTTTTTACAAAAAAATTTTTAATTATTGAAGTACAAAATTTCATTATTAGGAATCCAGTTTGCATACATAGCATGTTGCTATGTCGGGCGAGTCTCGGGCAAACTTTCGGTTTGTCAAGAACAACAGATTTTTATATTAAATTATTAGTAAACACATGATATCAGATGTTAGGACTTTGTCCTTCTATTTAGAATTATCAATTGTATAAATCAATCCCATCCAATTTTGCCCCAACTTCTGCCATGTGGACGAGGTGGCCGAGTGGTTAAGGCGATGGACTGCTAATCCATTGTGCTCTGCACGCGTGGGTTCGAATCCCATCCTCGTCGCCATGACCTTTTTGTTTCAGGTTATTTTTAAACAAAATATCTGTTTCGCTGTCATCATTTATGGCACGCTAAACAGGAAATAAAGGTAAATATATGTTATCATTTTTAATTATGTTTCACTCTAAAGAATATGTTTCACTAAATTCAAAAGATCATTTCACTTCTTATAAAAATCATTTCACTTTCTTAAAAAAAAGTGATTTCACCAGAAAATACATTTCACTAAATATACATTTCACTCTCGTTGAAAAAAATATGTTTCACTCTTGATAAAAAAAAAAACACGTTTNAAAAAAGACCTAATTTGTGTGTGTTTTTGACAGGAAGAATACATCAAAAAGTGAATTTAACGTTATGTTAGAATAGTACACACATTCTAAGAAAATTGCATCTTACATTTTTCTTTTTTGTTTTATTGTACTTCCCATGCCCCATACACCAGCTATCCTTTATTTTTTCTTCGTTCCTTCTTCTTTTTTCTTTTTCTCCTTCTTCTTCTTTTTCTTCTTCTTCTTCCAAGTTCTTCTCCCTCCTACTCCTCTTATATTTCCTTCTTTCTTCTTTCTTCTTTCTTCTTCTCCTATTTTCTTATTCTTCTTCCTATTATCATCATTATTATTATTATAAATGGATTACTCCTCTCCTCCCTTCTAAGGATTTGCCGCCCCCTATATATGCCGATTTTATGGTTGAATGTAAATTTGATGTGTAACTGTATATTATGATATTTGATATGAAGCATTACCAGATATTTTATATATTTGGAAAATAGTTTATAAACATTACTACTCTTAAACTTGTCTGTAACTCAGTCAATCCCAATAAGAAATATGGTCAAATTTTTACTAACATTACAGTTTGTTCTCAGCCGACTACTTCATTTTAAGAGTAAAGTAATGTTTATTGCTTATGATTATGAATGGAAACCAATAAGTAACCAAAACATTATATTCGCTTCTAAGAATTCAATTTCTGATTTATTGACAAGAGAGGGATCTAATAGCCTACAGGTAGTTCAGTATTGTCGGCGTTCTATACAACTATTCTATTCACGTATTTTGGGCCTCAAGACATGGGTTTTTTTTAGAATACATCAACAATATATTGGCTTGAGTTTTATTTATTGTGTAAGGTGGATTTGATCTATTATAATATTCAAAACCATCGCCGAGGAAATCCCTGCTGATAATTATTCGTGTTCAAATCAGTGCAAACAACTTGGATATATGCATTTCAATTCAAGATTTATTATTTCTGATTTTTTCCTTAAAAATATAACCATTCTAAGTAAATTCATTTTACAACACAGAAAATAAACAACATAATCAACAGAAAACGCATAATATTCTTAATATTTGAAGAAAACAAAAAAGAATTGGGCCTATTGGACATTTTAAAAAGCAAAGCTTCGGAAATATGCAATACAGTGCACGTATACTAACAAGTGGCTTAAGTATATTAAGTTATTTCATACATCAAGCGCAGATCCACNAAAAAAGCAACTTGTTCTCTGTGGGAAAAGCTTATATGAGTTATAAATAATATGCAAAGATAAACAGCATATTATCAGTTATTATTACATAACCGGATTATATTGACGCGTTAATAACTCAAAACGACAGAAGACATCAGGACAATATCGCTAAGCAACAGCAGAATTCCAGAATCGAGAATCGCAAATTTAAAATAATTACAGGACTGTAAAGTTATAAGTTATATATTTTACAGCGACCGTACTCCAGCTTTATGGGGCAGAATAATCCCCAAGTACAGTCGTTAAGTGAACAGGTAGTCCACCCTGTCACTAGATAGTAGTTAAAGATGTTTCCATATATGTGTGTATATATAAAAACCTTTTAAAGAAAGGGAGGTGTAATGATATGTAGTATATCAGGGTCTGCATATCACAGACTAGCATTAATGTAATGGGAGCTGAGCCCTGGCAATCTAGGTCAGCTCTACATACACGTGAATGATACACTTGTGTCGAGATCATCGAGTCAAGATGACGTCGTTGAATTAGCTTAATAAAGTTATTGTGTTAACCAAGCCATACACTCCTCAGTGTCATCATTATTGCACCAGGACGTTTCCCCACCTTTTGTAATAGACGGCAGATGTTGCGGCGAAAATATCGTCATAAGTATGTCCCCTTGGAGCCTCCCCAAAGGGTGCCCAAGTGGCATCCAACGGATTTGGGTTGTACCCCCTAACCTGTCCTAAACTATCAAATTCAACATAAGAAGCAGGGTTATCAGGGTTTGTCACGCTTTGGGTGAAAAAACCGGTCAAGTCTCATCGGCTATAGTTCCTGGTTACGAAATCTACCTCGTAAAATGGATTTCCAAACCAGTCAAGTCCAGTTTGACGACCGCTTGTTCCCATTCAAAACTGCTGTTAAACTGGAGCGAGCCAATTGCACAAAATGGTCTTAGCTATCCTCTTCTTGCTAAAACGTCTTAACTTCTTGTGGAGGCGCCGTGGTGTAGTGGTCATGACTCTCGCCTTTCAACAAAAGGGTCGTAGGTTCGAGTTCCACCCATGGCGTTAATTTCCTTCAGCAAGAAATTCATCTACACTGTGCTGCACTAAACCCAGGTGAGGTGAATGGGTACCTGATAGGAATATTTATTCCTTGAAACGCCATGTGCACTGCGCTGGTGGCTGCCGGGCTAAAGCCAGGATAATAACGCTGCATTAATTGTAGAGCGCTTGGAGACCTTTAGAGGTAATTAGTGCTATGAAGAACTGCATATTAATATTACATTATTAACACAGTCACAAAGTTGAATACGTCTATATTAATAGGAATACACAAGAGGTTAAGACGTCTTAGCAATAAGAGGATAACATTACGTGCAATTGGCACAAGTTTCCAGATGCAGTGATATTCTTTACACCGCGTTAAACCACTTTTATCATGTTTATAGACACAAACAGTTTAACAGAAAGTTAACAGCAAGTCTGAACAAAACAGGCGGTCACGAAAGTGGGCTCCCCAATGCAGGGCACGGGTGTGGCATTTCAGGGCACTTTTTTTTCGGAATATTTAGACAACATCAGGAGAGAAGGACTTACAGAGGGGAATACTGAATTCTCACAAAACTACCCAATGCTTTAATATTGCAGGGTTATTTGGTAAAAGGGTGGGGGCATATTGGGCCCTGCGCGGAACATGTTGGTGCGATTCGAAAAAACACCCCCTTTAACCGCTATTTCTTTATGCTGATGCATACTGGTATACATACTTTTATACATACTCAATGGGGATTGACCCCCTGGGGCTCAAGACGTTATGCCTGATAATAGATTATTTTGTTGTTGTGTTAACATTACCGTAACAATCACACAATTGAGTATGAAATATTACTATAGAGTACTAAACAAACAATGCAATATTTGACCCGTAAACTATTTTCTCTGAGTGCATTGTATCGTGTATAAAGTTAATGATCTCCATCGAAAAGGAATAGCTCATTCTATGAAGATACCATCTGCTTTTTATATACATTTTCAATTTGTATTCGTGCAAAAACAAGATGGCGTTGGTTCGGAGAATGACTTGGTATCAATCCATTCGTGCTTCCATTCATTCTTTCCTCAACCGTCCAAATGGTGGGTATAGTATTTCTTTCTGTTTCAAAATAGCTAATGATATCGTCTTGGATGTTGCCAGAGAGATGGTGTAGGATGTATCAGCAAATGCTACAGCGGAATAATGTAAAATATGTATTTGCTAAGTGGTTGCAGTCCTCGGATACGGTAGATGCTGCAAAGATCCACCGTTGGGGGGTAAAAGACTATGGGACTTGACTCCCTGGCACAAGCTTTAATTTTCCTCAGAATGTTGTAATAACTTTGCATGCGTCCCAGTTCTGTAATTGCAAAATAGCTTCATTTGTGATATTAATAATATTTGTAAAAAAAGAATCTGATTCTTGTTGAGCTCAATATCGAGTAAGTTTTTATTTGTTTTTTTGCAAAATAAAGCATTTGCTATATGATAAACGTTTCGATGGCCTTGCAAAGTTTCTTCTCTCTCTCTCTCCCTCTCTCTCTCTCTCTCTCTCTCTCTCTTTCTTGGGGATGTCTTTGATTACTTTCAGTTTCATAAAAGAAGATATATTTCATGAATTTCAAATGTAATTCTTTTTTTTAATTGATAAAATACAAATACGTATAAATTGAACATATTCCATGTCTTGTTGACTACATCTGCTCACAAAAGGTATACAAATCTCCATGCCATATATCACAAATAACAAAAAAAAGACATAACATTAATAGAAAACGTCACTCTCTGTTCCTTCAGAGTATGCATTTTTTATCATTTTGATGGTACATCGTGTACTGGCAATTAGGTTTTGAGAATGAGCAATATAATTTCACAAACTTATTGTTCTTGATTACAGAAACTAATCCTGAGATGAAAGCATTTTTCTTTACATATTAAGTGCATAAAATGACGTCATACGTGTGTCCTGAAGGAATTAAGAGTTCGTCTATGTTGCAATCTGGCATGGGAGGGTAGATGGTGTGATCGTTTTCTTTAGTGATCCCTAATATTTATTACAGAAATTAAAGAAAATTCTGACAAAAATACTTGAACTCATCATGCATGGGAGCAATAATGATCGCTCATAGCGCGCATAAAATGAACAAGAAAAAACATATAAATATTCTGAGTTATATTCTTGATGGACCTTTAAAAAGGTTAACGTATTATTAATTGATATACCCTCTTTTTCTATAGAGTGATCAATATGATATATAAATATTCTCAGTTACGGGTTAAGGATTTTGTGCCCATTTAGTATGGGCCCTGTTTATATCTATGG
Organism: Temnopleurus reevesii; assembly: GCA_036244855.1. Classification (NCBI taxonomy): domain Eukaryota; kingdom Metazoa; phylum Echinodermata; class Echinoidea; order Temnopleuroida; family Temnopleuridae; genus Temnopleurus; species Temnopleurus reevesii. The sequence goes on from BQKZ01000002.1 coordinate 358,061, forward strand.
CGGTAAACGACTCAACGGAAACCAGTTTAACAGAAACTTGTTAAGAGGCTAATTTGAAAGGACCAAGCGCTCATGAATGTGAACCAACAAACTGGTTTGGAAATCCACCTCTCGAGGTACATTTTGGTGACCTCAAACAAAGCCAGCCGGTAATCTGAACGAACGCCGGAAGATTGCGCGGGAAGTATTCAAACTTCTTGAAATCCACTTCGTAGGCATCGCAGATCATAACTGGCCTTCCGTACTGGCTTTGGAAACTCATTTAGTGGAAACTGCTTTCAAAAACTAGATCTGAACGGGGTCTTGGTGTTGCAGTTCACCGCATTTTACGGTATTATTTTCTCTTCGTCCAGGAATCTTGAATCGTTTCTACACTTGGTGGCATGGGAAACAGTTGCACAGTAGGATGTACCAATACGTCACTGAGCGTGCGCAGAAAGGAGATCCAGATAGTGTGATTGAGACGTTTGATCAATTCCATCGTGAAAAGCAGTGGACATTCTGTCTTGGTGAGGGAAAAGGTAAATAATTACGGTTACTTGTGGCGCAACAATGTGTCAGTCTATTTGTGCTAATAAAGGAAATTTTCGCCGGATCACGTGTATTATTTCCAGAATTTAGATTTCGTTGTCGCTAGTATTTGAGAAGTTTCGATTTTGTTTTGCCCATTCGAATACTGTTTTACCCTAATATACAAAGATCGTGCAAAACATGGTAAGGATCGAATCATCAACCAATCAGCGATAGATCTTACTTGCACTGCTTTTTAGGTGGAGTTCCAATTTCAAGTGCGCGATTCGGTAATGGTTGCGTTGTCTATGTGGTGACCTACAGTATAGTCACCGCGTCCATCAGTAAGGGTATTTAAAAGAGGCATGGACATTTTAAAGCCCAAACTGACGAAAACAGAATTTGTGAGTAAAACTGGGAATAAACCGTCGAGCCCTGAAAAGTAGGGGCATGAGCCCAAGAGCGTCTCGTGGGGGAGGGGGGGGGGNTGAATTCGCTGAAAGGGGGGGGGGAGTGCCAAAACTTGCTAATGACCTTTTTTATTTGCCTGTCAGCCCAGCTAAGTGGGGGCAACAAATATAAGCTCAGCATACCGGGGGCAAAAATTTTGAAGTGAAGATCTTTTTTTTTAATTGTTTTTAATTGTTTGCTTGTTGGCTCAGCTTAAGCCCTCCGGGGTGCCAAATTTTAGCTCAGCCGCCAAGGGGCGAACATTTTGAAGTGTAGATTTTTTTTTTCATTTTTTTTTTTGGCTTGTCGGCTCAGCTTAAAGGTAAAATACTTCATTCGCAGCCTAAAATTTGACTTTCCAAGATTGTTGTGTTATGTTGAAGAGTACTAAATGTTAGAACTTATCACCTAAAATTTGACTTTCCAAGATTGTTGTGTTATGTTGAAGAGTACTAAATGTTAGAACTAATCACCAATCAATTAAGCACAAGGATTGATCATGATAGACGCAATTATAGTTATTCCAATAATAATTCTTCTATTCGGGCACCGAACTAATTCACCGTACGTTCAAAATTCAAATCAGCCGTTAACCCCCCGTTAACCAATAGCGCAAGAGTCTCTCTCAGTGTGTATTCCGCATGGTGTGGCAGTGTATTGAAGTGCGCACTGTATGTGCTCTTACGTTTTATGTGTGTGTATATATATGGTACCCAGACCGGAATACGCTAGGAGTATCGCGATACCGTTGGTTTCAAGTTGAATTATGATAGAATAGATTTTTATTTGAATTAAATATTCTGGACTACATTCGACCAAAATACTTCAGAGATGTTATTTTTGGCATATCTGAGGTACACAACAAGTTGTAAGCATAACTGTAAAGTGTGCAAATGTAGTTTTCTACCTTTAAGCTCTCCGGCGGCGCCAAATTTTAGCTCAGCCGCCCGGGTATGAAAATCATGGGTGCGCGCATGGCTCAGCCGAACAGCCTCTTGAATCTGCACCTGATTTGTGGTATAGTTTTGAAGTACATGTATTCCTCTCTCTGTCTTGTTTGACACTCAAGTATTGAAAAATATCTATGAGGTACACGCTTTGCCATTTAGACTTTATAATCATCTATGATCATCCCTAACATTTTCTTTATCTCATCTTATTCCCATCCCTCGCTCATACCCTCACCAATCCTCGCTTGGCGATCCAGCGTCGATCGTGAGAAAGATCATAAGAGAAACCAAACCTATGATGTGTCTGGAGCTGGGGACATTCATCGGCTACTCGGCTATCAATGCGGCCCGAGATCTACCGGCTGGGTCGCGATATATCTGCCTGGAACCCCACAAAGCTCGAGCAGCTACTGCGAGGAAAATGATCGAATATGCAGGATTTCAAGATGTGGTAATAATAATTACGTAATTATGGCTCCTGCAATAAATCCAATGATAATCATAGAAACCTGATACGTGACAGAGCGTGCAATATCGTTCCTTTTCCTAACTGTGTAATATTTTGTAATATATATATATATATATATATTGTTTTTATTTAATTTACAGCATCTTTGCGGTTCGAACCCACACGCTATACCATGAGGGATCACTTCAGGCAAAACGCTCTTCCGACTGAGCTAGCTACTCGCTGTTTCAGACCGATAAACATATCTTTAGACATCATAAGTGAACGGTCACGATCCGTTTCTTGGAAAAAAATATTTCAAAGAATCCGCCATGGCTTACGACAGTCTTTATGTCCTATTGTCCATGGCCCAAGCAAACCGGATACACAGCTCAGTCGGTATATCGCATGACTTAGAATGAAGCGATCCTTCATCGCACAGGTTCAAACTCCATTAAAGCCGCATCTTTTATGACTTGAATTTGTACAATATTGCATCTGCATGAAAAAGTGCAATATGGCACGATAATATGTGATCCCCGACCTTTTTCCTCAATTGTGCATAGTTACACTTTTTTTTGTGTAATGACCTACTTGATATTCGGCGTGTTCAGTAACAAGAGTTTCGGATAGTTTCGAGGCTTACTTCTTGATCCCTCCGCTGGCATTGTAGTTATGATATAATTTGATTTCAATCTATTTCCGTATTAAAACATTACACTGGTCAAGCAACCCATCTCGAGTAGTGCTGTATCCCCTCGTGGGTGGGGTGTGACAGAAAATGAATATACATTTGTCTGGATATCCTTATCCTACAACGGATAAATGAAACGTCCCTTTTTATTATTTGTCCATGCATGCAGGTTGAAATTATTACCGGCTTTTCTGACGAGGTGATTCCCAATCTCAAAGACGAGTTCAAGATCGATGCTTTTGACTACGTGTTCATTGATCATGTTAAAGACCTGTACAAACGCGACCTTCTCCTCCTTGAAGAATACAAACTTTTGAGAATCGGAACTGTGATCGTCGCAGACAACGTCGTTCAACCAGGGTCGCCGGAGTATGTCGAGTACGTACGAAACTCGCCGAAGTATCGCTCGGAGATTATCGAATGTGCGCTCCACAATACCTCTTTGCCTGACGCCATTGAAAAATCAATAGTCATTGCATGAGATGAATTAATGTGTCATTTGTGTTTTTGTGATCACACTGTGATAAAGGCCACTTTGGTAATGTAATCAAATCTATTCATGTTTGCCCCAAGAGGAAGTATGTATTCAGTTGCCAAAAGAGAATGAGAGAACGCTAGTCAGAATTCTACTTGCATACATGAGCGTTGCTAGGTTGGACAAACATGAGAGCTTGACAAACCTGGGAACAAACACTTCATGCTTTCCACATTCCTTCTTTTGAAACACGATTATTTCATATCAGGTGAACAAATATTTTGTCATTGTGCATTTGACAAATAAGCGTGCATAAAATTTGAATACATTACGAAAGTGGCCTATTGTCAAGCGTTCTTTTCGGAGTTCGTTTCTATATAAATACTACTCAAATAGGCTATCCAGCGATTTGTATGTTTTGACTGTATTTTGTTATATTTTGTTGAAATTAAGGGAATAAAAACAAACAAACCAACAACATTTGCCTTAAAAAACGGTTTCATGTTTTTAAACCCTTGATTTTGTTGTGTATTGATGAAAACATGTAGATAGTATTCTGAATACAATTTTGTGTTTTTTTTCATTTGCTTTACTTTAAGTGTATTGAAATATATTTTAATAACAAAATATGTTCGCCATATATGTATTTTCTGTATAATATGCAGAGAGTATACAATATTCTTAAAGTCTAGCTGTCAGACTACTTTTAGCTAAGTAGCTCGTTCCCAAACTACAGTTTTCCTTTATGAATTTCACTATCTTTTATATACTCCAACGCATTTGGTTCAAAACATGTTTGTATAATATTATCTTTAAAATACTGAAAAGTCTGTCACCACAATATTTTCTTATACCAATTATAATCTCCCGAAACCTCGGCTCTGTGTCAGGCACATACAAATTTGTCATGCCAGAACCGGTGAAAAGTGATTCTTAGCTGCTTCAGATATTGTAAGTGTATTCCTCTTTACATCAGGGCAATTTCAAATCCTGCCATGTTGAAAAGAAATCTCAAGACTTACCTCCCCTTATAAGTTTTCAATTTTAAGTATTTTTTTTTATTATTTATATCGCTATAGAACAAATAAAAGGCGATCCGAACGCAAGCATTGCTTGTACAGGGTTTTCGTCTCCATTGTTAAACTTTTGATTCTGTTTTAGAAAAGGAAATAAATGTTAAAGTCAATTAGAAATATGTATCATTATCATTACTTACTATGTCAGGTAAATGAAGCACTTAGACATCATATTCATGAATGTATGTTAAATCGATAGTCAAATAGTCAAGAATTATGTGTGTGTAAAGAACCCATCAAATTTTGCATATAACATTATAATAGTAAACCCGCCTATTGCACTACAGTACTTGGAATCCAGTTTGGATACATTACTTGTTTCCATGTCGGGCAAGCCTCAAGCAAGCTTTCGTGTCGTCAAGACTAACCTATGTGAAAAAGAACCCATCAAATTTGCATCTATTAGTAAACTCGCCTTTTAGTGGACTAGTGTAAGATGAACGGAAGCTATTTTCATCAACGTCACATTTGAATTGGTCCATCATCAGATGTGTCACCGCTTGTTACGGTCGTTGGAAAGAAACATGCATACATTTGAATCTATTAGTAAATTGGCCTATTACCCCCAATTTGCTGCTAATTCGTCCTTGAAAGGGAACTTTAACCAGTCATCGATGTGCTGTCGCTATAGATGAAGAAAAAATGAGATGAAAAAAAACCCTAAGCATTTTGAGCTAAATCGGATAATCCGTTCAAAATTTGTCAATATTTGCATTTTTACTACTAATACTAATGGGCATTTTTGAGTCGGCGACTTTGGCATAATCTGTGATGACATCATGGAGTAAGTCACTTTGTATATCACTTTATTCAAAACATGGATCAATATCATTTTTGAAGTGTGGAATCACCATCATTCATTCTACAATATTTGCAGAATTGATGAGGCTATAATGTATTACTCTAAACGACAAAACAAAGTTTATTTTTCTCAGAAAAGTGGAAAAAGGAAACTTTTTTGTGTACAAAGTGAATGGGGATTTTCTATGATGCCACTACAGATCATGTCAAATGTGCCACTTTTCCTTTTAGAACCTCATATATTTCAGATTTGCAGGGTTTTACTATTTTTTTTTTATTATCATGAATAAATAAAAGAATAAAAGAAATATCAAAACATGAAATTGTTAGAAAAATGCACAAATCCTTTTAAAAGTTTTCCAGTTAAACAGTTATTCATCTAATCTTCCACTTGGTGAATTTGAACATATTTTCTGCCTCAGCTACGTGGCATGAATGGAAGGTTTTTGTTTTGAATATTTCTTTCGGATAATTTAAACTAAAAACAGTTATGTCGACGAGGATGGGATTCGAACCCACGCGTGCACTGCACAATGGCTTAGCAAACCATCGCCTTAAACCACTCGGCCACCTCGTCTGTTGAAATCTAAAAGCTTTATGTGAATTTCATTGTTATTTAAAAAGAATTACAATTCATTTCATCAGCAAAAATCTGTTTGGATGAAAGTTTGCAATATATTGCGTAATATTAAAAATAGGACGTCTTCAATGTGATTCGAAGATGTAGCTATATACACTTTTGAGTAAACCTCAGCGATGTTCTCTCCGCTGCATTCAGGGATCGCGGAATCATGTAAAAATGTGTAAATGTCCCTATGATCTATAGAAACTCTTTGGTAAATGTGTACAAATGCACAGTCCAACTTATTCCAGCCTTTCGCATGAGTTTTAAAGACCTTCCGCGAGTAAATAAAATATTAAAAACAAAATCAGTTGTTAACATTAATCGGGACTTTCAATATATCAAGTGATTGTTTTAAAGAAATATTTTATATTGTCGCAAAAACCTGACGACTCTTTTCCAATCACAGGAAAAAAACGAGATATATTTTGAATTTAATCAAATACTCACTCGGGGGGGGGGGGGGGGGGCGACATAGTTTTCAACAAGACGGAGAATTTACATAGTTACAAAGTATGAAGTGGTTGGCTGGCCAGAAAAATTGCAACACTTATTCAAACATGATCTAAACAAATTACAAATAAGCAGAATAGAAGAAAAATACAATTTAAAAAATGAACGGAATATGCCTAACTGAAGAAAACATATACACTGATGCTAATAATGCTGGGATATTTTGTTCGGACATAATTATGTGTCATTTAGAAATGGAGTTATTCTTGAATAATGCAATTTGACCCCAATGTTACACACTGTTTGCCAGGTTGCGGTGAAGCATTAAACACTCAACACATTTTAATACTAAGCTAATTCAGCAGTCGTTATTCATTGAAATCTTGACCAAAAGAGTTTCAAACCTATGCAAATTTAAGAAAAAAATAAGAAAATATCCTGGTATTATACTAGCAACAGTGTATTTTTGGTGAAAAGTGAAAATATCTAAAATAATTTTTGATGGATTTAGGGTCACGGTTGAGGAACCACAATCATTGCGAAGGATTGGATTCTTTACCAANTTAAAAATACAGTCAAACCTGTCTATAGTGGCCACTGTCTATAGTGACCACCTGTCTATAGTGGCCACTTAAATTGATTTCCTCCAGGTGAAAATGCATGTTATATAACCTGTCTATAGAGGCCACCTGTCTACAATGGCCACTTAAATTGATTCCCTCCAGGTGAAAATGCATGTTTTAGAACCTGTCTATAGAGGCCACCTGTCTACAATGGCCACTTTTTCTGTTTCCCTTGGGGTGGCCTCTGTAGACAGGTTTGACTGTAAATGAATTTCTTCTTTATTCACTCATGTTCCTTTAATACCAAAACTTGTCAAGACCGGCCATGAGAAAGAAATCACAGAGCCATTCCATATATCATTTTGAGATTTATCAATAATGTCCGTCTGGGGCCGTCAATTAAAAAGGAGGAGCCAACGCCCCCTCTCTCGGTCTATGAGCAAGGCTGAAACAAACGACGAGTTAAACTTATGTTTGGAAACCGGGTGTTGAGGTAGAGAACGTTTATTGTAACAGAATTCTCGGGTATAATTATAGGCCTATATTTCACCAATACGGGAGAGGCATCCAGTTTGCTATTTTTTGAGAGACAGAGTGATTTCATAGTGTTGTGACAAAGGATTTTTTTCTAAATTTCTGAGGAGAAAACAAGGCTTCAATTAGATTGAAATATATTCATCGCTCCAAACAAATCGAAAAGTGATATTATGATTAAACACGACAACAAGATAAAGTGATCGGATCAGCACTACCATCGCATAGAATTAAAGACAAACAAGATACCAAAAAGTATTTTGATATTAAAGACATCCTTTTATAACTCTATGAAAATTGGGTCAAGCGCTTGCCAGTATTCGGTCATAGTCAAATAGTGAACTTTCAATGCACTGATTTTGTGTAAAGTATAGCAAAAATAGTCACATCGACGAGGATGGGATTCGAACCCACGCGTGCACTGCACAATGGCTTAGCAAACCATCGCCTTAAACCACTCGGCCACCTCGTCTCATGAAAGCTTATATTTTTTGCTTTCCTTTTTATTGTTTATATCAAAGAATTACAATTAATTTCATCATCTAACGTCTGATTGGACAAAAGTTTGCAACATATTGCGCAATGGCAATAATACAACTACCATCTGAACCGAAGATGGCGCTATACATCTTCAAGCAAAATCTCGATGGAGGAGGGCTGTTCTTTAGATGATAATTAGTGTGGTCAATTTTAATTCATCTCCCAACACGTACATGTTGAACAACCAAAACACTTAGCTAAGTATTATCAACCAGATAGAACCAGAATATACATATACATATATTTCACAATAAGTACATGATCCTCTAAATTGGTGCGCAGGACGCGAATGTTTCAAAGATCACATCACAAACAGCTTCATAAAGTTAAATAAAGATAGACAGGTTGCATGTCAATGTTTTTCGTATATTAGACCAAAAGTTTTCAGACGTGCATGATAATATGAGGTTACAGTCAACGCATGGAAAAAAAGAAAGAGTAGAATCACAATCTAAAAAGTTTGCCCCACGGTTTTTTTTTTTTTTTTTTTTTTTTTTTACCATAGTAGTCATATTAATGGTATTTTTAACTAAAGAGACTTTGGATGTTTTTAAGATTCTTTTTATCGTTGCAAAGGCAACTAATTGGCAAATTTGTTGTTGAGAAAGAAAATAGATAATTTAGAAATTTTGACAACACAGCCCTTAAATCAAACTTGGGGAAAGTTTTGACTTAAATGATTTTTTAGAATGTTGACCTTGGTTATTTACAAACAGGAGTACTATGGGGATCCCTCCGTTATATTACATGGCCTGGCCTTTTTACAAACAAGTGCGTTATAGTCAATTTCCAATAATCCCCCTCCCTCTCCCTCTTCCGATCTTCTTATATTATCTATCATTCTCCTTTAATCGTAGTAAGATAGTATTGCTTATCCATTCTATTCACTCTAAGCCTCCTTCCTCTTACAAAATCTTTTATGTATTGGCATATCCTTACGCCCCCCTCCACCCTCATGGGCAAAAGTGCCCAAACGGCTGTCACGGCAGGGGGGGGGGGGGGGGGGTAGGTATTGAAGGAAAATAAACAATTCTCTCCCCCACCCCATGTTAAATCCTGGATATATGCAGATTTAATTAGCCAAGGCTTGCTTGTGTGGGGTTTATAGAATGGCCAACTATCATAGAATATCAATGAGATGTGATATATTGTATGATACATTCAGTTATTATTTCATGATTAAATGACTGAATGATAATTTGTTAGAGCACTCTGTCTCAAGGAAAGCAATTAGTTCAATTTTTCGCTATTCTTATTCTATATTTCCTCTAATGAATATAATTTTATTCTAAGGTCATCTACATTCCCCAAAGAATGATCAACCCTACCCCACTTAGTGTGTTTCTCCCGATATGCTTCGCTTGGGTCCAGATTTGATCAATTATCTTTTTAAAAATTTTTTTTATCAATAATGACAATCTCATGATCCTTTGCCCCCTTTTCACTAACTTCCTTTCTCAACGCGATATAAATTATTTCCGTAAAATTAAGTTGAGCACCAATTCAATGCTCCTGTGTAATGTTATTCAAATCCGAACCGACTTGTGATTGTATGTCCACACAGTTCAATACAAGGCATACAGATCTATAGTCCTGTAACCCACTTTATTCTACGGAAATACAGGTAACTCTGCCTAAGTCGAATCTGTTGGGACCACACAAATCTGTTCGACTTATGAGAATTTCGACTTAGAAGAGGCTAATAACACTGGTTTTGTATGATTTGTTCCAGACAATCACATCGACTTAGGCAATTATTCGACTTAGACAAGTTCGACTTAGGCAGAGTTGACTGTAGTTTATATCGTGTTCCCATTTCTCAGCAAACTCTGATATTACTCCAAACATACCACACAAGTAATATACAAATTAAGATGAAAACGTTTTTCTTATTTATTACGTAAGTAGTCAGTAATTAACAAACCCTTTATACTCTTTCATTGCAAATAGATCTTGACAAATGAATTCACCAAGTTGAGTCCACAAAGGAAAACTTATACCGGTACTAAAGGATAAAATAAAATCGATAACTTGGTGGACATCTCCTTTTCTCGGATTCATAAGATAAGTTAATGACAAGACACATTTGGATATTCAACCTCAATTAAGCTCCATCTTTTAGGATCTAAACCAGCACCAATGATTGTATTTGCTAAACAGCAACATAGATAAAGTTCCCATTAGATGAATAGATTATTAAAAGCAAAGGAAAAAGTGTTAGAATAGTTAAAATTGATCTAACAAAACTATGTCGTCACAAAAGGGCATTTTCAGTAGCACAATACAGAAATATACCACAAATTATAGAAATAAAAAAGGTTAAGAAATGTGAAATGGGGATTCTATTTAGAGAGATAACAAAGAATGAGAAATAATGATACTGATATAAGAAGAAAAGATTTTCATTTGGTAAGTGCTTCCTCATGAATCATTACAATGCTGCCTGAATTAACAGTAACCTCAGAGGGATCATTAGATGGGTTAAATAATGACAAATCAAGGGTTACACATAGTCTATTTATCATCTGGCACATGAACACATGACTGAAGCATGAAACCACCACAGCAACAATCAGTCATTACTTTAAAATTACAGTCAACCTTGCCTAAGTCAAAAATGATGGTAAAGAGAAAATATCTTCAACTTCAAGAAAATTTGACTTATGATGAGGGGTAAAAACTATATAACTTGGAGAAGAGGATATGAAAAGTCCTTCCACTTACACAATTAGTTGACTTATGCAGGGTCGTCTTCTGCAAGGTTGACTGTTATTTTTCTATTACACATCAGTTTACTTGTTACTATGTTGAGATAAATCTATGTCCATACAACAGTCAAGTTAGCATAACAGTTCATAAAATCACTCATAAAATGCCCATTCAACATGAGGTGGGAGGGTGGCTGCATCAGTGAATTTCTTTTCAAGGAAGGGTATCATTTAAGAAAGTAAAATTTGTAATTAGAATGTGCATACCATCAAACTTCGTCCCCCATGAAAATATAAAAAGTTCTGTCCACCTCCAGTTTGGACACAATATATGACTTTGTCTAAAACCAAAGATGACAATCTTATCTTCATATCACAATCTCTAGTCTCAATTATACTTCTAGAAATACAATGTATCCTTTCATTGACAAGTACACCAGTGACATCATATTAAATAATGTTCTCATGGTTGCCTGCTCTAAACAATCCTCCCTTCACTAAGATACTGTGACTGACCTAGACAACCTCTTGGATAACATATTTGCACAGTGTTAGCCAGCAATGTTGAATATATGTTTACATAGTGAATTTTCTGCATATCATTTTATACTATAGGTATTAATCTGTCAATTGACAGACCAAATCGAGAGAAAATAAATATTTTGCACATTGATACTATGATTTATACAAGGCACAATTCTGACTGAAGAATATCTATTTCTTTCCTTTAAATGAAAATGAATTGAAACTTTAAAGCATTTTGTGTGCAATTGAAAGGAAAGAGGGATTTACATGAAGTTCAAAACACTCTGTAAAAGTTGGGCTTACAAAACATGCTATAAGGGAAAGCACAAATTCAACCAATTGGGAATTGGTATGGACAAGAAAAATATATTGAGATAAACTAGATACAAGCAATGACATCAACTGGGCAAAATCAAATCTTCCTCTCGCACTAGTCAAGAACTGCAAGCCATAATATGAAAGAAAAATAATGATAAAAATCCACAAAACGAACATAATACATACATACACACACAAGGCACATCATTATTTCACTTTCCTTATGAAAAACAAAATTGTGAAACTACTACAAAAACATACATTTGGTAAAACAATCATTCCTGTTGATATGTATTAATGAAAGATTTCAAAGTTAAAAATGTCCTTTTATAAGCAAAGTGCCTCAAATTAACATACGTTTTCCAGGCCATTTTAGAACCTATTGTTCATTCACTTCATCAAAGGAAAAACCTGAAGTAACAAACTGAATGAAAAAAATACTAAAATAGTTTGGAAAACTTGACCACCTGCAATAAAAAATAATGAATACTTTAATTGTCTTATATCCAAATCTAGTGCATATTTAGAATATACTGAAAAATTGAAACTCTATTCCCATTCATCAAAGGAAGGAGAGACAAATTTTCTAAATGTGCAGTTTTTGCAAACATATTTCCTAGGTGAAAGCACAATACATGAGAAAGTTACATTTGTCTTTATCCCTTTGCAATAGAGTGGACTATCTACATTGGTATTTGATTTTTCTTTAATTTAGAGTCATTTCCATTATTCTCAGTACCGGACTGATTATGTTTTTCAGTCATATATTAGTATTAAAGTATTAAAAGGAAGCAACACACTCCCATTTCTCTTGTGAATCTTTGGATTTCTCCACATAAAACCTACAACTAAAATTTAACACCAATATGATTCAAAAGTAGTGATGACATCAAATTAATATACACAGCTAATAAATATATAACATTTAAATATATCCATAAACTCTACAATGATGCAGTCTATCAAAGACAAAAAGAAGAAAATAATAATAATAATAAATAGCAAATAATGACTGCTACAAGAAATACACCATTAGACTCTTTTTGGTGTTCTTATTTACAAGTAATAACTCACATTTCATGGATGTATGTATAAACACTGCATGAAAAATGTGTAGTAAAGACTGCATTGTTTTGTGAGAGTTTAAGCGGTAGGAACCACTCAACATATAGTCAGTCAACTGCAGTTAGCTTAAAAAAATCATACTGTCTCTCTAATCACACATCTACTGCATTGTGTTCATGATAATCATTGAAGTCACAACAAAAGCCATCCTACATATAAATATATTACAGCAACCCACTCTTCCAAATCTCTGTTCCCACTCACATTCAACCCTCATCTATTCAAAGTATGTATGTTGACACAAAAATAACCATCCCCACTTGCAAGTATTGGCATGAATTTTAGGAGCAGTTGAATTGAAAAATAGAGAGCGACTGAATAAATAAAGACAAAGTTTAATTTAATTTTGCCTCCAGCTGTAAATTTGTACACTATTTTGTAAGGTAAAGGTTGAGATTTGATAGGAGCTTTGACCAGATGCACTCTATTTCATCATGGCAGACCTTTGTGCCACAAGGCATGTGGAGGATAGAGGAGATTAACCCATCGACTACTGTCTTATTAACACCAATGGGCTATGTACAGAGACCATCTGATTTGAGAGGCAAAAGGTTAATTACTTGTGATAATCTCTTGGGGTCAAAGCAACTAATTTTCTAGGAACAGTCAAAATAGTGGGAAAATGGGAAACTTTCTTTCAAATTTATGAATAGATATCTGACTGCTATCCTTTAAAATCTCTGGCAATAAAAATGCTTTCATTGTAGATCTCATTGATCAGTGTTGAACTACAGTGTCATTATATGGAAAAGTAGTGATAAGATGCATGCTTTCTCAGACACATAATGGCATAGTTTGGGGAGTGTCCATATTGAATAAAAAGTTTGCATAATACTAGATATGATGGCATTCCCATGACCATTCATCACTACTCTTCCATATAATTGTACTAGAGTTCCATGATAAGGGGATGCCCTCATTCATAGAGAGCCATAGAAAGGTTTCTGTAGATTAGAGTTGTCGTCCTGGATCCCTTATTTCTTCTTGCCCTGTCCTTTAGGAGGTGTACCAGGTCTGCCTGAATTGATGCCTGCATACTGATACTTGGCCTTCTTCTCTGATGGTTTCAAGATCTGTAACAATGATAACCACGAAAGAAAATTGATCATGAAACATAATATTGGAGAAAATTTCAACAATGAGCAAATGTTCAATGATGTTTACAACACTTAGAAAGCATAATTTTTGCTATTCTGATGTTTATTCAACAGTACATGTATGTAGTAACAAACAGTTTTTTTTCTAGTTGAGAGTGTATTCACAATTAGTCTCTCAGTAAAATAGCTTTCTCTATTGTGTAATGCAGAAGCTAGACAAATATTGAATTGTAATCTTTATTTTTCCTGAAAGTAAAAATAAAGTAAAAAAATGTTAATAGACTGTCCTCTCGAGTGGCCATAAAGCAGGTCTGCCATTTCTCTAAACTAATTCTTTCATTATGTGATGTAGAGAAAGTAAAGGTCAGAAGAATTAATATGAATATCACTGAATTCCTCTATATACGACAAAGACAAAATAAGTGTTTGAGTGCTCCACAGTTTGAAGCAAATTTTGTAGTGCATAAAATACAAGAAATTCATTCATTTTTACACCAATCAAACCAATTTTTTTCCAAACATAGTAATGTCAGCCTACCTGAAATGAGCACATGAGCGTTTCATCAACACTCATCATTCCTCCAGCATTGTCAAACTCTCCACAGTAGTTAGGAGCTGAGAAAAGCGTTACTAGCTGACGCTTGGCAAAGAACTCATACCCATCTTCTACGACCTGAATAAAAACATAAAGAAGCGAGAACATAAATTATAGATAATCAAATATGTTGATCACCTGCCATATCATTTTCAGAGTGCTTGTTTTTTAATAATCAACACATTTTAGGTCCACGTAATTTGAATTAGAACACTTCTGTATGTTTAGCCCAATGTAGTAGCTCTGTCACAAATATAACCACCAGACTCTTCAAGTAAGTTTTACTTTCATCTATCATTTCTAAGTTGAGATACCCTTTCTAAAGTATGCAGAAACGTCATCCCAACTAAGCCTTGAAAAACCACAATGTATGGTATGCTTCCTAATTCAAGATTGTAGTGTCAATTTTGTCAATTTTCAACTCAAATGAGAAATCAAGTTTTGGCCCTCTTAGTTTTGACCAGAAAATAACTTTGAGAGGATCGATACGTTGCTTATTATGATTTAAGAGAGACAATCTAAATTAGCATAGCACAGGACATTCAGCCTTAACATTGGAAAATTAAATTTTATATGAAAACTTAGAGTTATCTTTTGTTTTATTGTATTATATTTGAAACTTATCAATATTGGAATTAAAGCAATCTAGCAAATCACTGGCAAATATAAAATACGCTTTATATTTACCCTAACATGTATCCGCTCAATGCTATGGTTATCTACTTACACAGAGTGACTTTTACTCAAATTCATTGCTCAAACAGCACAAAGAAGTTGACATATTAACAATGCCACCATCACAATGAAGAACTACATGACTTGTGCTGATATCTTGGCAACTGTCTGATGAAACTCATACAATCGTTCCCCTTAAATTAGGCATGTGATGATGAATCAATATGAAGGATCAAATAGTTGTGTGAAAGAGATAACACAAGCTCTTTCTGAAAGGTTGAGGCAGCTCTCAAAAATGCAAAGAGACTGATGCTGACATGAGCATTTTTTCTCACTATTTCAGCTAATATGGGATAAATATGGGGCCAAATTGCATAAATCTGTGAGTAAATCTCATTTGACCAAGACAAATATGCAAATGACTGTACTACAAAAAATACAATTTAACTGGCTACATACCTGGTGAGCTCTGCAGATCAAATCCAGATCATGTCTGTTGAGGAACTTGCCCACGATATCGTTTCCAAATGTGAATGATACACCGCGGTCGTTTTCACCCCATCCAGATACATCCTTGTCAGGATCTGACCATAACAGATCACACAGAAGACCTGTATGAAAATAAAAAAGGAAACATTATTGAAAATAATAGATTTTAATAGTCATCTGTAACAACTCAAAATCTTCTGTAAATACATGTAATTAGCTCCTGAGAAACATTTCTTTAGGCTAGAATGGAAGATAGCAGAGTTAAGAACAACATTTCAAGCAAAACACAAGAATGCATATTAAAAAAGATATTATTTTAGGTATCACCAAAGTTATGTAATACATATATGTTTTCCATTGGTTTAGGGTAATACAGTGACAGTGGCAGAGGACATGTATATAAACATATGCAAGACTTGTATCCTTCTCCCTGCCTTAACATGACTCCTAGCCTTATTTCTAGACTAAAGAGTGAATGGTTCTTTGTGTTTTGGGTACATACTGTAATTAGAATTAATTATGTATAGGGATCTTACAAGACATTTTACACAAAAGAATTCTTAATATCTTGATACAAACATAAACAAACTAAATTAAACTTTTGAAATTAAATCCCATGGAGATATGTAATATCTATTAATTCAAGGTTTTGCTTTAAAAAGATCAGCATCCATGCAGTGTAGAAATGTTTACATCCTGCCAATCTTTCCCTAAGCTCGATGTGCAAACACCTGTAATTATTCAATAACACCAGTCTCTATTTTAAGCACAACGTTGACGCACTCTTCATTAGGGAGTTCCTGGCCATTGAGAACAGTGAGGAATCATGCAAGCCCCCTCCCTTACATGCCAGTGAAAGAAGTTATGTAATGACTCATTGCAGATCTACACTGAAGACACAGGATGTATATCATGTACGATGGGTCAAAAACAGGGAGGGAATATCTTTGAGCTAACAGATATAATGAATGCATATCGTATTAATAGTCATATAAAATGGAAAACAATAATTTGATAAGAAGAGGAGGAGAGCATATTGTGCATTTAGCTATTCTGTGAAAAAAAATAGCTCACAAAAATCTATGGCAACATAATCATCATTTTAGCAGCCACAAGCACTATAGCTATTCAGAGCACCAATCAGCTCGCTTCTTCTCTTTATTTGTCTTAGATACTTACAAGCTAAGATGTAAGAATACATGCAATGATTATCATCATATCATACACATTTCCTTTCATGAAGACATCTGTCAAAGAATTCTTGATCGATACCCTCGAAATTAAACCTTTCTTTACTTAACTATGGGTGACAAAATACTACTTTAACAATTTACATTATAATTTGATTATCATTTTTTTTAGCCTATTCAATAATAAGAGTGTTTTAACTTCAATTTCACATGTATATATATATATATGGGTACAAACATGTAGATTCTAGCACAATGATCAAGTTATACCAATCTTTTAAAATCTAAGCAGTCTAGGTAAATGTATGTACACATTTCTAAACCACTACATATGTGCAATATAATCTACATCTATGATATTTCAAGGAAGCTTATTAAATTTGTTTTGTGAAAAAAATAGGATATCCTGTTATTTAAACATGATCATTAAAAAGGAAATGCTGAATTTCCTGAATGATCAAAGAGCTAAACCTCTTGAAACCAAATGGAATCTCTCGATCATCACCTTTCCACTTGCTTTCCATGTACATAGTTATAGCGATGCATAACAATTGAAGTAATATATCAAAAATGTATTTTCTTTTTAGATTTTTATACAAAAAATAGCATACAAATTACAGATCTTTGCCAAATTCAACAAAAATGAATGACTGATTCTTTCAAAAAGATTAGGAATGGATTGTGCAAGGGCTATTAGATTTGAACTGTACAAATAAATAATACTGATTTTATTTAAGACCAACGTTGTACATATATGTCGCAAAGTGAAGAGGGGTTCCACAAACACTTGCAAAAATGCATGCCAAAACCGGTAAGGCTGACAATGGTCTTCTCACTCAGCCCCTTCAATTTACAAGAAATTCTATGTCTCTTGAAGTTGACCTAAATTTTCATAATGGAATGATAATCTTTGCTCCCTCCCCCCCCCCCAAAAAAAAGAAAACAAAATCCCAGAAAACTGGCCATATTCAGGATATATTTTACCCATATTCTAAGGTAAACGACCTTTATTTCATCAAAATCGGTCCATCCAGTAGAACATTACACAACTCATTGAGTGGAGCAGTGTCAAATAAAAAACATACCAAAACACTGACATTGCTCCACACAAAGAGGCATTACTTCCACTGGCTGGACTGATCTTTATGACATATCTCAATCAGAATACTCTAGTGGAATATGGGTTAAAAAATACCTGAATATAGCCAATTTGGTGGGATATACTCTGTATATCCCGTAAGGAGTATCTCTAGAGCCATAACATTTGTCACATGCTGCATAGTTTACCTGTTTCTGGAACATCAGTCGGTCTCATTATTCTCCTGATCTGTTCCATACACTGAAGGTCTGGTGAAAGCCCTGCAAAATACAACATCATAGATAAATCAAGATAACATGTAAGCCCGAATTTTGGTATAGTACAATTAATTATTCTTCCTAAATTGAAATTTTTTCCTATACATTTCTATTACCCTTCAGACAAATACTGTGTATGGGGATTTTTTATAATTGAAAAGATTTTAAACATTAACAGATTTGAGACTGTCGTTTACTTTATTCTAAAAAAAAAACATCATTACATCTAAAATCAAATAATACAGTTTCTACCCCAAAATGTTGAGAAAGCTTCGTAACAAATAGGTAATTTGCGGTTATTCAAATTAATTTGTTAAATGGATTCATCTAGGTTCCAAAATATAGTCAATCTTCAAATTGTAACAAAAAAAATCATAACAAAAAAAAAATTATAGTACGTTGTCATGATAAGTAAGCTTGTAATGGGTTCAAACTATATGAAATACAATTACATGTAGATACAATGTGTGCAGTGAATTAATGTCTGATTTGAAGGTAACATGCAATGATTGACAAACCTCCATGGCAACAGAAGATTTTCTCATCCACAATCGCTGCCACCGGCAAACAGTTGAAGCAGTCTGTAAACGTTTTCCAGATTTTGATGTTGTACCGCCTTTTGCCTGTAATAACGAAAGAAATAAACTAAAAGGTTAACAAAGGTTCTATGTTTGAGTGAATGACTAAAATTCAGATGTGAATAATCCCGCAGCAAGAAAGAAAAATGCAACCTAGCTCAAATGTTTGTGTACTCAACTATTTACATGGCATGCAGTTGTGCATAAATCTAGATTATGTTTTACTATTTTATCTGAGCTGCCACGCTCACACAAGAATTGCAAAGAATTTATCGAAGAGTGCCCAAATCTGTCATCTACTTTTATTACATCATACAGAACATATATGTAAACTGAATTGCATAATGAGTATGCACTGAACAAAGTGATCAAAGTAATGTACATGTACTACATGAATGATTATGTGACTGCAGGGACTCATAATTTTGTTTAGATTGTAAATATACAAACAATTCCCACACTTATGAAATTCCTGCAATGTACATGTACAGTAAACAACTGATTTAATACATGTACCTGTTATCCAATACACCGCCCCATGTTTATAATAACATTTTCTGATGCAGGGATAAGAATACTGAATTAGACTACAATTTTTGCGATAAGATTTTTTTAAAGGACTTGTTGAACTTTTTAGTTTGTTGTTATTTCCACGTTTTTGTACTGCTTGTGCATATGAATGTACAGAGTACATCATATATATATATCCTTGTTAGGCCAAAACTATAAAATAATTCTGGTTGGAAATTCATATATATTATAGTTCTGATACAATCTTAATATGTGTGTAATAGGAAATTATCAATCTTAATTGGTATTCCTGTCTGTATCATATAAATTATCAAAATAGGCCTGTAGATACATGTATATTAAAAAGTAGAAAATATATACACCCCGACTAATAATCACAGCTACTTTATAAATTATTCATGAACAAAAAATTGGGGCAGAATTTGGGCATGACCCCGGGTGATCAGGATGTTCAATGAAATACAATTTACTTATGTTTATCAATTGCAAACAAGGAGAACAGGCATTCTCAGTAATTCTATTTGTATTGTGTGAACTTTGAATTCATTGCTCAAGTGAACAAACTCTAAAAATACACCATTCTGTAACAATTTACATGGAACAGAGATGAGTAACATAAAATGGACTTTGGAATCAGAGTGAAGAAAAAATCTCCAAATAAGCAATTTATCACACAAAAAATTCCAACAATCGAAAGCTATAAATTCTTGGTAGACTTGGGTCACACCAAAATGTAACAATACGCCCTGAGTATTGTAAAAAATAAAAAAAGAAGCCTTTTGTCAAAATGGATTTTAAAGGAGAGATCTATACTATGAATATTGACTTATGTTATCGAACCAATTTAAAACAACTTAAAGCAATTCTACTAAGTGGTAAGTGGATGAATAGTATTATTACTGTTTTATCAAACCTGATTCATACTTACATTCATCATAGAAGCCGTAGATTCGGTTAATGCTGGCACATTCATGGTTACCTCTAAGAAGGAAGAAGTTCTCTGGGTATTTTATCTTGTAGGAGAGGAGAAGACATACTGTTTCCAGGGATTGCTTGCCTCTGTCCACATAGTCACCCAAGAACAGGTAGTTGGAATCAGGAGGGAAACCCCCATACTCGAATAACCTTAGCAGATCAGTGTACTGACCGTGAATGTCACCTGTGTAGAATGAGGAAAAGAAACAAATAAGTCTTAATCATTGTACAGGTGTATAAAATGTACATTTGCACATAATGTGACCATGAATAAAACACACATGTATATCAAAGAGCATTACTTAAAGATATATTCTGGTATTTGTTAAAAAAATAAAATGAATGTTCACAGAATCGCACAAAATGTGAGAAGAATGTTCAGAACTATGAATAAATAATATGTGCCAAAGTGTTTTGCAAGAAAATGTATAATGGC
>BQKZ01000002.1:380067-459469 GCA_036244855.1 Temnopleurus reevesii
TGTGCAAGTTTGATGAAAATCAGGCAAGGGGTTTTGAAATGAGAGCCAAGGTTAAGTTTTCAGGTTAAGATTTCGGAAATTTGACCTCAGATGACCTTTGACCTCGATAATGACCCGAAAAATGCTCCACACTATTTGGGCTACCCAATGGACCTATTTGATGTTTGATGAAAATCGGGCAAGGGGTTTTTGATTTAGAGCAATTCTAAATTGTTGACGACGTCGCCGTCGGAAAAAGCGGCACCTATGTCTCGATTCTGCTACGCAGGCAAGACAAAAAACTCTTCATGTAATTTTTACCAATATTTATGTTCTACTTTTCTCCCAAGAGGTCAACAATATTTGTTTGCAGGAGTATAGAATGCCTTCACCAATTCTGCATGTAAATTAGAAAGAATCATGTTGAACCTTTATCCCAAATTTGACTTATAAAGTGCTTAGAGATTTACATTAATATTAAGCACTATAAGCTTATAATAAAGCCTTTTTTGAAAATTGTATTTACAGAATGAATGTACATGTAGAGTTGTCCCCTTACTACATGATGTATATCACAGATTCTGCCAAGTCACCAACTCTCGGATTCTCACCAGAGCGTAAAGCAGAAATTCACAACTCCAGTGTATTGAATTGATTGTCAGATTCAATTTACTGTCAGATTTTGCTTAATTTTTCCGTTTATTCCCCTCATATTTCTTCATTCACTGTTAGCATGACCCAGTGAATACTCTCTTGATTAATAAATCTTCGTCGAAATGAGAACTCATTAAACATGAATTTCCATATGTTTGTATCAATGGCAAATTAATGAAAATTATGAATTTTAAAGAATGTGTACATGTAGCATCTTTTAAATTCTTCATATTGTTAACATGTATTGGTCACAAGAGCAAATCAATACAGTAATTCATCGATGCTAGGACTACCAGGTATTTGCAACTCGATGTGGTGAACAAGAAAAGAATTTGATGGTAATATTTGAAAGGCACAAATAATGAGAGGTACATCAGGTTCTGTAAAATTAAAAATATATAATCTAAATTTGTGCAAGTATTGACCATTATTCTACAGTGTATGTGTGTGTTTGTACACATCATTTTACAAAGCTCTGCAATATGACATCTAGATTTAATGTACGCAGAATATGATGGCGATAGCACACGATGTACAGTACAATGGTAGTATGCATCTCGTGGTAGACTGGTGTGATTGATATTTGAAATGGTATGTGGTTGGTATGCTGTGTGTGACAGTAGGAGCCCTGGAATGTGTGCATCATCCAAGGCACCCTGAGGTTTATTGCATAGGAGCAGACGTACTGTACATGTGCATCTAAGATATCGGTATGATCAGTGAAGTCATGTAGAATACTGAGTAGACTGCCATATGGTTGGGTGTGAACACACTGCAGGATGTTGCCTGAAATGATAGACAAATACTTTCCAAGCATTGGGCAAGTTCTCACCTATATCATTGAGCGTATTTATACCTGATACAGGAACATAGGTAGGCCTACATATTTCAAGCTACAGGTACATGCAAATTTTGGTCTATGTACATGTACACATTTAACGAATGTATCATGATATTCCTTTTTGTTTATTTTACTTCATACAGAATATAATGATTTAATGGTCAAAATAAAATTTCATTGCAAATTAATGTTATGGTAATGAACCATTTGTAGGATAGTTCCTGAAAGACATGAACCCATAAATTTGTTTTAACCTTTAAATACCAGAGCTATGAGTGGGCTTTAATTTGAATTAAAACTTAAACAGTCACTTTTAATTCTTTTACCAATAGTGGGTGTACATGTACATGTATGAATCACTTAATTCAGAAGCTAATTTCAAATTCATACCATACTTTTCCCCAAACTAACCGAATCACTATTGACACAAACTGATTATACTTTTATCAAAGATAATGTCTTCAACTCACTAGAGAAAAATTTCTTTTTCATATTTAATCCTTCCCCTTCCCCCAAATAATGTGTATGCACATGAAAATCAATGCATCACAAAGACTGTCATCTCTACAATACCTAACAGTGAGGTATCAATTTGCTATCAGTATGAAACACATTAATACCATTAATTAGGTATTATCCTTCAAACAAAATTTTCAAAATTCTATTATCAAGTAGCAATCATAATCATCAATCTATGACAATGGGTGACATCAGGGCTATTCATTTAAATTGGAAATATCATACATCAGTGGAACCTACATGGAGCTTTGTACTGCACAACTTTCACTATGTATTTGTACACTTGTTTTCAAATAATTGCAGATTAGATTTTCTGTTAAAGTGTACAATTTTGTTGGATTTAGTCAAACTGAACCATATCATACCACAATTTTAAAGTATCATATTAATTGCATCTTTAGTAAACCTTACTATTCAGCATCGGTGTCCAAGTTTGATGAAAGTTATGACAAATACAACATCAGCTGCAATGTGGTGGAAGTGGGTTCTGGCCAGTAGTGTTTACCACAACAATACCTTCCATGGACAGGTTAATCAATATATTTTATAACCACACAGATGTACATTGTATAGCATAAAGCCTTGGTATATCATCAATATATGGCATGGTCATACATTGAATTTTGCTTTATCTTTAAACTTTAAATCACCTTTGGCTTTAAACTTTTGAGACATGTTATGTACATGCAAAAATGTTAACATACATGTATGCAGGGCGCTACAAACCCACTTGCCCGCATGTCCAAAGCAACAAAATTTAGCTGTCAGGCAAGTAAATGAAATTGTCACTTGCTCAATGTGTCAAGTGACAGTTTTACAAAAGTTTTCCTCTATAATATGCAAATTGGCATTGGACATCAATTTTGGGCAAGATAATTTGTTTGGGCAAGTGATTTAAAATCCTAATTGCCCGACAGGGCAACAGGTGAAAAAAAAATTATTGGAGCACCCTGCATATGTACATGTATTTTGTGAATAAAGTATACATAAATATCAGTCTAAAAGTTATTTTATATGAACATCTTGCTTGGCTGAGTATTAAACAATTAGCAAAATAATTTCTTATAACGTTTAGGTCAGTTTGTAATTATAATCCATCCAAAGACAAAACAAAAGAAATGTTAAAGATTTTACAAAAAAATATTTAAGATACAAGAACATGTATGATCCAACATTGTAATTGTATACATGTACAACTGAGCTCTATCTAGAACTACTGTGAGGCCTGCTTATGAAGAGCCAAAATGTACATATACCCACCAAAGAAAACCAGAGAAAAAACCCTAAAATTATTCACTACTTGCACCATAATGTAAAGAACAAAGTTCACTTGGCTCATATTAATGCACAATAGTCAATGACATTAGTCTATTCCCTGAAATAAACGAATACACTGCACAATGTAAAAAAAATCTACATCTTTTATAAACAAAAGGCTAAATTGAACATTTTCGTTCATTCACTTTAGACTTTAAAAGTGGGCATGAATACAATCAGAACTATGTACATGCAGCCAACATTTGTGCACCAAGCAGCTGTAGCACACTATACCCTGTAGGTACTGCAAATGAGTCACATAATTAACACTTTCCTAAAATAGTGGGATCTCAATAGGGAAATTGACAAATTACCCACTCGTAAATAATTTTCCTTCATGAGAAAATGTGTAAAAATCAAACTTAAAAATGACAAAAGAGCTTTTAATGTATGATTTAAGAGACTAAAAATCAGATAAAACCCCAAATAACATACAGTGTATGTTGTGGAGTTCAAGCAAATACTATCTGCTTTTATTATGAGCAGGAAAGAGCTTCACATTACCTAGAGGAAAACTGAACATCAGTAGGAAAACACAAACAGTATGAAGACCAAACTCACAAGATACAAAGCCTTAATAGTACATGTAAAGTATCTAATTGAAGCTTTTAACAGTAGCCAAACTTACCGCATATTTTGAGAGGAGCTTCTAATTCTAATAGGATTGGTTGACTGAGGAATATTTCTCTTGACCTGACACATAGACCTCTTACTTCTGCTTCTGTCAGATTTACAGTTTTGTATGGTTTTCCTCTAGCTGTTAGGAAAAAGGTAAAATAAAAAATACACATTTATAAGAGCGTTCACATACAAATAATTCAATATTAATGATTCAGGAATAGAGATTCCTCAGACATACAAACAGTTGTAGCAAAAAATGAGTGATGTTTATTTCTTCCGACTTTCTACATGTTTTTATTGTCGTGTATATAGAACATTGCCCACTTCAAAAATATGGATGTGCCTGATACAACATACATACACTCATAATATACATGTATGTAGCACAAACATGATTATGATATATGTAAACACACTCATACAATATGTAGTTCCTATCCTTTAAAGAAATAGATTTAATAACAAAACAAACAGAGCTCTTGTATAAAAGTGAGTCCTTGAACAGCTCAGCTGCCTCAGCATTATGACATACAATGTGAGTCAAGTTGTTTGGCAATCAAAAGTTGATTAAGGGTGCTAAAGAAGATATCTGAACCAGGCATACAAGCAAGATCACAAACAGAATTGAATAAATGGACAGGAATTTTCATAACTTGACACTAACAAATATCAACAAATAAGGGCAATTTAATCAGAAAGCGGCTTGAATACAAAAGCTGATCTTTTGAAAATTCAGCGCTGAAAGATTGAAATTTCCCATCATCTGAGTGCTTGAACAATTTACTCTTTTTAATCAAAGTTACAGAACCCTTGGGCTTTAATTTATTTGGGTCAACATTGTACATGTAAATACTGTAGGATAAGGAAACTGGGCTTGGATGTCGAGATGCGTAACAAAAAATACATGATAAATTGTCAAGTTTGTCCATCAAATTTTGCAACAATTATGCATCAACTAACAACACAATATATATATCATGAACATCAGCAAATAGCAAATTAACACGAGGTGCTTGCACGGTTCGGACCGCTCTAAACTTCTACATGTTCTACGGTGTGCTAAGTGCTTTCGCACGGGGGTAGCGTAGTGGGTGGAGCGATCGGTGGTATTGTCCGCGGAGTGTGAGTTCGCGTTCATTTTATACAAAAGCATGTTTGGGGAGAGCGATGCTGCGATGACGGGGGAGGGGGAGGGAGATGGCACAAATAATTTTTCACCTTGCTTAAATTTAAATATTGAGCAGACCTAGATTGATTCATGTCATGCTCATCACTCTCTTCCCCCAAAGTTATTAGGAATGCAAAACTACACAAGCGGGTAGATCTGCTAGTTTTGAAGAAATTCATAAAAGTTTGATGGCATCTTGTAAAAAAAAAAAATCGCAAATCCCCTGTCCTGATACCATAACTGTCAGGTCACCCAAAGAATACAGTGTAGGTAAAAAATGAATTCAATCTCTCCGTACAGCAACATGGGGCGGGTGTTGCCGGTCACCTGCCTTGTGATTCGAGCCTCCACAGGGATTGTGTTGAAGCGTACGTGCGCTTATTAATGCGCGCATTTAACTTATGTGCGCGCCATAGACAAACTGCATGAGGCTTGGGTGCCGGTGACACCTTCCATGTCGGGTACTGGTTCCAATACGGTATTCAAAAACTTGGTGGAAAAATAAATTTTAAAGCTAACGTTACAATTATGGTTAGAGCTAGGATTAGGATGCTATCGAAAATAAATCAACTCTTTTCTCAGAAATTTATTGAAAGTCAACTGATTTTGGCCTTAAAAAGTGTTAACTTATACTTTGCAAAGATTTCTTGGTTGCATCTGATGCGAATATATCATTACTGCCACACAAGACATTGGTTTGTATATATGGTGGTGTGTTCATATTTCGCGCAAGTCTAAACTTCCTCCATCATGTCCATTGAGAAAATTTACAACGAAATGATAGCCTGCGCATTTCACTTTTACTGGGGCCAATGAAAAACTGTTCCCTGACATGCCTGATTGTGGAACATTCATCTGAAGAACAAGAAAAATATTGATAGGAGAATCTTGAGATGGGGACAATTATTAACATAAAAAATGGAATGTCAAAAATTCTAATTACGTTTTAGAAAATGTAGTCCCTGAAATAAACAAAAATTTTAGGAATTCTTATGACTTTATATTTTAGCTCTGTCGTTCATCAAACTTCATATCTATCTAGCCTATATCCTGCAAAGTGTGAACAGGAAAATGTTCATTGTGTCAAGTAACAAAGTGAAAAATTTTGGCTGCCACTGAGCTAAACTTGGCAGGCATAAAAATGCACACAGAAATACATGCAAAATGAGTGGTATTTGTTGTTTTGGCCTGAGCAATTCAACTCTAACCTCTGCAGTGTAGGCTACTGTATCATAGACCGATAAAACGGGTCTATTTCGATCAGGATTTGCTTCGCTGAGGCTATCGCCTGGCTACGCATCCTTCCTCAATAGACCGTTAACGCCGCTAGAGACGCCTGTGATGAAGATAAAAAATGGTGGTCGCTACCAAAAATCACGATAAAAACACGGATTTTAATTATTTCTTTTGGAAACCTTCAAGGTAATCTTAAAGAATATATCTTTTTTAATCGTATTCATAGTTAACTGTATATCATAGAGACGTAAATTAGCGTATTTTCGTGAGGGTGCGCGGCAGCACCCTTTCTCCCATAGACGCTGTGTATTGTAGCTTCAACAACCTACACTACACGCTGAATTGGGGCGTTTTCTGACTCTCTGGAGGGGGCACCACCAAAAGTCAGAAATCGTTTAAAAAAAACCTCCGAGAGTCAGATTTTTCTGTCTAACTGTATCACTGACGTATGTGGATGTATGGTAGGGGCTTCCTCCTCTGCGTCAGGTCCCTCATCTGCGCCTCATTGACATACGCGATGTAACTCGCGCGCTCGGTGAAATCAAGACTTTTCTTGAAAATCTTCAACTGCGTGTAAAGTGAATGGGATGCAGGGAAGGGACCCAAATATTTTGAACGACAAAAATGAGAGGGGTGTATATATTTCATCTAAAATGATATTGTTCCTGGTCAGATTTTGCTGAGATATTTCTCACATATAATCTTTAGGATATTTGTGATGATATCAGATTAAAATTGAATTGGATATTCATTGCTTCATGCTTTTTTCAAGCTGAAAGTTTAGGTGCGCAGACGTGCGACCTCCCATCAAACAGCTCAGCAGTGTCTGTGTGGAGCGCTGCCGCAGAAATGCCCTGCACTCTGGCTGTGTGAGTGCAACGTTAACGCAATGTCAATGCAATGGCAACGGAAAACGAACGGGGCGAAACTGTGCAGCCGCTTCCTGGTTTACCAAAAGTAAATTATAGTTTGAAACTCATTACTAGTTCTCAGGAAACTATAGAAATAACATACAAATTTACACCTCATTATTCACCATACAAGAAAAATGTAAAAATTACAATACCTTCGAGGAGACGAGTAAGTATGCTATCAATATCTAATTCCAAATCCGCCATGATTACAAACTGTGTGCCGGTGAGAGATTTATCGATCGCCGATCAACCGCTATATCACGTAGGCCTTAGCCTGGTACTGACTGGATGAGGAGAATATTTGGTCACTGGGCAGAATCCTCAAAATCTGTGCTCATAGAAAGGGTACAGAAATTATTAATTTACATTTACTCAGTCATTATCAAATCATATTCTTAATGTTTATCACGAATTACTTTAGTCAATATCAACCAACTTCTGCTCAGATATCGATACCCTAAATGGATCAAGACCATGACGTCATAGGTAAGGGAATTTCCTTATTTGGAAAGTGCACCCCAGTAGGGAGGTTTTCAGGACATACCACTCCCTCAAAGAAAGATAAATAAATTGGATTTTGATAAATGATTGCTAGAGACAGTCTAAACAAAACAATTATACGTTGTCCCAACAGAGAAACCCTGCTCAAAGACATTGAAAACAATGAATGTCTGTATTCAATGTCCACTTCATAAACTGCCTGATCGGGCTCTCGAAAAGAGGGGTTTCCCCGAATTCCCTGTTTTGACTCGCTATCGCGTGTCATGCAATTACAGAAAAACTCGCAGATCATATTGAACTCATGCGACACTCTCGACGGATAATGCTAAACATTCTTTTGTGCGCGAAATATGTGAAAACGTGGAGAACTGTAACTTTAACAGATTATATAAAAAAAAATATAAAAAAACCCTTCAAGAACAGTGCTCAAACTATCAGCATTACACCTCATTACGTACACGAACATCGAAAGTCCAAAGAATAGAACAAGTCAAACTTTTCCTATTGCCTTCTCAATTTTCAAAAGTTTGTCGGTAGAGAAAGTTACGAATACTTGAATACTTGAATATATAGTTCAACTGCATTAGTGAATGTTACTTTAGTAAATTAGAAAAAAAATCTATAAAGAAGAAGAGCTTTATATTTTGATGTACATATGATGTACAGATTTTGATGTACATACTGAACAATAATAATGAATAATAAGATATATTGAAATTTACGTATTAACAGATAGGGAACATTAATCATGCATGTAAGAAACTCATTGATTTTTTTTTACCTACATTGTTATTTCTAATTATGATACAATTATGTGAACGTACTGTCGTGAATTAAAATTACAATTTATTTTTGTTTTATTATTTTGATTTTATTTTATTGTTTTGACAGCTTTTTTATATTGACTTAAACTATGCTATTCATTTTCTGTTTTTTTGTAAGATTTCTGTCATCAGAAAAATCCAAAGTGAGAATTCTAGAAATATTCAAATATATGAAAAAATGTAATCAGAACAAAATGTTGGCTCTAATATGTCGATGACGTTTAAATGAATAAATTCCAAATTCCAAATTCCAAATAAATCGTTATTATGCCTGGCATGTGAACAATATAAACATCGATATGAAATAATATATTTGATAATATCTAGAAATATAAATCATTGATCGCATTTGCATCCGTGCCACTAGAAAACATCTTAGCGTTAAAGGAGACAACAACAATAGTGATGAATTATAATTGCAGAGAAGTGCAAAACATACCGTAATTATAATGTGCCCAAATAATACCAATTTGCACGAAAAACCATTGTTAGATTAAAAATATCTTCACTCAATCTTTTTTTTTTAATAATAATAATAATAGATGCAATTTATATAGCGCACGTATCCACTCTGCGGAGTGCTCAAAGCGCTTTACATCTGTTGTCTGATTTTTCTCTTTTTAATCAAGTCATTTTTTTTAAATGGCAGATCCAGTCAACATACGTGTATACTAGGAGGAATGAGGGGGGGGGGGGGCGGCAGTGGCCGGTCGTCTAATTTGCGCCGTCGTCGGTCGCTGGCCCCGATCTCTTTGTAAAGATCAGTCGGCGGTATTTTTTTTTGCACCACCCCTTGTCGTTAGGATGGATGATTCAAAGTGATTTTTTTTTTATTACTTTATTATATTTTTTGGCTTGATGGGATGGTCAGTAGCGGGAAGATATTTAATTGCCGCAACCCCTTTATTGGTCAATCCTGGAATCGCCTGGCTCAAAGACATGCATGGCACACTTTTACTAGGGTGGAGACGTTCATCGGTTGGGGATACACGTTATTAATACATGACTTTATTAACAACAAATAATGATAACAATAAAGCTGGAAGTAAAATAACTACTTTTTTTATCGATCAAGCAAATAGACAAAAAGAAAGAAAGAATATTTTTACTTAGCATCATATATTAATTTACTTATGACACATTCTGAAGCATGGTTGACTGTGATTGCCCCCCCCCCCCCAAAGAAAAAGAGAATGTGGAGTTTTAATGGATAAGTATTATGAACAATTTATATTCAGAAAATTGTGAAATTCGTATCCGAATTTAGAAATAAAAAAATATGTATCATTTTCCTATTACGCCTAAAAGTGATTCAAATAGTCAACATTATAAAGAATCGTGCGTTTATGTTACTATATAGGATAGAAAACATACTGCTAACTTTGCATCATTTTGACCTAAAGTTTTGTACCCCTATTACCAGACTATGAACATATGGGCTATAGCCCCCAAGCACACCCTCCAGTATGAGCATGATGAATAAAGATGGAGGGTCATTTAATATGAAAAAAATATTGCATCAAATGATAATTAAAAATTAAATAGATCAAATCATGACAAAAGAGTTGATTTTTTTTGGTAAACAAAAGCAAACGGTGTAAACAGAAATTCCTCAATCATGCCCGCATACGGGCCGAGGNGGGGGGGGGGATGTACGTGGAGAGGTTGGTAGGGCGCGCAATGTCAAGGGGTCAGTATTCCATTAGAAAAAAATATGCAGCCCATCCATTCTCATGCACTTGCTGAAATTATATAGAATTGTGAGATTTTTTATTTCAATTCTTAATTAGTCTGCGCATGCGCACACGGGACATTACTATGGAAACTTGGCCAAGCCGTCGATAGTTCCCGGCGAGATTCGCAAGGTAAACCATCTAGTTTTCAGAGAACCGGTCATCATATACAACATTTTCAGGTAGAAAAGAAACAAACTTTTACAGATAGTATATGTCGATTCATAGATTATATAAATTACCGTGTACATGACCGTTCCTTAGGGACCTTTCGTCTCGACGACTCATTCTAATTTAAGTCGACTCAGTCCCACTCGTGTGTTTTTGTGTATGCGTGTAACTTCAGTCGGTAAAAATCATGTTATATATTATTATTCTCATTAGTCTATGATATTTTTCCCATTTCCATCATTATTTGATGGCTAAGCTTGCAAAGATTAGAGCTGGAAGATCTAGTCCGCTTTAGCAATTTTAGACATAGGACCTAGAAGGAACACTTTACTTTAATGTCAATTGTCGGTTCTGTTTTAAATTATGGTCCGCTCATATAAAGGCACGCGTAATAAAAAGGCACGCATTCAAAATGCGCGTTTTATCTATGGCAAATACGCGCTAGAAAAACTCTGTGGCTTGTCTATGCATGGGACTAAGGAAGCCTTTGCGAACGTAAAATTTTGCTAGTGCAGTCAAGACTTGGACACAAAATCGTTAGTTTTCTTTAATGGTTTTATACTATTTCATATTAATCTCTAGAATTTTTATGACATTAGGAAGTAGAAAATATAGCAATAAAAGTTCATTATTATTGTTTATTTGATCGGCAAAAGAGCAGTGCGTGCGTTTAAATGTGTTCCAAAAACTAATACAGTTTGGAAGACGTCGGAAACTGTTCCTCGTAGACGATTGTTTTGCTTTTTTCTGTTAAATATTTATATCTTCATAATCTTCAGAATATTCTCCTTCGAGTGATACCAGATTCAGTGATTGAATGATATATTTTACTGTTTTATATTTGCTCAGAAATAAGGTGCGTGCCTTTATAGACTTCCATCATAAAAATAAAAAGTTGCTAAACAAAACAAACATAAAATCTTTAAATTAGTTTGATGATAACAGTCCATGATGGCACGCACCTTATTTCTACGTGCATGCGAAACAATAGAATTGTCATTTAATTACAACATTTAATTATGAAGCTTGCCAAGCGAATAAGGTATTTCTGAAATTGAAAATTTCATTTTCATTTATTAATATTAGATAGGCCTAAGCCTTAGGCTATATGACTACTGTATGAGCACCAGTTTCCGGCCGCTTAAGCAGTTTTGCTCTTCCACAAGTCACAAGATCCAGCATTTCAAGTTTATTTTTAGATCATAATTTAGCCGAAATTCTGGGCTTTTAATTGATGTGCATAACTTAATGAATGGCACCCGTATATTCGCGCAGCAATCAGCGATCGCCAAGCGACATGGGGCGGGTGTTTCCGGCCACCTGCCTGGTGATTTGAGCCTCCATAGGGATTGTGGTGAAGCGTACGTGCGCTTATTTGGGCGCGCATTTAAACTAAGTGCGTGCCATAGACAAACTGCATGAGGTTTGGTGGCCGGTTACACCACCATGGCCGGAAACCGGTCCTCTTACGGTATGTCTATGTGAATCAATTAAAAAAAAAAGGATTAGGAAAATCTGATCTAAAAAGTAAAAGACTTGGGTGCTGGTGATATTTTGAGGCCCTTTTTAATACACAGTAAGTCCCGTACACAGTGGTGGTAATTTTTGTTACTGCAATTATTCACATGTTGTACTGAAAGATTAATAAAATTTGCCATTGATTTGCAATTTTAGTAATTTTGATATTTCTTCTCTTTACTATCATTTCAGTTTGAAGAATTACTCTTTCTGCCATCACCATGGCAACTGAAGAAGAACAACAAAAACAGCGCCCTCCTGAGCCTGTGAACATCACAATCTTGAGAGCAAGGAATTTGGTAAGGAGCTTTGCATATATGTGCTTTGAAGCTATAATTAGATTTTTATAATTAATTTCTTCTCTGAATATATATTTTCATCTATGAAAAATCCTCTTTATTTAAAAAAGAAAATGTCTATAATCTAGATTTGATTTGTATTTGATTTGTATCTTATATAGAACATTGTCATTTTGAACTAGGCAACTCAAATTGGATCTTATTTTCAAGGAATATTTTTTTAAATGTATTTTCTAATTGCCCTCTCCCCCGTTACTTACAAATTGAATTTGATTTTATCTACTTGAAGTTTAACCGTTTAACCTTCCTTCTGAAGCAATTTTGTATCTTGACCCTTTCATTAATTCCAGCCATCATTTGCATTAAGAAGGAAAATGAATTCAACTGTAAATTTATTCATTAATTTGTTGGTCACTATGAGATTGATAATGAGATTTCCCCCTCTTATTTCAAATTGTGTGCATTACCATTACAGAAAGGAAGCAAAGGGGATACGCTCAACTCTCTGGTACGTGTGGAGTATGGAACCAATGTGTTGGGTGAATCAGCCAAAGTGGATGCGGGACCTGACCTGACCACGGAGTATAACTTCAACAGCAAGTTTGACTGTAGCTTTGATGATCCGGCCATTATAGATGAAATCGCCTACAAGCCTGTTCTTGGTAAGTTCATAGAATATATTCTCTCTACTAAACCCTGCCAATTGGAATGATGTTTAGTTTAAATGATTTCTAGTGTGCATGCTGGATCACTCAAACATTCATGCAAGGCCATTAAATGGGAGAGTATGTTGAGAGGTACTTTCTGTTTAATAGATTGATTTCTTTCTTTCATGCTTGAAATTATTTTAAAACTTGATACCATTCATTTCCTCATCAAATCAAATATTTCAGGATCACAAATGAGTTTCTTTTCAGTCCAAATCTGTAGATTATTCAAAGAAATTCATGAGTTTCAATTCAGTCAAATCTGTAATTAGGCAAATAAAATTTGCTAGAAGTTATCTAAACAGAATTGACGCATTGATACTTTGTAAATAAACTTGAGCTAGATGATCACCAAATTTCTTTCATTTTCTTTTCAACCCAGTTACTTTCGTGGAAGTCTTACCCAAAGAGAAGAAACAGAAGGAAGAGAAGACAGTTCTCTTAGGTCAGTGCACTATCGACCTCTTACCCCTCGTCAAAGGAGAGACACGGTATAAGAGCACCCTGCAGATTCATCCATTACAAGGCTCACCCCTAGAGGGCATACCTGCTGATGCTCCAAGGGTATGAAATTTTGATTATATGATTGGCCAAAATATTTCTTTATGTATCATTTGATATCAAGGAAAAAGTTGAAAAAAACAACAACACCAACTCCAACAGAAACCGCATGTAAATCAATGTTATAAGATCTTCATGAGTTTACTTGCATGATTGTCACTTTGTATTGTTATTAGAACAACACAGATAGTAGATGTTTGATATGAATTCTTTTATAGTTTCATGTAATTCATATTTCAGGCTATAATATTTAATCACTTACCTCCAGTCTCCACTTCAAATAGAATGAAGTGGCAATACAACAGCAACAACAAAATAAAGTAAAAGCAATATCCAGTTTCTAGGATTCTTGTGGTTTTTTAATATGTACTTCAGATATAGACATTGTAATATAAATAAATTACACCGCCATATTTTTTGTCATGGTTGATTTGCTCTCTAATGAAAGTGAAATATGTGAGCTTCCCCAACTGCAAATTCTTTTACAAGTACATAAGTTTTTAATCATTTGTTTTCTTGTCATCAGCCCGAGATGGATGTTGTGGTGTATGTCACTGATCCGCTCCTGACTGAAGATCAACTGAAGAGTGGTAAACTGATCACCATCACTGCAGAAACACTCTACTCTGTTCCAGAATCATGGAATCCAACAGGAACGCAATACATGTACAATGTAACGCTACCATTCCCACTCACAGAGGAGGTGAGTTTGTCTCAAATATCATTGTAAAGCTGTGTACAAAGACGGCTCAAATGATTCAAGGGAAAAAAACAGTTGTTGTATATAGATGGTCTTGGGTAAGCAAGAAATCTCTTATGCAAGTGAAATTAAAATTAACCCTAAGTTGCTAAAGATAGAACAGAATGATTTGAAACTCATTTGATAAATGACAGAGTCTCAATTTATCAATGTTTCATTAATTTTACAGTATTATGCAGCATTTTACATTAGCTTTATTCTTTTGGGATTTTGTTTAGTACTTTTTTCGTTTTTTTTATGTGTTTGTTGTGTAAAATAAACAATACATGTTTTCATTCTGTCTGATTCAAGTAGTTGAGGAAAGTGTTTTTAGGGTGTGTTTCAGGAAAACTGGAATCAATTTGCATATCAATGTCAAATTGACCACAAATTTAAAGGGCATATTGGCTCATAGTCTACATTTTAAGGAAAATGAATTACAGTCAATAATGATTTATGTTGTGCAAATTCCCATCAGACTGCAACTAGCAGCCAATGTTTACTTACTTGCTTACTTTCTTCATGAAAGAAAGCAATATTTCAACTTGAATGTATTAAAATCATTGAATTGTTTCTTCTATTTGAAATTTATTTGTTATTTATTTATTTATTCTTTGTAGAGAGAGTCAGTGGTAGTGATGTCTAATGGTGTCCTCAAAGCAGTCAACGATAAAGAAATACCATCCAAACAGAAGAAGTGGCCTGTCCCAGGCGGAGCTCAGGGTGGTGCTATTTACATTCCAGACAAGTAGGTTACCAAAAATATGCAATGATAATAATTTGTAAGATTTAATTTACTGGCAAAAAAAGAAGATAAATGGAAACATTGCACATATGACTGTTAGGTCGGAATACACATAGGTAGTTTATTATCTAAACCTGGTTTAAACCCTGGTGTGGGAAAATTAATGTCTAAATACACTTGATGTAGCTTGTACACGTAAAAGTGGTCCAGTGAATGCGCCTTTTTTTTTTGCAATTAATTGAGCTCATTAATGCTTACCATTCCTAGGTTTAAACTTGGTAACAAAATAAGCCACCTTTGTGAATTTGGGATGGAGTGATTTTTTTTTGGTATTGTGCTGACGTCAAATGAATCAGGATATGAAATCTCTGTGGACTATGTGAAATTATCACTTATAAACAATGTAAATGGAACCTTATTCAAGAAAGGGCATTTTATTGCAAGGATACAAGGAAAGCTTTCAGTTGTGTTGAGCTGTAATTGCTAAAAATGAAATACATTCAATAACTTATATTACATTAACTCGGTTATCTCATCAAATTGTTCAATCAAACCCCTCAAATTGAATATACTCAAGTTTAGAAGATAACATTGATTGCATATGAAAACGTGACCCTATTTACTATTTTTTTAAAGATTTGTTCATCCAAGTGGCGAGGAACAAGAAGATGGAGAGCTGACAAGCAAAGAGGTGAAGTTTTAAGTTTGGAATTGTTGGATATAAATTTTGATGCTTTTACAGAAGCATTGGAACAGCAACAAATAATGCAAAATGCTACTCATTTGATGCTATTGAAAGATAAATGATAATTAAATTACTATGAACTTTCTATTCTACATAGACTCTGTATTTGAATAGCAAAATCCCATTATTTTATGGGTCAACAGCCAGTAACATTCAGTTGCCAAGAGAAATTTGCTTACATTGCACTAAATTGTTTTAATAAACAGCTATTTTGAAAAAAATGTTTTATTTTCATTTGTGAATGTAGATACTTGCAAATATCTAAAATAAAAAATATTTGAAACACTTTCCTAGCATTGTGTCTTATTGGATATTGTCATTCAAATTGCCTTGAATTTCATTTTCTAGGATCGGGACTTTAGGATGGAAGCAGAAAATGAGAAGAATAGAGTGTACTGGAACTGTGAAAGGAGAGCTTTCATGGAGCCCTCAGCTGTACAAAGGTGAGAGCAAGAAGATTATTAATGATTTGAATCGTAAAATCTATATCAAATGGCCCAATATTCCAGTAGACCCATGAAATTGATGAAGTGATATTTCTGTATGTATACAATTAAATCTATGGCTGAGGTTTACAGGCTCTATGCAAAGAAAATGTATCATATGCTTTAGACTCTTTAGACTCCATTTAAAAGAAGAAATACTAACTCTGGAAAACTAAAACGATATTGATTTCTAACAAATTTAAAGATCTAAATTTTGGAGGTAAAAGAATTATATTTAAAAGAAACTTTCTTTTTTCTACATTGTCAGTATAGCATATGATAACAAAAATTGTATGCATCCCCAAACCTTATTTTTTTCAAAGAATTTGGATGAATACAAAAATGTTGGCTTTTATCATTGGAAGACTTTTTTGATAAAAGGATAATGTCTATCATTTATAATATAAATTTGTAAAGAAAATAAGATTATGAAATGATCTATTATCCATTTTCATCTCCATTCTACAGTCTCCAGACCAAGATAGCAAAGACAAGATATTGGCCTGTAGAGATCATGAGGATGCCAATGCCTTCAGCTGCTAAACCAAAGGGAAAGGTAAACTCACTAAATGAACAAATATTTGAATACCTTTTTAAATGAAGATTTTTTTTTACAAATTGCCAAGGTTTTTTTTTGGTCATGTATAATTTTCCAAAATAATGCACATTTAGTTAGTTTAACAAATATTTTCAAGATATTCGTAAGTAAGAAAAATTTAGTATAGCTTTATATTCTTCTTATCATTTCCTTCACTTTTGCAATAAATTGATGAGTGTTGCAAATGGGGTTTATTTGCATGACAATGAAAGAGAAGCATAATTAATTAAAGCCAAGTTGATAAGGCATTGTGCACCTGTATCGGGTAATGTAATGACAGAAATCTAATATTACATCATAGCAAATATTTCTGTTGAAAATGTTCTACTCAATCAATATTTTGTTATCTATAATTTTCCAGGAGGAAGAGAATCCAATATTCTTCCATGGTGTAGCTTACATCAATTTGGCCCCCTTGCTCTACCCTGGAGGTAAGATAATCTTCTAAAATGGTCTTCTCAGTTATATTAAAGAAAATTATTTTTGCTGTCATGGACAGACAAACTTCCTCACATTAAAATTGTTCTTTTTTATTTTATTTGCAAGGATAAAAACAAATCTTGATTTTATACAGATATTGTCCACTTATCTGATGTTTTGCTACAATTTGTAATAACTGATACTTTTTTTCCCCAAGAATATCACAAGATAATCATTTCCTTTACTTGAATTATTACTTCAAAAGAGAATTCTGACTCTTCAATCAGCACATTTTAGCTAGTTTCTCAGGTAATTTAGACCCAATATATTCGTTCTTCTGCAAAATGTTGCAAGTATTACTTCTAGTATGACTATGTTGCTTCTAAGGCCATTGGTATTTACTCTGTTAAGATTTACAACTTTAATTTGTATTTTTTTTTTTGCAGTTAAGAAGATCCGAGGTGCATACCGTGTGCATGCTTTCACAGAACAAGAGGTGATGGAGAAGGTGGGTTTTTGTTCATGCATAACTTTCCCTTACTTGTAAGATAGCAACACCTTTGTGTCACATGATTATTGCAAAGTATAACTTTGATCATTTTAAAGAAACAGAGGGGAGGGAAGTTTGGAGTGAGGAAGAGGGGGCCACACTTGAGAGGGGAGAAGTTTAGAAATAGGTATTGAAACTATACCCTATTTTTTATCTTGAATTCATAACAACAGTTGATGTATAAGAATGTATTTTCCTCCGGAATTGAAGATATATTGAAGGCAGTTGTTTCCGTGTTGGTTAAAAAATATATCAGTAATGAAGTGAATTTCATAATTTGTACAAATAATTTTATTGAAATATGATAAAGAATGTCTCATCCCATTTTCTATAGAACAATAATTCTGTTTCATTTTCTGGGTGACCTTTAGATAATACTCTCTATTATTATTATTCACCATTTACAGTGCAAGAGGAAGGGTGGTCTGGCGGACGAGGCTGCTCGCATGGCAACCAACATGCTGAGGAATGCATCACCTTTCACTAAAGGAGGAGGTAAAGGAGGAAAGGATGAGAAGGGAGGAAAAGACAAGGACAAAGATAAGGACAAAGATGCTGCTACAAAGAAGGTATATGAATTTGTTTAAAAAAATGTTGTAGCATGAATGCATATTAAACCTAAATCTAGCAGGCTGTTCAGCTATGTGATATTCAACCTGGTTGTCGCAAATTTGATTTCAAACAGTTTTGAGAGATTTAAAAGAAGAAAAAGTCAGTCACACAGAGCGTAGAAACATATTTTGGGGTGGTATCGCGCAGTGAAAAGTTGAGGGGGGGGGGAGGGGCCATGTTGCCCCCCCTCCCCCGTAGAGATAGGACTAACTGACACGATATTAGCCACTGTTGGCCACTTTCTGGACATCAGGTTTGAGTCTGTCTACTGCTGAGAAAGCAATTTAAGGTGGCCAGATGTTAAAAGATATTTAGAAGTATTTCAATATCATAATGTTTTTAGGGCATTAGAGGGATCAAACAAAAGGCAGTCAATAGAATGATATTGACAATAGATAAAATGATAAGAATGCAAGAAATTTGAAATGTAGCTAAAGGAAACCCCTTCTTGCATGGTATAATATTTGTAAAATACATTTTAATAGATAAATTTAGCTTTGGCAGGGTAGCGAGATGGCAACCAATCTTTTTTTAGTTGCAATAAAACACATCAACTTTATACTCAGAGAAACTTGGCAGTGACCAATGACAGTGATTATGGTGATGAAGAATATATCATTTTGTTTTGACCATTACATTTTGTTCATATATTTCAGTCAATTATGATCTATCATGATAATTCTCATTCATTAGAATTCTCTTGACATACTTTTACACTGTTCTGTTTTTATGTACCTCAACCCTCATAGCAACCATCCCAGATGATGAAGCTCGGTGCCCCAGGGACTGAGGGAGCAGCAGATCCTGATGCCCCACCCCCACAGAACCTTGAAGGCATGCAGTATGATGAGGCACGTACATACATCATTGTAGAGTTTGAACTAGAGTCACCTATCGTTCCAAAGAGGGCACCTGAAGAGTTAGCAAAGAGGTAATTTCCAAATCAACCTTTCATCCTTTCTCGATTTTAATTTTGTTTATCTCTCATTGAATCATGCTCTATGTCTTCCTGTTTCTCTGCTTTGTGTTATTTCCTGATTATTTTGCTGTTTTTTTGCTGTTTCCAATGTCTATATATGCTTCCACTTTGTCCCTTCTACCCCTATTTTCACACATTCTCTCTAATTCATGGTATTTTTGTATCATTTGAAAATTTTAACTCTTCCATCTTGAATATGTCTCTGCAATAAATTGTCCTATTAATTTTTTATTGATGATTTTTGTGGCTATTTTGTCACTTACCTGTTCTTATTTTGATCTTTCTTAGTCTTTTTTAATCTCCATTTTGGAGAATTACCTAATATACTGCTTTTCATGAGAATCCTTGCCAAACTTCTCTTCTGTTTGAATTGGTTAACTTTTTGTAAATATTGTTTTCCATCTGTGTAGAGTTGCAGAGTTAGTTCCACCAAGGCCTCTCTTCCCAAGGAGGACCAACGGAGCACAGAAAGCTGTCGAGGACTTTCATCACCAAGTAGCTAGCATCAGCAAACTGGTCTTGGAAGAATTCAGGTACAGAGAGCTTGATCATATTATTATGATAATTATTGATTGATAAGAAATCGCTCTGTAATTAAATTGGTACTGAAGCTAAAAGTAATTTTGAATTTCAACATAATTGTGTGTATTCTAGATGTAGTACATTTTTTGATATTTCAAAGTAAAAATATGATGAAACTAACTTAAAGAAATTAAATTTGCATTCCTAAAACCTTTTTTTTTTTTTTTTAATATCGGAATGATTTGACACAATGTCATCAACTTTGTGTCACATTACAGCTGAGAAATTGATGAAAATAGATGTTTGATTATGTGCCATTGTAAAAAATTCAATGTAGCCAAAATTCCAAGAATATATCTCATAAAACATTTTCCCCTTGTTATTTCCTGCAATAGAGGCTTATTTGGAGATCTAGGAGATCTGACCAAAAGCAGCGGAGAGGCTCAAGAAGAGAGGAGAAGGAAGCTCATTTATGAACTCAATACGACTGGAAAATACTTAGCATTCAAGGAACAATTGAAGGTAGGTAAGAAGTAAATGTTGAAAAAAAAATAAAGATAAAATTTTAAAAAAAAAAAAATAAATAAAAGACAAAAAAAAAAAAAAAAAAAAAAAAAATAAAAAAAAAAATAAAAAAAAATAAAAAAAAAAAAAAAAAACAAAAAAATAAAAACAAATTTTAAATAAAAAAAAAAAATTAAAAAAAAAAGACCAAAAAAAAAAAAAAAAGAAAAAAAAAAATATGATAAATCTAAACTCTAATATTTGATACTAATTTATATTGCAGCATTCTGTGGTCAAAATTGTCAGAGAGAAATAATTGAAGACAAGTACCTTTGAAGATAAAGAAGAATTACAGGTGAGTGAAAACGTCATAGGGTTTGTTCAAATTTATTTTATTGGTTTATTGGTTTGAAAAAAATAGTTACTTTGCAATCACGGACACAATTTCCAGGTACTTCACTGCCACCTTTATGCAAATTTTGAATGGTTATCTATTTATAAGCAAAACAAAATAACAAGATGAAGGAGTATAATAATCATCTAGTAATAGGTATATATTTCAGTGCTATCATGTGATGATTAGAATGTGTTTGCCCTAGAAGTAGAGTCATTTGATAGAGCTAAGATTGAGGCCTACTGTGTGCCTGAGGTCCAAAGTGAATTTTAGAAAAATGAGGAAATTTAAATCTTGAATTCATTATTTGGCAAACACATTTCAATAAGGGAATTTTTCATTAAAATATGTTCAGAAAGTTTTGGAACTGATTTTTTCTTACAAATAAATAAAACTCCGGTTGACCAATATTTATGTTTGGAATTAAATAGTATATAACAATGTTTTGGAATTATCATTTCATTCATTTTTTTTCATATGCAGGCATTCCTTAGTGAGCTGTACGTCTTCCTCGTTGACCAGATGCATGTTGGGATAGGGAAAGTGCTGTCATTGGAGGACGAGACTCCAGTCCCTGCCCCTCTGACAGACTCCGCCCAGCTCAAACACTTTGCCAGGGAAGCTGAGGTCAATGAGAACTTTGAACTAGCCTCAAAGTACTATCAAGAGGTAGGCATTTGAGTGATGACAGTTGTGTGCATTGAATGTCACTTAGATACAAGAAGCAAGCATTACAGGAAAGAGAAAATGTGATTCAATCTTCAATTTAGGCTGATTAATAAAGAGAAAGTTCTTCAACAG
This sequence comes from Temnopleurus reevesii, assembly GCA_036244855.1. Classification (NCBI taxonomy): domain Eukaryota; kingdom Metazoa; phylum Echinodermata; class Echinoidea; order Temnopleuroida; family Temnopleuridae; genus Temnopleurus; species Temnopleurus reevesii. Next base: position 401,725 of record BQKZ01000002.1, read on the forward strand.
AACATTGTAGACTAGTAATATTTTTACCTGAAAATGGGCTTTCAATATGCAATATATTGAATATAACTTAATTTTGAGGAAAGTGAGCGCAAAAAGACCACTAACTAAAAAACTTCCTTTGTCCATATAAGCTTTACTTGGAAATGGTTACTAATGTTACACTCTTTTGGTCAATTTTAGCACTATCAAATGTGTATGATGTTAATTTGGCTTTTGTAGTAAATGTTTGTTCACATGTACTGAAGATTTCCCCAAACTCAAGATTTATTAAACCTTATGTGACCATTTATGTCATAACCTACTCATAACAAAATGCAAATCATTCATGTACACATTATGCACTATCACATCTGTTTATGATGTTTACTTTGGCTATTGTAATGTATCATTATAACATGTTTTGTTCGTATTTATGAATTAGTGAAATGAAGATAAAACAAAGAGTAAATATCCTATGTTCACATCTACTGAAGATTTCCCCTAAGTCAAGATTGATTAAACCCTTTGTGACCCTTTGTGTCAGAACCTCCTTCAGATGCAAAATGCAAATTATTTAAGTGCACATCATGCCTTTACATACATGTTTAATTGTAGTTTTAAAAAGAAACATATTCACATGCTTTCTAGTAGGCTTGAATGCAAGTACCAGTTTTATTTAAAAGCTGAGATGTTCTCTTCCCTGATTACGTATGGTTTAATGGCAATAATATACATATTTTCCTACTATTTAATTGGTATTATCAATTGTTAACTGTTTCAGCGTATTGCAAGGAACAGGAATGATGCTGATCATTGGTTTGACTATGGTAGCTTCTGTCTCTACATCAATGACATTGCTAAGGTATGTGCAAATCAAGAAAACAAAAATCAAATAGTTAAGCATTCAGTTTTGCATAGAATTCCTTTCTGTCTTGTTTGATTTAAGCTTCTATCATCATTTAGTTTGCTGGAGTAGTTATTACAATCCTTTACAATTGAAAATATTATTAGTCCTGGGTTGTGTTTCATAAAGATGTGCATAGATCTACGCATGACTGTTTGAACGACTGGTGATCCTTTCTTCGATGCCATTCAGTGCCAGGAGTTATTGAGTGTGAGAAAGGATCACCAGTCAATCGTACAGTCAAGTGGACATCTACGGACAGCTTTATGACACACAATCCTGCTACCTTTTTGATGGAATATGATGGAACTTGATAGAGACTTCATTTTTTGTTGTTGAACATCTATCCATGCTTTTTTGTTTATGATGATCACAGTAATTATGATGATTGATGCTGGCATTGCAAATACATTTTAATGTGTCTACTCCCTAACCCGCAAAGTTGATTAAGGAGATGAGGCTATGATCCTCATATGAAAGAAATTAAAAGAAATTGTTGATGAGAATTAAAAAAAACACTCGAAATGTTTCAAAGGATTAAGTGTGCCATGTTACAGAAGACTGCATGATTGTACAAATTAATTCAATTGTACAAACATCATTACGCCCAATAAGATATTGACATTAATATAAAATAGCATTTGAAAATGGATTTCACTTCATTTTTAGAATCAATAAGCTATCTTATGCTTCCATTGTGTTTCAGGCTGAGGAGTGTTTCAAGGAAACAATCTCTATCAACCAGCAGCATCTGCATGGCTTACTGCTCTATGGTGTGGTGTGTGCAATGGAGGAAGGCAATGAAGCGGCCGAAACCTTCTTTGAGGCTGCCACCTGTGTCGACCCATCAAGTATCTTAGCTTGGACCATGCTAGGTAAGCAAACAAATTTTCAATTTCTGTGTCTATAATATTAAGTTTTTTTTTTTATATGTCATGACAAAGTTACTACATCTCCTTCAAAAGGATGTCCTCGAAGATATCTGAGGCAAACCTCAGACTAAAGTAGAAACATTCTCATTTTTTCCTTCCCTTTTCAAAAAGTATAATTCCTCTTTTCGATTCTTATGCTGCCAATACATTCTAACAAAAACCTCACTTTATCTTTTGAACACTCCCAGGTCTCTACTATGATGGGATCGACTGTGACATCCAAGCAGAATACGCCCTGATGGAGGCCCGACGTCTCAACATGGCGCATGCTGCAGCTAAGCAGAAGGAATGTAAGATGCGAGCAGCTGCAGCAGCAGCAGCAGCGGCTGCCCATGATACCCTGATGGAGGAAGATGAAACTCCGTCCCCTAGGGAGGGGGATGAACAGCAGTCTACCCTGGGGGCTCAGGAGGGCGGGGAGGGAGAAGCGTCCAAGAACGGAGATGATACATTGAGTGACAAAGGTAGGAATTGATGCATTGAGGCTCCAAGCTTTTTATAACTTTAGGCCAGCCTAAAATCAAACCTGTATTGCACATATTACTTGAATTAGTCAACTTCATGGTACAATCAATTCTGCTTTACTTTATGAACTACTTGAGACATAGTTATTTCAGAGCATTACACCCAGTGTACAAATCAAAAGTACCCAAATGTAAAGGGTGTGGATATCTCTCTCTTGTTCTACTACTTGTGTTTGAATATTGATCTAGGCGACAAATATCAATGTGTAACTTCTAAGGTTGATTGGATTAGATTTTTGTGATTGATAATATCAGTGCTTATTGATCAATCATGTTTAGAGATTAATACATTTATATTTCTGATCACCACAGGCAGTACAGTTCCAACGGTCAACAAGATTCCAGCTACACCCGATCAGTCGAAGACCAAATCACCAGCGGTCAAGCCTGCTCCACCCCCTGCTGCTCAGGTCAAGAAGAGGATGTCCATCTCATCTAAAGGTAAATGACCAATTATCAATATTTATTATATAAATGATATTTTAGTTGTGAAGTCCTAAAATCTTTCCTAAAGAACCATAAGCCCCCCCTCCAAAAAAACAAAAACAAAATTGTTTGGATGCCCTCAATCGACTGACCCTCTGAAGGTGGCCCGATCCGAACTTGTTTTTTTTCTTTTCAATTTTCTTATAAATTGAAAAAAAAAGAAAGCAAAATAATGAATGAACATACAGAATATGATTTGGAAAGTCATTTTCAGATGATCTGTAGCTCTTTACTCCTTTCCAAGCCTTCTTTTCTTATGAAAATAATATTTAAAAATCTGACTGGCCGATGCAAATCATCAAAATTAGCATTTGAGGGCATCCAAACAATTCTTTTGGGGCCCAAGTGCACAAATATGAATACCAATCATGTAGGTCACGATATTGAAAAATCAAATTTAAGTTGATCCTCTAAAATTCTGAATCTAAACTCTAACTTCCCTTTTTACAACTATATTGCAATCCTGCTTTGGAAGTCATTTTTTAATGTAGAGAATTAAATAAATGTCTTTTAGACCTTCCTGTTTGATTATACCTAGCCGACAGACCATGTATTGTGAAATACTGTTGATTCATTACTTTTGACATAAGGCAATTTAACTGTACAATCTAATCTTAAGTAATATTTTTAATCACAAATATTTGTGATGATGTTCATACTCTAATGTGTTGTTTTTGCTATATAACCTATTTAAGCTGTGTGTATTTTTTTAATTATAAAGACAGCGCAGAAGTTCTTGTCAATTACATTCCATCTTCTATAATGTCTCTATGTCTGATGTCTGATTTGCTACTTATAAAGCGTAGGCTATTAAGACTAGAGTGTGATTTGTTAATGCTGCTTCATAATATTTTCTTGTTTTCTTATACTAAGATTTATTGAATTGTTTGAAGGTTGAGTGTTGTCCCTTATCATGTTTGGTCAATTTTTGTTCTGCTTACATACTTAGACTCATTACAGTCTGTTAATCAAATTGGCCAGAAAGGTAACTTGTTGTTTTCTTTGCTTTGATCTAATAAAGAGGCAAAAATATTAATCATGCAGCTGAATAATCATAGGTGTTTTGTGTGACAGCCTAATAACGTTTTGCAAACGACAACTTAGGTTATGTTGATTAACCCAAAGTGTGCTACTTGAATAACGTAACGGCTTAATTAGAGTTGTGTTTTTGCATTAACAAAATTATTTTAAATGACAAAACCTCAACCTCCCAAGTGGTTTTTAATGATTAATTATTTGTATCTTTATATTCTCTTTAAAAGATAAGTATGTTTATCAGCTTAAATGGGATATGACAAGATGATATGAATATTCAAATATGTCAATAAGTTACAAATTTGCAACTTATTGACACGTTTGAATTTGATTTGCAATTGTAGTATATTGCATTCCGAAACATTTACTTCTATTGTTACAAAGGGAGATTCTATATCAAAGAGAAATTTTTCACACCAACTAATATTTTTCGGGTCTTATCATATATATATATATTTTGAGACATATTAAATAAATCCAGAAAATATCTGTGGTCACTGTTAAAAAGAGGATTAGAGACAGATTCCATTCTATTGCTGTTTCTACCTGAGGTAATACCATAGTTCCATAGTATACCCTCATTCCCATTCACTTGACTCAAAATTTTCATTGATCACATAACCAATTTATTTGAGGAAAAACATGATATGCTATTATTTGCACACTAACAACACAAAATATAAATTGGATAGGGAACTATAAGAGAGTTATGTTTCTTTTTCTATACAATGACAGGGCTGCCAAGTCTCCTGGATTCCGCAGGAGACTCCTGGAAATAGGCCACAATAAATGCATGTTTTTGAGCAATCTCCTGGATTATGGAAACATTGATGCCTTTAGGTTGTGTGCATTTTATAGACATCTACTGGATTTCTTCCACAATCTCCCTGATTGTTGCTGTTAAATGTTGGTAGCTCTGCAATGAATAAATTCTAATAGTTGGATTTGACCAAAGATATGAAAGTAATAAATTAAACATCTTAGATGCATAGCGATATGATTAATTTGAAAAAAGTACATTCTGAGATTTAGGCTTGATGCAGAACCATAACCAAATATATTTGCCTCCTTAGAATTATTGTAATCACTTAACCATCTCATACCTATACACTTTTTCATATCATAGATGCCATGTATTATACTTTCATCCAATCACCCACATCACTAGTAGCATCACATAGTTTATTTGTGTGGTTTAAAATCATAGCATTAAACCTTAAATGGAAAGAAATTGTAATTAATCATTTGATAAGGAAGAGATGAATATGTTTAGTGAATTGTGATCGCAGACATTACATACACAGAGATTTTTGCTAAATGCATTTAAAATCAGAGATTTTTAGGGAAATTGAACTGAATTTACAAAAGCGACTTTTGTTAGCATCACATAACTTTCCTACTTTCTATACAAGTGCAATGTTGGGCCAAAAATAGCTTATTGATTAACTTTATGAAGAATGTATATTTCATTTTGTAATGCGTGCGTTAGACCAGAAAATAGAACGGCTCTTTCCAATTTGCAAATGCTGTTTATCATAATAATTTCCATCACAGTAATGCATCAATTCAAGTTATTTCATCAATCACCTTGATATAATCTGAAATTATTTAGTTTTAATATCATTCTCACATCATGGTCATATGCATAGTGTAGAAGTATTCCATTAAAACAAAAAATCAACATACAAGCAAAATTGAATTTAACCTGCAATCATTTGCAATTACTTTTTTTTTGTCTTTTTGCATTGCTACATCAAACCCTCCCTGATTACTAATCCATATATATACCTATATATTGCCATGTACATGTTGATATATAAAGCCCATGTTCATCGTCATAACCATCATCGTCGCAATCTCTTAGGGCCGGAGACGACCAAACGATCAACCAGTGCTACAAGCCAGCGAGCAGGGAGTATCAAGAACATTAGTCGGCCTGGCTCTGCTGTGGCGGACCCTCCCCAAGAGTCTGAGGAGGAGGTGGCTACTCAGAAGGAAAGTCCACCGGTACCGGAGAATACCATCTTCATGATTGCAGTGGAATTCTTACTAGAAGTGAAAGGCATGCAGGTAGGAATAACAATCAATTTAGTTTCTATATCAATAGCTTCTTTCATAGCTTGTGTAACAGCAGGTATATAAGTGCATTCTGCAGATCTCCTAACCATTATGAATTTGCAGGGAAGCATATTTTTGTCATTCAAACTTTTCAGATAATTATATGATTTCATCATTTGTAGTTGTGTCATACACTCTTGTAAGAATTATCTTCCCCTCCTATTGATCAGTATTGTATGTCTTTTTCAGTCTGAAAGATTCAGAGGTATTAAAAAATGTTAGTGTCTTTATTATCTTGCATTCATCATGAAAAAGTAGTGCATTTCCCTCATGTGTGTACTTACAGCAATAAGACAATAGCTGTAATTTGTACTTAAGTTTTCTCTATGTTAATTCAATCCAAACCGATGATATTTTAATACTTAATATAATTGATGAAATGATTTGCAAATTCCAATCACATATGCACTCTAAGAAAAGCTCAGTTTGACAGTTAAACCTTTTTTATCCCTTCAGTTCTGTGAGCGTGCTCTGGCCCATGAGCTACTGGATCCAATGGGTGGACCCACTACAGCATATCATGTGGCTCTAGCCAGACTCAAGTTACAGAAGAGAGCTCTTGATGAAGCTAATGAGAGTCTCAACCAAGCACTGGTGCTCAATTACCAGGTAATTTTTAAGCAATTATGAATTTGTGTAGTAAACATGCTTTTTGACAAAGTCCTCTCATAATTACACAAATCTGTTAAATTTCATACTTTGCTTAATTCTGCTTTTAATCCACATTCTTGTTCAATCTCTCTCATTCTTATTCATTAAATTTGTTTTGACCCCCCCCCCCCTCACGTTTTTATATGTTAAATAGCTACAAAGAACTTCATGTTTCACTCTCTCGCAGTAAAAAATAAAATGTTTTTGTGATAAATAAGAAATACAGGAGAGATATTGTCATTAAAACAAAAAAGAATACTGGTAATTAGCAATTATAATTTAAAAAAAATAGAAATTGCAAAAATTTTGCTCTTTAACCCAAACACGTTTTGGTTTATATATCATTTATAGGATTGATTTTACATTAATTTTGGAATATTTTACCACTATATATTATTTTTTCTACTCCTTGAAGGACCCTGATGCGTGGTCTATAATGGGTCACCTGCGCTACCTACAAGGAAACTTTGAAGAGGCTAAAGACTGCTATGAGAGGACTCTCTCCTTTGTAGCTGATGCCAGGGAGATGCATGCCATCTATCTTCGTCTGGCTTCTATCTATATTCAAGATGGACAGGTGAATAAACAGATCTCTTATGACAATATCTTTTAATAAATGAAGAGAACTGCTGAAACTGATTATCTCATAATGGAGAGATGTGGAGTAAAGTAAAAAAAAAAACGAGATTGGGCTTTTAATCCGAGCAGAATCTTAATCATAAACAAAATGACAAGGATATGATTTTTCCCTTGGTAATGTAAAAGCATGACAAAGGTTTGCAGGAATTCACTTCTAAAGCACCTAACTTGAAGGAACATTGTTAGGGGTATGATTCCTAGGTGTACTGCACACAGATGTTATTACATGCCATACACTCATTGTGCATATTGATCAGAATTGTATTATAGATTCCAAGTTGACCAACAGTGCGCATAATTTTCACATTTGTTTAATTAATACCTCTCTTGATACATTATGAATTCAGCCAATTAATTATCAAAGCTGAAAAAGTGATGCAATGCATGTACCAGTAGACAAAATGATTGCCAAGTAGAATTCTGCAGAAATGCCAGCAGGTAGAATGTAATACATTAGCATTTATTGTACCTCGGTTTTTCTGCTTGGAAATTTAACATTTCTTGCACAATATATATTTCAAAGAGGTACCAAAAATTATGCAATTATTGAGACAGAATACTTCATGCTTGGCAATTCTGTTGGGGGAGGAATGAAGCACTTCCTTCATGTGAATTGTATTTATTCCATCCAACTTAAAAACTTGTTTATAGGTTTGATTCATCCTTTACCCTTCCATGACCATCAAGATTTGAGATTTGCAAAGAATATTGATACAATTAGTTGATGAAATGATTTCATTTTTGTGTTCTTTTTTCCTTGTTCTACCTTTTACTGCAGTATGACAAGTCCAAGACGACATTCCTTCTTGCCTGCAAGAACTCCCCATCCTGTATATCATGGCTTGGAGTTGGCATCGCTTGTTTTAGGGTAAGTTTCAATCATTAGACTAGTTCACATATTGTGCACTCAGCCTCTATAGCATGCCACATGTTCTCGGATGATGTATTGTAGATGATAAGTTTAGATGATTCATTATAATAGTACCATTTTCTCACTGTATTCAGACAGCAATCATTTTTGTTCTTTTTAAGAATGTTGATTTTAATTAATTATGAATCTATCCTTAGTTGAATTCAAAGAAAAATCAATGTGTAATGGGCAGATGGAGGTTCCGTGGCGTTTGTTCCAGTGACAATTACTCCAAATCTAACCTAAAACAGGACACAAATCCTAAAACTTAGCGCTATTTTGAACAAAGATCCCCATCACAACTTAAACCCTATGTCTTTCAACAGATCATAGGGCTTGAGCATTTTTTTGCAAATGCTTTATCACTCTGAAGCTTATTCAATTTCCTGTTCTATATAATAAATGTTGTTTGTATCATGAATTAAGTTATTAATAAAGGATAACTCAAGGGTAAAATAAGAACTGAGCTGATTAGGTATAAAATTAAAAAAAAATGAAGAAATCAATAATAAAACAAATAGAAAACATGAAAGTGGACACTTTTTGTACATATTGAACAGGAAGAATAAAAAACAGCAAAAAATAGGGATGTATACAGTGGCTGTAGCTCACAAGAGAAACTCTCTTCCCGTTATACTGCAAAGAAATCTGCTGAATAAAATGATCTTTTGATAGCAAGAATACAATTCTGAAGGGATGAATGAGGAATCGTTTATGTTTGCCAATTACACCTGTCCTTTACTTGATTCCCCAGCTTGGAGAGCTCTCCGAGGCAGAGGAAGCCCTCTGTGAGGCAAACATCTTGAACAACAGTGACCCTGAGGTGTGGGGCTACCTATCACTGGTGTGTCTGAGGACAGGACGACAGCAAGAGGCTGAACAGGCTTACAAGTACGCCCTCAAGGTTGGGCTCACAGACGAGGGGCTCTTGGAGGAAGTACACAAGACGCAGGAGGAGGTCGGGTTTGGTAACCCTCAGTTCTAAGGAGAATGCTTCAGTATCAGCTTCTGCCTTGATTAAACGATATACTTTATTCCTTTTGAGAGAAAACAAAGAATCTAGACCGGGAAAAGGGGTGTTTCATGGAAATTTATATTCCAAAAGTTTGCCAGCACTGACTAATCTGATGAAATCCTTAATTTTTGATCGGATGCAGGGTGCTATAAGAATTTTTTTCACCAGTTGCCCGATCGGGCAACCAAGTTTTCAAATCACTTGCCCAAACAAAATTTCCTTTGCCCTAAATTGATGGCCTATGCCAATTTGTACATACAGATGAAAACAAGAAAAAGCTGCTATTTGCCCTATCAGGCAAGTGACAATTCTATTTACTTGCCCAACAGCTTCATTTTGTTACCCCGGGCATGCGGGCAAGTGGGTTTGTAGCGCCCTGGGATGAAATGCTCTGCATTTGACTCTTGCAGGGGTAACTTTTGGAGAATGAGTTCTTGTAGCTGATGACTTCTTTCGTGAAGCACTCCCAGACATTATCATTGCATCAGAATTCTAGCGATATTTGTCTTCTTTATCAAAAGTTAGGACAAAGTGGATATTAAACATTCTTATAAATCTTGACATTCTGCTCTTGATCAAGCACACATATCTGATGATTGTACAAGCATAGCCATCTTATGATTCAATCTTCTTTAACCAGTGCCTTTAGGATACAGGTATAATATGTAGGCCTATCCTTATTCCAGAAATTTGCCATCAATATTTCAAGTTGTCTTTCAATATGATGTACGACAAAATATTAAAAAATAAGCTTATGACATTAAAAATCAAATTATCATAAAAAGAATATCAGTGCTGTTTTTATTTTCATTTTTATCTCTCTGTAGCAAAGTCCTGTCTATGCAGCAACAAGTGCTTTTTATCCTTGTTGGATATTCAGAAATACTGTTTTCTTATGGAAGATTAATATGATTAATGATTGATTAATCATATTTATTCATTATATGAGCAATTGCTTAATAATTCTGCACCTCCGTCCATCGTACTTTTGCATTTGCATTGTGTGATATAATGATATTAGCATATAATGATATTAGAGTATATAGCCGAGTGAAAAGCAAAGATGAGATGTGGAGAAGTATCTGAACCACCCATACTCAATGTATGTTAAAGTCAGGTTGATGAACCAAAGTCATTAATTATATGTGGATTTCATTTTCATTTTAATTGCAACTAGTGTATTATCCAATACCATTAACAATTTTATGAGATACATGTAGGTTAGCGAAGTGCGCCCATGTGTTCATTTGATGCCTTCATAGTTGTGAACATGCAGACCAGAACTTTCAGTCATCACTCTTGACAGTGTTCCTTTCAGGATAAATCATCTATTCCAGAATTCAAGAAGAGCTTTATCTTCTGAAGTACTTTGTAAATATATCCAAGTATTGTTTGGTATCATGTATATAATGTAAACATGTAAATATTCAATATGATTACACTTATCTGATTTATATGTTGATGCTCTTGATGATGAAATGACATCTGTGAAAGTTTTAGTAAAATATATTTATAAGTGACGTATCTTGTTATAGAAGCCTTATTTCTATGTTCTGTCGACAAAATAGGAGTAAAGCCCAAATAAATGTAGATGCAATAATTATATGTAAATTAACTTTTGGCCTATCATTTTAGAAAATTAGAGCCTCTATAGAATATTAAAGTAAAGAATCATTTAAGGATAAAACATACAATTTTCATACATCAAAGTTGATGTATATTTTTGTTGATAAATATAACTCAGAATTTTGGCAGGGAGCAAAATTGAATATTGTTGCACTTTATATATACATGTATCACAATTAGAATGTCTGCCCAAATTATGTTTTTAGTGAGACAATTAATAATAACAAAATCAATACCAACAACAACAAAAAAAGCAGACACAGGGTTATATTAATTTATTGAGGAAATGTTTTATTTTGATCATTCTATTCTTTAGGATTTCAGTAGCATCATAATTCTCTTCATGTGGAAGTCATCATACATCATATGGCAAAACTTGACTAGATTGTAAAGACACACAACTCTGGCAATTCCTAATTCATTTGCAAATTACTTTCTCTTGAATTTTCACAGACTTAATTTCAGCTATGTATTATTTGTTTAAAAGTACAAATTTTCTAAGAAGATGTGAAAATTTATGTGGAACTCTTATACCTTTCCTCGAATGCAAGAAAACATTTGCTGAGAGATTGAATACGAGCTTAAAATGAGTATGTTGAAGCCTTATTTTTTTTTAAATGTATGATCAATTTAAAAATGGCTTATATATTTGTAAAAATATTTAAATGGATGAAGCAATTATTAAATTCATAATATTGTGTCCTTGCATGTTATTCTGCTCCTTCCATGGTAATATACATATAGCTCAAGTTCCAATGAATTGCCACATGCATCATGCAATTTACATTACTACAAAGCTTGAAGTTAGGAAAATAGAAATACATATAAATGTACATCATTTACAAATTATTTACAAAATATACATATTTACACTCCTTAGTAAGTAATACATAAAAATGAGTACACATGGACACACAAAAAAGCATATTCATGCAATAGCATTCATGATATTAAGATAAATATTGAAAAGTAACATGAAAGAATTTTCCCTAATTCCCTACCATAAACTCGAGATGGACATTCTTTATCATTCCCATATTAAATTGATCGGAATCCTATTATGCTGTCTTAACTAAAGTGCAGTCCACCACAACTACTTGTATGAATTTTAGACATCACGTCATCAAAATAGCTGGTTTTCTATTTTAGGGTCAAGGCATTTTAAAACATTGTTTTCATTTGAAAAATTCTTAACTGCCAGATCCCAACTACCATCATAATAGTTGATGGTGAACATGAATTATGCTGTGCAAAATTAGGTTTTGATATCCATGCATGTTACTCAAATGTGAAAAAATACTACCATAGGCACACCGTACCATAATTATGAGTCCTGGGCTCCACTGTAGATGATTTTTTTTTTGCCATGAAGAGCTACATGTATGGAGACCCTTATTTCAATTTTCAGATTAGCTGATAGTGCATGTGTTACTTTTTTCATTATTGGATTCTTTTCTGGTTTTAACAATCACACAGTATCTTTACATGCTCTGTTAACTCTGATCAGAAAAATATGATATGAATCTTTGGACAGATTTTCAATACCACTTCATGACTTTGATTGGTAAGTGTTTAAGATAGCAATATCCAAGAATTTACAAAATGTCATGGATTCTAAATCTTCTTTTTCTGATAAAGGGTTGTCAAGGCAATAGCTAGATGCACAATGGTATTTTAAGCTCCTGACAGTTACTGGCATTCAAGATTTTGATATTACATGTACTTTATCAAGTTTGGTAACCTCCCCCCCCCCCCCCCCCCCCCAGATATAAACATATCAATCAGCAAAGAAGCTTTTGAGGATGACGTTTTCTCAATGTTTTTCAAAAGTCTCAGTAAATATCACAGGCAATTACACAATCCCTTTTCGATTTAATTCATGATAATCTCAAGCTCAAAAACTATATTGCACTTGCACTAGCATTTATATTACTCTTCCAATTATCATTATAGCATAAGGCATTATTTTGACTCCAATAGATATGAATTCCGATCCTACATAAAATAATCATAAAAAGCATTCAGAAAATTTTGAGATTCAAACACAAAGGTTTTGATGGCATAAAATAACCCTTCTGAGGCACTAAAAGATTGAGAAAAACATTTGTTATGTATTTCATAACCTGATACCGATATTTGTGTAAATCTGAATAATTGATGTGTATGCCTGATATCATTTCTATAGATGATCCTGAGTTCTGAATAAGAGTAAATGTAAAATACCCTGAACTGAACTTTACTGAAATCATCACTACTGGGCGTTTAGTGTTGGAGGAGTCGTTCAGACAACTGAATCACAATGAAATGAATATAAACTCTGCAATGTGCTAAATTATATGCATGACACAAAGCTACATTAAAAAAAAATACTGTATGGGAAATACACGACAGAACATGACAGAACATGTAAAATGTTCCCCCAAATAATTTGAAAACGTCACAGTCATTTAGTATGCCACAATCCTTTAAAAAAATATGTTATCATCAAGGATCAAGAGCAATGTGAACATAAGATGAAATGGACTGAATAGTAGAGGAGTGGTACAATATTGCTGAAACAACAACATATCTAATTGACCTTCTAATGATTTTGCTGTAAACATGTAATAAATTATAACAGAAAAACTGATTAAAATACTAAGTTAAAATAATTTACTGCACTTCCATCCCAGTGAAAAAAAAATCATTCACTCAAAAAGAAACATTCAACATAACAATATAAGATTGCTGCAAGGTTGATTGGCGATCATGAACAAGTCTCATGAACTGATTATTAAATGCTAGATATAAATAACAAAACAAAACACACAGACTGAAAAACAAACTACATGTATATTCAACATTCAAGTGAACACCAATAATGAACAAAAAAAGTTCTGTAATTTTGTATAAAGAAATGTACAATGTAATGAAAAGTGACCCCCCCCCCCCCCCAAAAAAAAAAAGAGGAAAGGAAGAATGAGTCATAATATGATATATTAAAGATGACTTTACAAAAGAAAATTAAGCATAAGGTCTTTTCTGTGACTGTTGTAGAAATAAAAGTTGAAAGATTATAGTTAGGACTCACTCTCCTTTTATCATGCCGTGTTTACATGACCATTGAGATTTAAAACACAAATATGAACATCTTCCAAAACGTGTTTAAGTGAAACTTAGTAAAATCTAGGTAGCAATAAATATTAAAGCCAACGAGATTGAAAATAAAGCATTACATATTCATGAAATTGTTCTATAGTCTACAAATCTTTTCATATTCTCTTATTTTGATGAACGGTGCGGTTGTATTAGCACACCATCATTTCTAGCACATAAAACATATTTAGAAAAAGCCAATAAATCATCCAGCAATTTTCTCTAAGCTTTATTACACAATACCCAAATTTGCCTATAATCATATTGTTGCTATAATTCAATCCCACGAGATTTTTCTCTGTTACAATCAACCACAAAACAAGTGTCTGTCTTATAAATTCCATAGAAAATATCTTGTCAATCCATGATTTAGACTGCCATAATGTTAACATCATAATTATGTAGAGAAGACAAATGGATTATTAAACAACACTGACCATCAAAAATATTCACATAGAACATTCCAGGTGTTTCCTACTGCAAAGATATTGAGGAAAGCAAAATTCAAGAATGAATTAACATTAGGAATGCTATTATTAATGTATAGATATTGACTACAATATGTATTTCATGCCAGAAAACCTCAACAATATTTTCATGATCTGCAATATAAAAAAGTGTTTGACTACCCATAGCACAAAATGAAATAAATCCATAAACATAATTTGTTTTTATGCACATATTAAAAATGACAGGAAAAATTGTGGTTGTTAATACAATTACATGAAGCAAGCTACATTTTGTCTCATAGTTCATGAATATAAAGTAAGTGAAGAATGATTTGGGGCCTGTCACATAAAAGTTGCAAGCAAACTTATGATAAATGTGAATCGTAAGTCTATTGCAAAACATATATGATAAAGATACGATTAATATCTCTCTGTTACAGGCCCCTGTTATGGCCTATATACCGGTACATACAAACATCATACAAACAAATGAAACAAAATAAACAAACAAAAACCTAAAGGACAGATTATTTGTCAAAGGCTAAAACCACCATTTAGATAATATAGGTTAAATTGAAATGGTTTGGAAACCATTGCATCATGCAAAAGATTGTCAGTTTTTATTTATGATTGTTATTTGGTTATAACGTAAAATGGCCAAGTTAAAAAGAGAAAACCAATGATTGATAAAACAAACTCTAAACAGATGCTCCAAAGGTTCCAAAGCGTACAGAAAAGGGTTGATATATTTACACAAAGGGTCAATATATTCACACATAAAATTCACATGACAGTGCTTTGTGCAAAAATGAAGAAAATATGCTTAGGAACACAAAATACTGGTAAGAAAACGTAAAAGGAATCACGGCATACACATGGCTGCTACTGAGCCAACATCAATGACACAGAGCAATCATGAAACTTCCAAAGTTGATCTACCTCCTGTTGTTCAACTAAATATGGCAAAGACTGGCAAGGATAAAAGCAAGATATACAATCTGAAGCACTGATCATCTATCACAGGTGAAAAGTCACTAAACTCCATTGAATTTTGGCAAGTTCTTTTAAGGTTTTGGGGGCTGTTTCCTTCCCCATCATCCAGTACCATACTTGGTGATGTCGAAGGCACCCTTGCGGAAGAACGGTGACCACTCACAAAGGACCTGTTTAGACATGACCCTACCAGGACCGGGAGCGATCGGGCACTTGGGGATCTTCATACACACCTGCAGCAGGTTCTGAAGGTATCTCTGAAAAGAAAAATAATACAGAAAAATATTTTTGCAATGAATCTCGTGCAAACAAGAACCAGATATTGAAGTCTTTTTTGTTGCATTCTGCAACATCTTGAACAATAAGCCATTTTTTTTTAATTCGGAGTCATATAGATTCCAGAAATTGATATTTTCCACTCTTTTGAAGATTTAGAAATATTCTACAACTCTCAGTCAGAGATGGCGTTGACATGCCTAAAAGAAGCTCATGGATAGAGTGCATCTATTGATGTAAAATGCAGTGCCACTAATACACTCACAATAATTCATGGAAAATCAAAAGCTGAATTGACTTCCCCCGTTGATATATCCTCTTTCATCAGAACAAGAAGTAAAATTATCATATCATGTCAAGTCAGCGATTTTAAATCAATTGCTGTTATTAAACCATTTAGGACAGGACCTATTTTACAACAAATCCACTCACTATTCCTTTCCTAAATTGGCAACAATAATATTCTTAATTCCCTTATTAAAACATTCCAATTAAATATAACATAACCAAATTTAAGGATTTGTGATAACATTTGTGATCATTTTCATTTAAAAAAATGGTGGCAAAATAGTAATGGTCAGATTTTGTGCAGAATTTTTTCTGTTCCTTATGCATCTGGTATATTTTTCAGAACCCTGCATTAAAAGTTATTGAACCAAAACACAAAATGTGTTCTATCATCCTGAAAGGGTTAATTTTACTTAATAACTTTAAGATAGTGAAAGAGACTCACTCACCTCTAATTCCATTCTTCTTCTCAGCACTACTCTCTCAGATTTATTACCAAACAGACGACGAGGGGGAAACTGCAAGGCATTCACCTGAACAATGAGAATATATAAGGTGCATATGATTATTTCTAGTTTCATTAGAATTTTGTAAGCCAAGACAGCAATGTGTAATAATGATACAAAACACACCTTGCGCACTATACAGAGTGAATACATGTGCTCTATAAATTTGATGTATTTTTAAAGCAATATATCCAACTTTGAATAGTGAATAATGACCCTGAGTATACTCACTTAAATGTATTCTCTTATATTCATTTTTTTTTTTACTCTACTTGATAACAATCTGGTATCAAAAGTTCTATAAAACTAGGATGAAAATGTGTTTGAAATGTAAGAGGTCACCTCTTTTAACATTTTCAGATGTTTACTGGCACAAAAATCCATGGAAAGCAGAATTATTCTCAACTTTAAAGATTTTCGGGTACCTGGCAAAATTCTGCCATTTTCCATATTTCGGACCCTCACGAAATACAGCCCTCTTTTTCTTGGAATAAAATGTGCTAGAAATGTAAGAGATCACCTCTTTTAACATTTTCAGATATTTACTGGCACAAAAATCCATGGATAGAAGAGTTATTCTCAACTTTAACTTGGCAAAATTTCACTGAAAAAGCAAGATTTTACTTCCCCTTCCTTTCTCTACCTAACATTTACACATATTACACATAATGGGAAAAGACTCCTGGCCTTCCAATAATGCTGCCAATAGAAACACAAGAAACATAAACACAAAGATTCATTGTCTTACATCTTTATATTTTCTCCTCATGTAGTCATGAAGTTCCCTGAATCTTCTGTATCTCCTGTACACAATCCATGACTCATTGACGACTTTCAACTGAAACAAAAAATACGAAAACAATATATCACTATGATACGTCAATCTCTAAACAAGACCCATCAAATCTCTACTAGGAAATTCTTCGGATGATAGCTTTTCAGAATTTACATACAGATAGAAATTAAAATGCAAATCACATAACAACTGAATAAAAATTCTCTCATAAAAGAGAGTGTATGGTTATGATGCCATCTTTCATAAAATATTTTGTCATCTGTTTCGGGATTCTATCTTCATCCATATCCGGAACTTAGGCATCTGTGCATATGATAATTTAAACATTCATTACAAATATTTACATCATCACCCTTGTGATGAAAATTATGTTCACCTCTGGTGAAATGACTTATCTCCTGAATTCTACTGTAAAAAAATATCCAGGTCGGCTAAAAGAATATATGTGAATTGTATACTTACATGTAGTTCAAAGACAAAGTATGAGTCCCACCCATGACCTCTCTGCATGAATCTGGGCAAAGTGACTTGGATTGGGTCTACAATGGCTACAGTGTGAGGTGTCTCGATGAAAGAAAGGTTCTAAAAGAGAGGAAAAGGTGGATGAATGAAAATATCTCTATCACCAAAGAATAATATGGAAACAGAATAATTTTTACATTGACTTACTTATTCCATATTTGACTGGTATCAGATTGTGTGAAATTCAAAGGTCATCCACTTTAGGCCATGAACTAAACTGGTGCAATATACTGCTCTCATGTTTAATATCAAATCATCAACATCACCAACATATTTTTGCAAACTGTGAGCCTTTTTTAATGTGAACCTAAATATACAATATTCTGGGATTCAAAAAAAAAAAAGAATTCTTTGATATAGCCAAGATCTTTTTGTTTATGATGGAATGAATTCTAATGAATCTGAATGACTTGTGAAGTTCAAATCAGAAACATTTTTCAAGAATTACTTACTGATATTCTCCTTTGGGAATCCTCTGGACTGCTGTCAGCATTGGCATTCTATTGACAAAATGAAAAAAAAAAAATTAGATTCTTTTTCTTCCTTAGAGACCAATATGTATCCTTTGGAAGCAGGAAAGGAACACCACCGTTGCAGTTACTATTATTCTTTTTTTTTTTCCTTTTGTGAATCATAAAATATCTTGCTTAAACACTGAAATAACTATTTCCATGGTAAATATCATATCTGAAAATCACAGCGAAAAAAAGTCTACAAAATAAATCTAGAATATCACTTACAATCTGACCAATGTGTTTGACAGTGGAAAAACCAAGAGTAAAAGCTTACCAAAGAAAGTCTTGAAGTTCTCAAATCAGCCAAGGAATGACTCCTAATGCATAGGAAAAGCAAAGTGAAAATAATTATGAAGTCATATTGCATACAAATTTAGGTTAGTGTGCCACCCTTTCTTTTAAACCATTTAACTCCTCTATCTTTATCAACTTAACTACCATCATTGTCCTTTCTTTCATCACTCTATTATGTGCTCATTTTTTCTCCCTGAAATCTTAACACATAAAAGGATGCATTGTATGCCTCATTTCACTCCTCTTTCGCTGTTTCATTAGTAACTCGAATGACGAACATCTCTAATGATGACCATCCCTGCATTTCTCCCCTTCTCTTCTTTTCTCTTTCCCTCATTTTCCCCAATATCTTCACTCTCCCCTAATACCTACCTCATAGCTAGCTGATGTTTCACCTCACTAATCTGTTTCATGATCAACCTTTATGATACTTCCTTCTTTCTTTCCTTCTTTCCTCCCTACCTCACTCTCTATCCCACCCCTCTCTTCCCTTATCTCCTCTTTTCTCTCCCCCAATACTTACCTCCTAGCTAATTGATGTCCCATCTCGCTCATCTCTCGTTCATGAGCAATCCTAATGATTCTTCCTTCCTCTTGCCACCTTTCCGATCTACCCAACACTCTATCCCATCTCTCTCTTCCCTTGCCCCCCCCCCATCTCTCTCTTAATACTTACCTCAGAGCTACATGATGTTTCAACTCCATTATCTCTTGATCATGAACATCATTCATGATTCTTCCTCCCTCTTTCCACCATACTATTCTACCTAGCTCCTTACCCTAGCCCTATCCCCCTTTCTCTCTCCTAATACTTACCTCATAGCCAGTTGATGTCTCATCTCGCTCATCTCTCGTTCATGAGCAACCCTCATGGCTGTCATCTGACGTTCCCTCTCTAACTTCTCCTTCTCTTTTTCAACCAGTAAAGCATTCTCTCTTTCCATCTTCTCTTCCAAGAGTCTCTTCTTCACCTCCTCTTCCACTAGTCGGTTAATTCTGTAAATCAGAGCATAAGAAGTTAGAATCAACAAATGAAGTATGGTCCATGACATGTTACTATGTGCTAGACATTTGTAAATGGTTGTATACTGTGTCCAAGTCATGCAGAGGAAAGAAATGTTGAAGGATGACAAATTGGCCACCTCCCCCCCCCCCAAAAAAAAAAAAANTTCAATTCCCTGTGGTAATTCATTGACACTCTTTCCCAAGACATCCACATGAAAGCTGCAATGTCATTTGCTTACTGACAATGTAATCATATTCTTTTCTTAGCATAGGTTACAAACATCATTGCACTTAGGAGGGTCATCTTACTCCTTATTGCACTTAGTGTGAAAAGTGCAGCCCCTCCTCCTTCGATTTCATGGCCCCTCTAATGAAAAATACATATACAACATGGTTGCTCGATGTACATCTGTAAGGAAAGTATGATTCATAGATAAAAATTATCTTTCATATCTGTCTTTTATCCCTTGGTCATTCAATTTCTTCTTCCATTCTACATCAATCCTACTTTCTATCTTCCATTCCCTATTTGTGAAGAAATTTGGACAATCACAGATAAAGATCCTACCTTTCTTCATTCTCCAAGTCATTTAGTTTGCTCTTCTCTTCTTCTATCCTCTCTAGCTCTCTTTTCCTCTCTTCTTCAAAGTTTTCTCTTCTCTTGACAAGTTCCTGCTCAGCCTGTTGCATCTGTTCCTCATGGATTTGAACGCTCTACGGTGAGGAAAGAAAAGACAGATAAGGAACATTTGGAATTTGCTTACTTGCTATTACCAATGTGAAGCAATAGTCATACAATAAGTAAGGTGCATCACATACTAAAAGTTATGCTTAAATATTTGTATTCTGATAACCAATAACATCAAGAACTTCTCACTCAAAATCAAGAAAACATGTAATATGCATGTATTAAACCATTTGTCATCCACTTTTGTTCACTCTTACATATCATTATCTAGACGTGAATATCATGACATAGATATTGACACATACCTCAAGCTTTGAGTTGAGTTTCTTATGCTCCTCTCTAAACTGTCCTTCCATGAAACTTCCTGTCTGATTAAGTTCATCCAGTCTCCCTCTCTCTTTGGCGATCTCCTCCTGGACCCTTGCGAGTTCTGCCTCACTGGACCTGAGCTCATCCTTATAGTTCTCAAAGATCTCTGCCTGTTTGCGCTCCATACTGTCAACCCTGACCTTCTGATCCTTGATAGCAGCTCCTCCTGCATCCTAAGAGTCAATCTCAATGATACTCTGCTCCAGCTGGGTGATCTCATCCTGGAGACCATGATCAAACCGAAAGAATTCATACTTGAGAGTTGTCCTCTCCACCTCAAGCTTACCAACTGCAGCTTTCTGCTGGTTGCTCAGGTCGTTCTGTTGCTGGTGGTAGTTATTGAGCTGTTTCTCCATGTTGGTTAATTTTGTCTTCTGTTTCTCCCAACCCATTGTCCTGTCTACTACCTCCTGCTCGATGAACTGGAGGTTGGCTGCTTCAATCTGGAGGAGACTCTTCCATTCCTCCTCTATGAGTCTCTCGTCCTTTTGTTTCTGTTTCTCGAGAACCACAAACTCCTCTTCGATCAGTTTCTCAACTTTCTCTTCTTCATCATCCAATGAATCCCTTTCCTCAAGAACAGCTTTTCTCCTCTTCCTAACATCGTCCAGAGACCTTTGAAGGAGGTCCCGCTCTTCTTTACTTGTGAACAATCCATTTTCTAACCTCTGTCTTCCTTCCCTCTCCCTATCATCAAGCTCAATCTTCTCACTCTCCAGTCGAGACCGCTTCTCCCAGATCTGCCCGATCAGGAACTCTGCCTTAGACTGAATATTCTTCTCCTCTTCTTCGATGGCATCCAGCTGCCTCTGCTTCAGCTTTTCAAACTGGTCCCTAGCTTTGGCGATCTCACTGCTCTCCTTGGCTAGCCTCTTCTTCACGGAGTCTTCCATCTTTGATGAGATCTTCTGGGCGATCTCTTGCTTGGCTCGGAGGGCCTCCAGCTTCTCTTTCTCTACCAGCAGAAAATGACGCTCTTCGTCTCTCTCCTGCTGGAGCTTCTCCTTCTTCATGTTAACCTCATCTTGAAGCTAGAACAGTAAAAGCAAAAAAAAAAAATACGAATGGTATACAGAAGTTCATGTCATTATATGTTGAGTTTTATAGAGTGTTTCAAGGAAATAAAAATATACCTTTAGATGTTGATCCCAAAATACATGTTAATTTCAAAACAAATGCAACATTTAACTATTTCCTTTTTCATTGATTTATCAACTTTAAAACCTTAAAAATAAATCAAGAGTGGATCAAATTCAACAATCATGCAAACGAAAACTCCTGGTATAGAATAAAATTTCTGCGCTAATGTATTCATTCTCTCTTTACTGCAGAGGATTTGTTTGTCTTAGCAATATCAGAGATCAGGCAATTGAAAAATGGTCTCACCTTTTTCATTGCCTGTTTCATTTCTGCTTCTTTTTCATCCACCAATCTTAAATTCTCTTTGTGCTTCCTCTCATATTCTTTTAATTGCCTCTCAAGTTCCATCTTCTGTTTCGCCAGTTCTTCTATCGCTTCAGACACCTCTGCTGCCCTCTTGTGTTCAAGGGTTGAGAGTCTAGATTTCTCAGCAGCAACATCCTCTGTGAAGAATTGAGAAAATATCTTCCATTAAAATCATGAAATATAAGAATACTTGGAAAATATGTTGATGGTTTCTGGTTTCTAGTAAGCATCAAGTATTCCTATCCCTCTATTGTAATTTCAAGATCTTCTTACTTTCCACCTCTGGCCTGTTGTCTACATTTGACCCTCTTGGCTTGATCTGATCCAGCGATGTCCTCACCCTACCCCTGATCCTTCTACTCATCCCAATCTTATACTCTGAGGTTAACTTCAAGATTGTCTTAACTTTAATCCCTTGCCTGCTCTTCACTATCTGAACCTCCATCACACATTGATTTGATTTGATCTAGTAATGCTCTTTCTCACTCACTCATGCTCTTTCCAGTGCCTTGTATCCCCTCTCACACTCTGAAGTTCACATCAAGAACCCGTTATCTTCCATCTTTTGCCTGCCCTTCTCTATCATTATTTTGATTTGACCTAGTGATGTTTTCTCGCCCTCTTGCTCTCTCTCTCTCTCTCTCCAGTGTCTAATCAAACCTTGATCATCTCTCACTCTCAGAAGAACTCTCATCTCTAGAACTCCTTACCTTGCATCTCTTGCCTGCTCTTCTCTGTCTGACACTGCCTTGTTTTGATCCAGTTATGCTCCATCTCTCTCTCGCTTCCCAGCTCCTTGATTCATCCCTGATCTCCCTCTGATACTGATCTGAGGTTTTCCATTTCATCTACGATCATTTCAACACCCCCTTACCTTCCATCTCTTGTCTGCTCTTCTCCATTTGGACCTCCATCACTTTGATCTGACCTAGTGACACGCTCTCGCTCTTTTGCTCTCTCTCCAGTGTCTTGATCACACTTTGATCCCCTCTCACTCTCTGCAGTTCATCTCAGAACTCTTTACCTTGCATCTCTTCCCGAGTCTCCTCAATCATAGTTTCGATGGAATGTTTTCTCGCTTTCCAGTTGTTTGAAATACTTTGGATCCCCAAGCCTATGTGATGTAACGTTCTTCCTTCCTTCTACTATCACTTCAACAACCATTTAATTTCCATCTCTTGCCTGCTCTTCTCCATTTAGACCACCATTACTGCTTTGCTCTGATCCAGTAATGTTCTCTCTCCATCCTCTTGATCCAACCTTGATCCCCTTCTCACACTCGTAAGTTCATCTTAAGAACATGTTACCTTTTATCTCTTGCCTTCCATCTATTGCATGCTCTACTCCATCATAACTTTGATTTGATCTAGTAATGTTCTCTTGATCTCCTGTTCCTTGATCCCCCACCCTACCTGATCTTAAGTTCTCCCTACCGCTATCTCCTTCACTTCAAAACCCCCTTACCTTCCATCTCTTGCCTGCTCTTCTCCATCTGGACCTCCATCACAGCTTTGATCTGATCCAACGATGCCCTCTCACTCTCCAGCTCCTTCAACCTCTCTTCAATATCCCTCTGATGTCTCGTCTTCTCCTTCTGGAACTCCTCCAGCTGCTGCATGATATCAACACTCTGTCTCTTGAGTCTCCTCCTCTCATGCTCCAGCCTGCGCTCCGCCTCGGCTGCCTCCACCTGAGCAGTCTCCCCCTCCTCCCGCAGCTTGTCAAGGGCTGACATGCGCTCTGCTAGGCTCCGCTCCTGGGCTTGTTGCTCCTGAAGCCGTACTGCCTCCTGTTGCTTGTGCTGCTCTTCAAGCTCCTTGATCTCAGATCTATTGAGTGAATTGGACCAGTTGAGATGAATATGGTAAAAATAGGGAAGGATGTCGGCAGAGTTGTCAACCTTGTTGAATATCCATGAAGACATGAAGTAAAATGTGAATCCCTAATCCCTAAACAGCTAACCGTAAATTTTCTCATGAGACTTAGGTAATTTTGATAATTCTTAATCTCATTAAACAAAATATTTGGTTCAACTATTTCGTGATTCATATTTTAATTTCTATCATCATGCATCTTCTGCAACATTGGCATCAACATTGGCATCTAAAACAGAATGATGGAAATGTGGTGTAGCTCTGAGAGGAGGACACAAAGAGTGCCTCTCCTATTTTTATTACTTTTGACACTTTCCTAAAAAAGACTTATATAGCTCGTATAGTAGTTTGAATACCACAAATGTAGTTCACAAGTGTATGATTATCAGGGAGGTGTAAAGAAATAGACTGAATAACAAATACAATTTTGTGTAGTGTGACCGTTTGGTATACATTTTTGTTAAAGGTGTAATAATTGCTTTTTAACATTACTTTATGTTAGAATTGTATCACAGATTTGTTACTTAAAGGGGACCACAACAAATTACAATTTAACATTTAAAACTTAATCAAGATATATGTAGATCCATCTTTCATATTGTATTGTACATATCATTCCTGTAAATATTGATTGATTGCTCATAGGAGAGATGTCGAAAATTGATATATCAATCATGTCTATAACTACTTGCTTTGTGTCAATATGCATGCATGGGGGTTGACCATGCATGTTAATTAAGAAGCATTGTTAGTCATCATAATTGTCAAAATGAAAAATATGTACCAATGCAAATGACTATAATAAAAACAGTT
This sequence comes from Temnopleurus reevesii, assembly GCA_036244855.1. Taxonomy (NCBI): domain Eukaryota; kingdom Metazoa; phylum Echinodermata; class Echinoidea; order Temnopleuroida; family Temnopleuridae; genus Temnopleurus; species Temnopleurus reevesii. The sequence goes on from BQKZ01000002.1 coordinate 426,513, forward strand.
GAGAACAAAAGTGTCACCAGACCCATACGATTGTTTTCTAAGTGTAGACTAGCATGAAATTGATCTAAGAATATCTGCCATTTTAAAACATCCAAAGTAAATATTCCTTCTTATAAGGGGTTTACGAAAATCAATTGGAAGATTCTCTTGGATCCTGAAATAGAACAGAATCATTCTTATTCAAGCAAGAATTATTTTGCAATGTTAAGCAATCCAAAATAAATGTGCCTTATTTGCACTGCAATTCATACAAATAGTTGTCAACATTCCAACAATAATGATGTAAAGACACTACATAAATCTTAGAATAATTTCCAATTGACTGCACAAATAATTTTATAAATCATAATGGACAAGAAAAAAAATCCCTCAAGTCAAACAACAAATACTGAAATTAAAAACAAAAATGAAAGTAACTGTACATTCAAGCATGAATAAACAAAACAATGACTGTATACAAGATTACGCTTCATTCTAAGCGATAACACAAAGCAATACATAAATCAAAATATGTTTCTAAATGACATTCTTCAAAATATTGCAGTGAGGAGAATGCCAATCCTTCAAAGGTTGCATTTAAAACATTCACAATATTCATGAAAAACAAGATAATGGATTGCATAGTAATCGAAATGTGATATCAATTCACAAAATCAAAATGAAATGTTGAAAGTTGTGGCTGGAGAAATCATATCAAATTTCCATGCAATTTTTAACATTCATTGTAATTTTGAAAATCATAATTCCATCATGGAAAAAAATTGTATAAATCTTGCATGACTAAGCAAACCTGTGCTAAAAAAAAACTACAACAAACAGCAAATTATGACATTGAACACAGTATCACAATATAAGACAGCAAAGCATAAACGACCATCTGTAAAGTAAAATCAGCTGTAATAGAATGCACACTTTCTCCTTAAGCACATAGGGTAATACACATATACATTCAAATATATCTCAAGGTATCGGCAGCAGATTAAGTTGGAAAAAATTGTATACAAGCCTGACAACTAGCAGATATTTTACTGGATTATGAAATTCAAAATCATCACACAAAAAGACAACCTAAAAAATTGATAAAAGCCGTTAAAAAAGCCCCAAAAGACAAGAAAGTGTGCATTAATCTGAATACATGTAAAATGACTTGAATGGTAACTATTCTAAAGCTGAAGATGCATTCCTGCAGATCGTGCAATGATTAAAAATGACAAAAAATAGGGCGAGGTGGGTCGTCGGAAAGAAACAATACCTCTTGAGGTTTAGTCTATTCCATTCTTCTTGGTTCTTTTGTCTAATTTCAAGGCTGAAAGTAGAGGAATATGGTTGATACACATTGAGCAAAGAAAGAATGAAAAGGAGATTCACAAAAATATAGAAATACACAAAACAGGGAAAGTAAATAGAAAATTCTCAGAGACAGAGATATAGAGAGCAAGAGAGAGAAAGGGATAGAAGAAATATAGAATTCAACCATCAACTAGATATAATAGGCAGGTTTACAAATAGCAGCAAACTTTATGCATACTCTATAAAAAAATGACAGAACAAAAGCTTGCCAGAACTAAACCTTGCTGACATAGCAATAAGTAATGTACACAAACTGGATTCCATGTATTAAAGTTGTTACTATCCGGAATACCACGTAACTACACTTGGTTTCAAGAAACAAGCATAAAGTTGAATCAATAAGTAAACCGGCCTATTAAACAATCATACTATTAAGTGCCAAAATACATTTGAGACTAAGATGTATTACTATATAAGAAACATAAAATGGATATAATGTGGCTTACAAATATAGAAAATAAATTGTAGAAACATGACAGATAGCACAAAAGGACAACAAACGATTCTGGGGGAAAAAAAAAATCTTTTTAAAAATCCACAATGTGGTGCACGACAGCTTAACCCATTGACTACTGAATTCTGTAATACCCATAAAATTTGGGTAGGGACTACCTGGTTCCCGCAAAAACAATGTGAGAAAAGAGTTTTTTTTCTATTGCAGAATAGATGGATAAGCTACTTTACAAGCATGAAGTTTACCATGACAAAGAACAACATACTGTACAACAAGAAAAGAAAAGTATAGGCATAACATTTTGTTACTTTATTTGTGAGGCAAACGTTATTTGGTTCGTATCATATTACAGTGGTCCAAATAAAGTACTTTTGTACAACTTTGAAAATATCACATTTTTTAGAGAATGAGAAATGAGAGCATCTTTGAAAAGTATGTACTCAAATTCACAAAACACACTAATTCTAAAGTATTATCAATATCTAAAGCTACTAGTGTTTAAAGCATATTAGAAAAGAAAATAAGGGGAACTAGATGGACCTCTAGGAGCCAGGAGTTAATAGTTTTCAAGATAGTGAGCAATTTGAATTTTGGGATAGAAAATATTGATTTGTAATTCCAAGTCATGGGAAAGATAATTGTTATTAGTAATTACAAGTCCAAATTAACAGAGTAATAACTTCTCACGGGTACAATTTTCCTTTTTGTAATTCACTAGAATAATCTGAGAGTGTTCATTATTTCACAAGTGAAATTTTTATGATTTTTTTTTTTTACATAACTTACCCAAATGGCGAAAAGGAAAGAGGTGCGAGAAGATTGTCCATGGAGCGGTAGAGAGATAAGTCGTTCATAGATTTCGATTTCAGTTCTTTCCGTAACCTTCGTGCTTCTGCCGGGTGCTTGAAGCGGAATAGATTACTCTGACCAATGGATAGAAAACAACCTGCAAAACAAGAAAGGAAGATTAATTATTTACATCTTGTTGAATATCATAAGATCGAAAGTTAATCAATTTCATGGAAGATAATATATTGTTTATCAAGCAGGCCAAACATATTTAAATGATTCTGCAGTGCTACAAATGCACATTTCAGCATTTAGAGCATGCCAAAATATCCACCAACTAACTACCTACATACACATACTGTACCTGTAGCCTACTTCCTGACCCCATTTATCTAGTTTCTTAGACTGTTCAAAGGCTATCTTTATTGAGTTTGCAGGAAAATAAGTGATAACTATTGTTTGGAAAAGTCAAAGGTGTGAATGACCCCCAAGATTCTTTCAATAACCACAGGGTCAACATTCAAATCACATTAAAAAAGGCATTTAAGAAGCCACCCAGAATGGGTGCAGGATAACTCTTCCATTGATAGATATGATAGGACAGTGTGACCGAATTACTGTATAAGCCAGTATTTTGGCGTACAGATATTTTCGCGATTCCTGACCAGTTTGACACATTGGCGTGTTGTTACTTTCACGCTTTTGACAGTGTTTGTACACAAATGAATGTGCATCATATAGAGTGGAAATTTTCACGAGGCCATAACCGCGAAATTAACGAAAATTAAACCACCGCGAAAATTTCAGCTTATACAGTACCTTGCATGAGTTTGGTTGGTGTTGTGATGACCTTGCCGTTAATAGCACAATCAGCTCCCAGAAAGGGATGTAATATCACCTTCCCATTGGTACAGATGATACAACAGTTTGACAGACTTACCTTGCGTGAATTTGGTCAGTGATGTGTTAGTGTCAGTGTTGTGCTGTCGTTAACAGCACAGTCCACTCCATGTATGGGATGTAGTATAACTTTCACATTGGTGCATATGTGTGACAGACTTACCTTGTGTAAGCTTGGTTGGTGTTGTGATGGCCTTCCCGTTAACAGCACAGTCTGCTCCGGGAATGGGATGTAGAATAACTTTCCCATTGGTACAGATGATACGACAGTGTTGGTCCTGGATGTCATGGCCAATAAGCACTGAAGGGGACAAATTGAGAATAAATAAAAGATGTGGAAGAATGCTTAGTAGTACTTTAGTCGTATAACATGTATCATGAACTTGAATTCATCTAAATATGACAGTGCTAGTGTTCAAGTACTATACATCGTCTATGCGTACATATGGTCTTTATATGTAGGTACTCAAACTGCAGCCTGGAATAAAATATTTGTCAGTACCATTTGTCTAGAAAAATAAAGATTTTTTTTTTCTTTTTAATTTTCCTGCTTTATTCACTAATAATTGTTGAAATATGGTAAACAACTCAGCAGAATGACTCATTCATTCTTTGTAAATGTTTTATAAGAAATTGATGGAAATAAAGATGAAATGAATGATCCCTTGCTCAAATTCATCTATTTCATTAATTTTGCATTTCTTTGAATTATATTACAGTAATTTGTCTCATTCATTAATGAAAAAAAGGAATATTTGTTTACTGATGCATTCCTAAAAGTCAAAGAATTTGAGACTGGTACTACAGAGAGACTGGACCCTAAAAAGAGTAACATTTAGAGTTACAACACTCTGGGCAGCTACAGATTAACACTTTGCACTCACTGATATCACAATTATTCTCAGCATCTTGATGACCCACTGTTGTAGTGCCTTCCTTTATGTGATAGAGCTTCAGCCCAGTGCTAAGAGGATCATCATCGATCACACTCAGATGTGGGAGCTCTGAGTCTAGGACCACACCCACTCCTTCAGACCGCAGAGCTAGCGTCCGCTCCTGTAGGTTGTTAAAAACAAGATACGATAACAAACTTCCAAAAGAGGCTGATTTGTATTTGATTAACAATTTTCGAATAGAATGTTTCAAACTGAGTATGATGTATTTCATTGCAAACATCTTCTTTTTCTACCCCCTTATCTCCTACTTCTTCTTCCTCTTCCTCCTCCTCATATGCGGGAGCTTCCAAATCTAGCACCAAACCAACTTCTTCAGACCGCAAAGCTAGTGTCTGCTCCTGTAGGTTGTTAAAAACTTTCAAGAGACTGATTTATATTTGATTATCAATTTTCAAATCACACTTTTCAAACTATTGTAAAGCATCTTGCTTCTTTTTCTGCCCCCTCTCCTTTCTCCCTATCCCCTCCTTACTACATACAGGGCCCCTTGGTAGATGAATTTCATTATTGAAAGGGCTACCCTGTATAAAGAAGACCTAATAATAAATATATATAATATAATATATTTTCAAGTTCCATTTCACATGTTTTACTATGATTTTACTGTGATTTTAACTTGAGTGAAAATTTAAAAAAAAATTCACATTGGGCCAGTTTCAGAGGGTCGGTCACTTGATGGTAATCTGACAATTTTTTTCTTCTTTATCATCATCGTCACAATCACTATCCTCCTCCTAACCCTCATCGTCTATATTATTGGGCAAATCAACTTACCGCAAGAAGATGCTGAGTTTCTTTCCATTTTGATGCCCATTCTTTGGTAAGCACTTTTACCTAAAAAGATTGATTAAAATAATCTGAATTCATAACTTGTCAAACAAGAAAAACAACTACATGTATTTATAGCAAAACTTGTGAGCACCTAAAAGAGTCTGAGTCCAAGCTTGTCAAATTTCATGCATGCAAAACTTTTCAATAAATTTTTCCTCGCATAAAGTCGTTCAGACCAACCATCTGCATCGGAATAATTGAAAAAAAAAGGATCTGTCAGGGATGCAAAACACCCATTTGATCTTTTATCAATCAGCTTCTTACTCATTAGGCTATCGTAATGAAACATCCACAGCCAAATGACAAGTCTTGAAGAAAATTCTAATTCAAAAGCTAAAAATCTTTTGAAATGTCACTGAGAACTATAAAGATACATTAAATATTGATTTATTTATTAAAATCAATATACATGTAACCTTGCTGTTTCCTCGTAATGTAATAAGGGAGGCCTGATTGCTACCAAACAATTTCGGTTCACAAACATGTATCACAGACTTTGTTTTGTAAGATTTACAGAAAAATATTTAATCTTAAAAAGATCTAAGCCCATTTACTACTGCATTCCACAGATTCCCATAGACTCTGCACAGATCACCCAGTTCCAATTGTCAATGGGTTAAAAGCATCATTCTGAATAGGTTCATCAACTCAAATGGACATAAATTCCATGAAATTTAATAACACATTTATCCAACAATTGCCTGCAGTCAACAAGTAAATTTCTGATTACTCTCGCAAAAAGTATTCACGAGCTTACATAGGTATAATTATTTTTCCGTTTTGGGTTTCATGGACATAACAATAATAGTCCAATAATGAGCGCCTCATGTTGAGATAACCTTTCAACTAGCCATCATGCTACAATGTATCTGGCAAGCCAAGGTGACAAGTGACGACAAAACATACCGAATTTCATAATTATGATGTCTTTCATCCAATCACAAACATTTGTCTTTAAAATACTTAGATTGCAAAAAAAAATCATGCTGATTCATCTCCCCCTCATGCAACTTTCTCTCCTTGCCCTTTAAGTTTTCATCCATCCGAACTCTTCTTCCTCTCATAACTAATTTTTCTTCTTTCAGTCTCTCACCCTACACTCATTTTAGGAGGGGCTTGCAATCTTCAAGTTTCTCCAATTAAGCGTCCGTCATCCAAAGTACTTCTTTCATATGATCATACGAGCTCATCAGAGGACTCTCAAGAGATGTCACATTTATCATCTTCATCTCTCAGAAGCTCACAATAGTTCTCTTCCTCGGAGCAGTCCATTTGATTGGAAGAACATTAATTTCCTTTCAACCTCAAACAGTTTCTTTTCAGGATTTTATGCTATCATCATATGAAATACAAATGGAGGTAAGTGGTAATTCATGCTTCTTACAGCTTTGTTTAGGGTATTGTGAGGCAAAAAAAATTCAATTACATTTCGCTTTTTCTAACTATAATAACTTGGAGAAGTGCTCGGAGTACATACAGTACATAGGGAAATATTTATGATATTTGGTTTGTAAATGCACTTTGACCCTTCTTTCTTGAAATTTAGATTTCCTTAGAATCACTTCATAATAAAAATCTGTGAAATTAAACTATATAACATTTCTCTGTCATAATGTAATTACTTACTATACAAATACATGTATATCATAATTGCTTTTTTTCAATGAGGGTTTTATTTCATCCACTTTAAAAGGAAAGTTTACCCTAAAGTAATATTATTTAAAGAAACAAAACAAATTGGTGAGCCAAACAAAAAAATGTTTGAGGAAATTCACAACTCGTCCTTCATTTCTGTATATTTATACTGCACAATTCATATTTGTCCAATCATTCCAAATTGAACCAATTATACACTTTAATACACTTATAAAATAAAATGTAAATTGGCCTTCTTAAAATATATGATGCGTTTGAAATATTGGGTTTCATATTATTTCATACATTTTTTTTGTACTCAATCATTACAAATACTAAGTCATAAATTTATATGTTTCAAGATCTCTAGAGGAATATATAAAGTTTGTATTCATTTAGCATGCAAATATGGGATCTACATATCTATCAAGAAGATATCCTGGATAAACTTTGAGGAAACCGTATTTTGGAGGTAAAAAATATAATTTCATAGCATTGATATGAATATGATAAATTATTACTTGTGCATCTGTGACATCATCAGTTGCCGATTTATCGAGATAACCATACAATGTAATTTTTTTTAGTTGTCTGATTTTACTAAAACTTTTTTTTGTTCTGCTCATCTTATTGTTCTGCTACTCTTAAAAATAGCATAGTGGAGTAGACCTTTCTTTCAACTAAAATGCTCTTTTAATCAATATATTATTTCAGTGAAAAATGCTTTTTGAACTCAGCAATGTAGAATGATCTACAGTCCAGAGGATAAGTGCACAACATATTAATGAATAAAATTGAATTGAAATGATCTTATTAATAAAAATACATGAAATTCTATAAAGCAAAGAAGTATTATAGTTAAGCATACATTTAAAAGGATAAAAGGAACCAGAAAAGAGTATGGATCCAAAAACATGACACAAAGACATTACTCAATTTTGGGTGAAAATGAGGTTCTGGTATAAAAATGTTAATGAAAATGTGCCCTCTCTAAACAAAAATAGGAATACACAATAACATCAAATGTGTCTTGTAATGAGGAAATCAAATTGTCATTTTAGATTTTATTTTCATACACAGGAGCAATGTGAAACAAAAAAGTCTTTGAACGCATTTTTTCTAAAAAAAAAAGTGTTAAAATTTAATTAACGTCTTTGTGTCACTGATCACTCCATATTGTTTTTTCAAAACTCTATAATTGAATAATGATCACAGTGGCCTGCTTTTTTCATGTCTATTCTTATACACTCAAGTACCACATAAAAAAGGATACTTTCAATATCAGTAGAAGTAAAATCAATATTTTGCTGTCAGAATATGAAATGAGGGAATATCCTTTACAATGTAACACTTATTCTCTTTTTCCTTCATACATGTACCTGTAGAACACTACCACATTTCCAGTATTTGTAGAGGATTCTCCTGCGGAAGTGTTAGCACCTAACTATCCCTTACTTGTCATGATCTGTATTCTTATCATGGTAATTGTGATTGGCAACATTTTGAGCATCCGAACCTTAGCCTCCACCCCAAGCCTATTTGACCAGACAGGTACATGTATATAGATTTTAAATTTGTTCAGAACTGGTGAAGAACTGGTTAGAATTAATTAACCTATTTCTAAATATTTTTTGTTTCTACAATAATCTTTCCTGTTGACAAAAGAAGCTAACAAAAAATAAAAAATAACCTATTGCATAATATTTGAATGGAAATATGATATTACATTGACCAAAAAATATCAGATTGCCCACAATCCTAGCAATAACAAATTACCATCATCTGCTTTTGAAAAAATCTTTGGCATTTTTCACAATTTCCAATGAATTCCTTATCAAACATACATGATGAAAAATTATTTCTTGTTTAAGGAATTGGGGCAGTACAAATATATAAAATCCAAGACTTTGCAGTACAACTGAGATGTCTCAACACAGTTGACTTTACTTTTATAAAAATTTGACAGTTACAAGTTAGCTTTCTTACCTCAGCATGGCACAGTAAGATGTCCAAATATTAACCCTATTTTAACTGGGGTTTTTCAGACCAAGTTTATACTGGGGGGAGGGTCAATTTGACCATCCCTTCAGATCTTGGCCGTGGATCGTGCGATCGCCGCGAAATTTTCCACGCGCATAGTGTAGAGTGTACAGTTTGATTTTCTGAAAATTCATGATCTCTATCTATAAATAATTAATTAATTATGCAACTTTATGAATGAAATCTTATATTCGGCTCTATTTCACTCATTGAAGCTCTTAGAAAGCTCATTTTGGTATGAATATTCTCTATATCATTCTCACAATACTACTTGGACAAAAAATTGGTATGACAAGTTATTTCTTATGTTTTGGTTTTTTTTTTTACCTTTTGTTTACTTTTGTTTTTTGGAAGAAATTTATTACAGAAATGAATCCAGGCTACATTGGGAAAAGTAACAAGATGATTTTTAATTTCAGTTTTGGGTGATGCTCCTAAAGGTTGGTCTCACATGTACATTAAGTACTTATACAATAAGTTGAAATTGTGCTGAGGTTTTATTCTTATTAATTTTTCGATCATGAATTCGCAAAGATTTTCATTCATTAGAATGTGCATAGACTCATGCATAAGGTTTTTTTCATATGAAAATTACAACTCGCTAATACCTGTTTGTAAATGGCTCTATCATTCAGGAAATGTGCTATAATTTACGTTCGTCAATTATTGGCTCTTACAAAATGTGATCAACATGCCTCTATCAATTCCAACATACCTTTCTCTTACTTCCCCCTGCTACATTCTTTGCAGGCTACTGTTTGATCAACCTAGCCATAGCTGACATCTCTATAGGACTCTTCTACCTGCCTTTCTGCATTCCAGTGGTACTGACCGGTCGTTGGTACGGTAATGACCTCTTCTGCAGGGTCATGACCTCTACAGCCATCTGCACGGTCATCGTCTCCATCACTTCCCTGGCCCTCATCAGTGTTGACCGCTACATGCGAATCTCCAAGCCATTGCATTACCAACGATACTTCTCAAAGAGAAGAGTCACCATCCTCCTCTGCATGACATGGGCGTATGGCGTTGCCATGGCGATATTCGCCGCCATCGTCCCACATTTCATCAAGTTCCAACCATTCTACTATAACTGTGGGATTGATGTCACAGGCGAGAACACGCAGGTCTACACCATCATACTCCTAGCTGGAGGGTTCTATACTCCCATAGCTATCATCTTCTTCTGCTGCATACGCCTCACCATGATCAGCTTGCGAGCAAGACGTGCCGTATTCGTCCAGAAAAATGTCACCGCGTGTGAAAAGGCTAAGCTTGCAGAGACAAGGAGGCAGATAGCAGCCACAGCAAGGATCTTTGTCGTCATCTTAGTGTTTCTTACATGCTGGGGGCCATTCGCTATGGACATGCACTATGGACTAATCACAAAGCATCAGTTTCCATGGCAAGTGTCTGTAGCGTTTGAATTCTTGGGCAAGTTCAACAGTGCGATGAATCCATTTATATACATGATAACCTTTGTTCCTTTCAGAAATGCATTCATCAAAAGGTATCTCCCCTTCATCAAGATGAGGAAACCTTCATTTTTACAAGCTAAACCAAACACACCGGCAGAGGAAAAGAAACATATGGATGTAAAGACTGTACCAATAACAGTTGGTCTTGCAAAAACTGTTCCAAATGTCCCAATGTCCCAAGCTAACCATGCTACTGACTCAGACTAATTAATTCTATTACAGAATTTCTTAACCACTGATCTGTTGATCCCACTATAAATTGATTCAGGACTGTGATTCTTTCCATTCCTGAAATTGTGACAATAACTCTAAAGCCTGGACTTTGAGGTTTAATACTGCAATTGCCCAATTACCAACGGTATCTGCAAGGTCAAATAATACTATAGAATAGAAAAAGTTGCCTTCCTTGGGATACATACTGTAAAGAAATTGGGTTATGGACAAATTTTGTCTGTTGAAATGGGTAGAAGATTACCTTTCAACTAAAAAGCTACCATAAGTTGCAAATCACCCAATATGTGCATAATCATAGGACTGTATATATTAAGCGTTTCTTTGAATAAATTATGATGAATGCACAAGTGTCTGTATACACAATGTTGTATTATTGTAAAAAAAGAGTTTGTGTCGACATACAGAAATATAAACATATAAAATATGTTGAATACAGAACACTATAAATAATGATGGTTGTATCATGTTTCTAGTTTATATACATGGATATGAGAGTATAGTGGTTTTAGCATAATTGGTATTAATATACATTAAACAGCATTTCAATATGTATCCCATTGAGATAAATGGAGTCACCATAATAAGGAGAGCATGAATTTGTTTTCAATAAATTAATGAGTCTTATTCATACACTACAATGGCAAATGGTTGTAAATGCATAACATGAAAACAGAGTGTAAGAGAGAGAGAGAGAGATAAGGGAGAAAGACAGAGCTCGGAAGAGACATTGAAGGAGCTGCAAATAATTAATCAATGGAGATAAATACTCAGAAGAATATCACTTACTTTGGAATTTTATGATAAGCTTATAAATCATGAAAGAATTTTTGAGTTATTCCCACAGATATTTTGGGAGATACTAGTGGATTAAGAGTAGCTGATATGGCTCAGTACCCTTCTGGATATTCTCGCTGCATTATAAAGATATTTGTGCATGGGAAGTATAGTGTGATGCTCCTTCATTTCATATCATTCATCGACATGAGTCTAAGTTCAATGCTAAAAACTTGGCATATTGCAGACCCCTTCCATTTGCAGCCATTGGATCCTCTTTAGTCCATTGTTTGTTGAGCTTTGAACACAGAATGAAGGAGTTGCAAGCCGCTCATCTCAGAAGCTTCCAATGTCATCCAGTTTCTTGTAAGCCCTGGGAGCAACTGCTTCTTTGTGGAGAAAGGGAGCTATCATGATGGTGGTTGCTGCTGCACGACTCCTCCAAAAGTCTAGACATCTGATCTTCGATGATGATTCCGACAATTCAGATGATTGTTTAGGAAGCTTTTGCTTGGTTTGAGATGTTTGCAGGGTCATTGTATTTTGTAACATATACCCCGACCATTCTGGCTTTGCCGTATATGCTATGAACTACTATAGCATGCTGTAATCAGCTGTATTTTAAACCATTCCTCCTGATATTTCTTTGCACATAACCTTCTACATCACAACAATAACATGACAAGATCAAAAATGTTTTTTTTAATTGTGTTACACATGCAGACATTTCAATATCAATATAAAACATATACGTTAATCAAATATCAATATCGATTTATTTACTCACTCTTTCTTCATTCTCATGTAGTTTGTCCATCATATTATTTCCTATTGGGAGATCATCAAAGTCCTTGGGAAAGTCAAAGAAAAGCAAATGTAAGATGTTAGATTAAATCACACTGGTTATGTTATCATCATCACTACAGATTATTTCACAATCTATTTACTATTGCTTGCAGTTGTCCTGATTTAGTAAAAACAAAAATATCCACAAATTAAGAATTCCAGAGACATACAAATTATTTGAAAATGACTCAATGTGAAGTATTGTGACCATTTAGCATAACTTTCTATAGCAGCTGTCTGTTATAAAGTTTGGCAAAATGTTACTCAATTATCTCACTGGCTTATGTGTGAAGATCATTATATTTGAAAAAAATTATGCATTAATAATCCAGAGGTTTTTTGTAAGTCTCTTGCAAATAGAATTTGGTCAATTATGCTTCTTCTGTACACTTAAATTGTGATTTACGCTTCCGACCTAATCCACACATTATGACAATGAATATAGTGACACCTACAGTAACTCTTGCTTAGACCGATTTTGAGGAAAGTGCTGGAATGTATATCTTTCATTAAAAAAGAAGTTTATTGAAATTGATTGTAAAGTTACTTCATCAATTGGCTGGGTGTTATCAAATTTGTCATGAGTCCAATTCCGATGTTTATGATAAAGATTTTAAAAGAAAACAGAGTAAAAACACCTGTACAACACATAAAGAAGCATCTATTCCATTCTGGCATAAAAAGAAACCATTTTCATGTTGAGAATACTTACTGCTGTCCCTAATCTCTTCTTGAGTCTGGCGATCTCTGCTCTCAGCTCTCGTATCAACTGCACATTCTTGTCCTATCAGAATTAAACAAGAAATAAAAAATGATAAGTAAGCAATTACATAGCTTATATTTTTAATATGCCAAACAAAAAAGGGGTATCAAAATCTATGGATGTCGGTTTCTATTCAGATCAGAAAGATACCATTGTGTATCTACTTGCCTTATCTGGACAATAAAACAAATAATCCCTACAATTTGCTAAGTATTTCTCTGTGTCTCACAATTTTTTTTTGTAGTAAACAGTTTATGGGGGTGTTGTTCAAAAGTTGCAGTTGATCGAAACGTGCCAATCAAATCATTGTTTCTTACACGTCTTGTTAGAAGAACTTACAATGCGCAAATGAAAATGTGCGTTACAATTTTCAGTTGATTTGCGATCAATCAGACTTTTCATCAGACCATATCAAACAAAACAGTGGATCAAGCCTGCTATCAAAACAAATTTCCAAGCAAGACCACAAAAGATAAAGAACATTGCTGGAATTTTATTAAGAAATCTGAACCTCGCACTTTGCATTTGTGTTTTAAATTAAACTTTTAATCAAACTTTGGTGGGTCCCAAAATCAAGCAGTTAAACACTCAGGCCTTTATTATGATAGCAAGGTTTAACTTAACCCAGGTCTAAGTCATAGTCATTTAGACCCTTGGTTTAACTTTTAAATAAACTGGCTAAATGACAATAGCATATTTTGGGGTTAATGTTAGCCTCGTTATGGAATAATATGTCACATCATTTACATAAAATCTTAATAGAGCAAGGGCTAAATTTTTGTTTATAATATTGTTTTTTTTTTATAATCATATTACCTCATTGATAGTTGGCTTGTTAATAATGTTCTTAGCTCTGTTTGCATATCGTAGAGTGCTCAGTGTTTCACCGTAGTTTACATCAGCAGGGGATATGGCTGTTAAACAGAAGAAAAAGGAAGAGAAAATCCAAGTGTGACAGATGAAAAAGAAATAAGAAATTATTTAAAACCGCAAGTTAACCTTTTTGAAAAAGTTCTAAATCATATACATGAAATCACATATAAAATAGTACACTTTATTATGGATAATCAGACGAAGTTACAAATGAATAATATCTTGAAAAGAGAAGTATTTTTGACCTGATATTAGTGAAGAAAATATCTAGAGATCATGATATCAGTTAACACCAATCTACTTTTAAACTGACGACAATAGAAAACTATGACTTGCAACATGGCAGTCTTGGAGTGTCCCCCAGACAGTCCTTGAGAAGCAAGAAAAGCACAGAATATGTTGTAGTATAATGATATTGTCTGACAATACCAGGAGCCTGCCTAGGTACAACCATAATCACTTTCTTAGTTCCTCACATCAATACTGTCTTTTAGGAGCCCATTTAACACAGAGTCTATGAAGCATTTTGCAAAATATTGTCTGATGACACCAGAGGTGTGTTTAACCAAATCGTTCTTAAAGTTACGCACGATTTTAAGAATGACTGGAGTATGTTAACGACTCTAATTCTCACAAGCTTCTCATTCAACGGAAGAACCGCTACCAGCCGTACGTAAAGTCGTTCTGAAATTCTTTCATATCTTGGTGAAACAACAGCCAGAAGATGACTTACTTGCAACCATGATGGTCTTTGAGTTGCCTCCGAGACTGTCTTTGAGGAGCCATGTTAACACAGAGTCTCTATACGGGATGAAGAGAGCTTTCTTCCTGTTTCCACCAGGACTGGTAACATTGGAGGATGCATCAGCTGTAAGATGGCAGGAAAGAAAGATGTAAATTCATTAAAGAAAGTATCAAATGCAGAATATCACTATTGTTACCACGAGCATGACGCTTTAGTTCATTTCTTTAACTTATGTATTCTTCCTGCATTTATGTAGAGAAATCTTTTGTCCCTTTAAATTTTCCCAGAATTATACATCCCTTAACCAACCCAAACAAGGCAGGAGGGGGGGGGGGGTGGGGAAGACCCCCACCCCCGCCCCCTCGACGGATTTCTTGATCATTTCGCCGTATGAAAATTTCTGATAACGCCGCTCGCTGACTATTTTCTCTCAAGTTCCCACAACTTTTAAGACTGTTTTCATGAAAATCGGACCTACCGTTACGACATTATGTAACATTTTATATACGCATGTCAGCTAAAATGGATATGTGGCAATAAGTGTAGAAGAAATGCTGTCAAGATGCTCTATACCTTTAATACCCACAAGTTATAAAATTATTGTCTAAAAAAATTGCTCAATATGAAATCATGGGCTGAAATTATAAAAATAAATGCTGGGCATCTTTTAGTATTTGTGGGTGGTCTAAAGAGTCAAAGACTATTGTCTGAGATACAAAGATATATTGACTAGTTTGTAGGCTTGCTAAACTTAAAACTAACTAAGATTTTAATTTGAGATGTTGAGATGACATCCAGAGCCTCGAAAGGCTTAGAAAGTTTGAATCAGGAATTTCATACCCATAAACCAAACATTGCTACAAGACTATGGAACCATGATTTTATTCTTCTCTTAAAAACTTTGAGCTAAACAATGGATGGGCAACTACATAAATGGTCTACTATGCCCTTTTATCTTGACTAACCTAGTGCTGAAATGACATTTCCCAAGGTGACAAGTGATTTGTTGATGTTGGCTCCTTCTTTTAACCTGTCCCCTGTAGCACCGGTTGCATTGGCACGTTCACTGTGAGTGAAAGAAAGAGATGATTATGAATTATATCTACTCTTTATCTATTCTCATCAATGCTCATCAATGAAGATAAACTTCACGCACATTATTTAATTTTGTGTAAAAAATGCAAATATGAATAGGTCTACTGTAAACAGTCTTGCTATTACAGTATTTACAAATAATTTTCTAATGGAAAAATCCTTGTCTGTGGAATTATGTTCAGAAGAATTCCTGCATTAAAAATATTTTAATGTTTAGAAATGAGCTTTAAGCTACACATCTCAAATAACTTTTTCCATTGTAATAGAAATTTTTGCAAACTGGGAAAATCCAATAAAGATACTTTGATCTCCATTCTCATTATGATAGCATTCTTCATTATCAGTGTTATCACTGTAATCACCACCACCACCACCATCACCACTACTACCATCACCACCACTACCATCACCATCATCATCATCATCATCATCATCATCATCATCATCATCGCCATCGCCACCGTCACCGCCACCACCACTATCATCACCACCAATGAAGCTTACCTTCCAGCGAGATCCACCAGATTGATTTTACTGACTGTCTCACTTGGCATATCATCAATGTACTTGGCCTACAAAAGGTAGTGAGAAATAAAATTCTAATAAATAGATTCATGTACAGGCGACATAAAAAATAACACAAAGCAAAATTCAATACTGTTTAAGAGAAATTTAGAATACTATCAAATATACAACAGCTACCAAGTTCAAGTCATGAAGCACTACAAAGACACTTGAATAAGCTTTTCAGGATCATGTATTAAAAGGTAGTGTGTATACCAGTATACTACACTGTACAGAGTCTAATCTGAATAAGGTGGGGTTATATTTCCTCCATTGACCTACATAATTAGGAAATGAATGCATGAGCATGACCAGTATTATTCAAAGGTGGTGTTAATACCAAATCATTTTAAAATGTTCTCCATTGCATCTCCCATATAACATATAGCTAAAAATTCATCATATTTGAGGCCGAGATCCTCGGTTGAAATACCAGCAATGGTGTTAATTTCCTTCCAACAGAAATTCATCCGCTTCATGCTGTAATCAATATCAATGATATGAAGTTGTAATAGACAGGAAGAAATTCCTCCAATACTTTGGTATCATATTAATGTATCTCAAGAAGAGCAAAAGTAATAATTACCTAGTATTGAGAATGAGTTTATGCTTTTAGTTTCAGTCCTCTATGCCATGTTTACATTTGCTACGGTAATAAGTATGACTGATAAGTGTATGATTTCTGTCTGGTTTGGCGGACATCTTAGATGGGTATGGATATGATTTTATGTTTTCATTAATGTCCCATTAGCAAAATTGGTCTTGGCGTTCTATTACAAAATCTCCCACGGGTTGTATACGCCAATCATACAATTTTTGTATGGGTTCACATTCTCAAAAGTAGGATTGTAGCCCTTGAAAAATAATATAGCTGGTATTATAAGATTAGTGCGGGATCATTGTGCAGGAATCCTGCAATTTAGCTTTCAGTCTTACGATTTCCTTACAATGCTTTTTTACTGGACTGTTGTAACAGAAGTCATTCACTTTCTTCAAGATCAGCACAGGGTCATTGTTTGATGCCATCTATGATGTTTTAAGGGCTAGTATCACATAATTTTAAACAATCTGTAAAACTCTGCTCAACAAAATTATAAGGTCATTGTATGCCATACCAGGAAGATTGTGTGACTAGAGGGCTTTATCAGCTTACCATTACCCTACAATGAACGTAGACCAAATGTAAACTAGGCATTATAAACAGACCTAATAATAAAATAACATGTCCTGGTTGATAAATTTACCTGAGTGAATGTGATGGTGAAGATGGCATGTGATCTACTGCTGGTGTCATTCATGTTGGTGGATGCTGTTGTTCTGTAGGGGAGGGGAAAGAAATGAACACATAAAGCATACAGATAATTCATCATTCAAAGTTGGCTGCTGAGATAGCTATGGATCATGGAACTAATCATAATTTAACAGAAAGGAATGACTAACCACTAAAACTGAATGCCAATCCAGACATATTACAATCTTGTTCACACTTTACTGGAAAACCAAAACATATTTTAATATGATATTCAACTGATGAGGAAGTATCAATTTGAAGAATCACTATTGTATTGAAATAATTCAAGATCACATTCATTTGCAAACTTGAAACTCTTATGGTTAACCCATGGTTGAGCTTATTGATAAAATTGAAAATCCTGTACCGAACATGGCCATTGAATATACTGACATCATATTTATATTGCATATTTTGGATCATAAAAACTGCATGATCTCTTTATATTTTTAGATAACCAACTAACTTCTGGAAAAAAGTGAGATATTCTGTGACTTTTCTGTCTGTACTCTACCTTCTTCAGTCATTATGTTTGTATTCTCATGAAATAAATCTTCTTACGAAATTCATGAGACTATAGACTGAAATTAATCAAATTACAAAATGGCAACTAATGAATCAAGCAATAACCGATAAATTAAATATTAACCGATAAATGAAAGCAATAAAATCTTAATCTAATGATTAACCAATAGCTCAAATAATAAATTTTGATTTCTAATAAGCAACTGGAATTAACAAAAAGGGATTCATTGAGTAAATGTTTTTGTTTGAACACTTGATAATGATGTATGGACCCCTTTGGACCCCTTTGAAAACCAGCCTGTAGGCTGAATAGGGCAATCCAACCTATGAATGGTGAATAAATAAATAAAATGAATAAATGCTAATATCATACAACTATAGGCTGGAGCTGGTCAAAGTAAAAATACCTTTGAATATTTCCTTTATCCATGAGTGCCTTGACATCATAGTAATCAGAGACCAAGTGCTTGGACAAATCTGAAGAGGAAAACACATAAATATCCATTAAAGAGTTTAATTCAGACAATATAAAACACAGAGATACACAAATATATTTTTTCTCCTTTTTTCATAGATTTCTTGATCTGGGACGGTCCTTGAAGAATAAATTGGTCCCCCTCTGGAGCCTCAACAAATAAACATAAAATAGAATATATGCTAAATAATTGAGGGCAAATCTTATTTCATTAGGACTATAAAATAAAAATGTTTACATGTC
Organism: Temnopleurus reevesii; assembly: GCA_036244855.1. Lineage (NCBI taxonomy): Eukaryota > Metazoa > Echinodermata > Echinoidea > Temnopleuroida > Temnopleuridae > Temnopleurus > Temnopleurus reevesii. The sequence continues at coordinate 445,374 of BQKZ01000002.1, forward strand.
CAGCTCTGTGAGATACCTATACCTAGAGCAAGTTATTTCTGAGGGTGATACATGTACAACAAGAGGGGTTTCCCCTACCCCCTTCTTTTTTTGAATTCATTAAATATCCTATTTATACAGTCAGTTTTACTGAAAACATTTTAAAAAGCCTATTGATATAGGCTAACAAAAGCAATCCCTCAATGCTTTAAATAATAGACCATACCTTTGTTAATGTTTTCCTAAATGTAATGCATGAATGGAGACATGAATGGAGGGGAAGAAAATTTACTTTCTGAAATGTGGAATGTTGTTTAGTTTACAAGGAGAAAGTGTAATGTAAGCTAAATTTGAGGACACATGATCCACTTCTAACATGAAAATGCAATGTGATATTATAGAATCAAGTACAATTTTCCTAAGTGTGTGGGTACAGGAATTCTATTTTGAATTAATTTTCTGGTTCATTATAATGAGGACAAAACAATGCTCAATTGAGAATGAAGAGGATGATTCAATGTAGTATCATGCAAAGATATGTAAAATACAATCACAAGGAAAAAATGTTATATGAATATATCCCTTTGGAAATCTACCAGTGGACCAACTATCAATAGAAGAATTAGGAGGACAGTACACAAATATGAAATTAAATTAATAAGTTTTCTTAACTGAGAATTCTATAAACAATGTACTGAAGTGTCATCTGGTTTAAAAAGTAAACAGTTTAAGACTGCTCTGACTTCCTTATAACTCTGAGCTAATTTTAAGTTTCTTCTGACGAGAAAGCTAGTATTATGCTATTTTCTCAATATCATAATTGATTTGAGTAATCAGAACCTCAATCAAAGATATTCTATGTGTATGAATGCTTCTGAAAGACACTATTAAGATTTCTGCAAAATTGGATCATCAGCAAGTCCTAAAATAGACTTTCTGACTTATCAAGATGGTGAAACACTTATGGACTGAACGGTTTAATCCTACACACCTTGTACATAAGGCCCATCTCTTGGATGTTCTCTGACTCTCAGTGTATGTTCTCTGCTTGTCTTCAGTAGATCCCTCACACGCTCACAGTAGATCTCAAGGTAACTGTTGACATAAAAAAGTTTTAAAAATATCTCTAGAAACAAATTATAAGAGTATACTGCAGTGAATATCCTACCTTTAGCTGTTAAGCCCTAAAAAAAATTGTTTTAGGGCTAACTAAATTCGGTAGTAATATAAATCATTCTGTTTGATTGCATTTTTTGCTGAAATTTGGGAATTAGATCTATTTCCTCCAAGGAGATGAACATATCAATTAAGGGATAAATATCTCTGCGCAAATATTCAAATCTACATATCATTAATCGTTTGAGAATTTAGGGTGTGAAAATACAAAAATAAAGTTCAGTTTATTTTTAAAATCAAATAATAACCAAAGACTGTAATCCTGAAGAGAAGTACTGATTATCAAAAGCAATATAAATTGAACTTTGCTACATTCAGTCCACAGTAATGAAAAACTGGGTTTTCAAACATATTTGATAACCTAAACAAATTAGTAATCTATAAATCAGAAGAGCTAAATTCATAAATATGTGTGCACATAGTTAGTTATTGTGCACATGTACTTGGTGGTAGTCCTTCTTCCATCACCATAGCCGAAGACACATGAAACGTTAGGTTCAAACAGGAACAATGTTTAATCTAACCCACCCTCACTTACATTTGATTTTGGTTACATAAATTGTTTAGCGCAATGGTTAATATTCTTGAAAAATAGACCACATTCATCAAAGAAAATAGTTGACCTGAAAACAATTGCAAGGCCTTTGCAGGAATTTTATATGCAAACACTTGGCTTATTGTATCTGTCTTAGGATGAAACACAGACCTGTTGTTTTGTGGTAAACAAGTCTGTCTGTGGATAAACATGATTAATCGTGGTTTTCAAAACCACTACAGATCATCCAACATCTGAGTAGCAAATGTTGTCATAGATCATACAAAGACCCTTGAATAAAATGCATTGAGAACTCAACGCAAATGGCAAAGTAAAAATCCCAAAGTACTCTGCTAGATTAGGAATCTTGTGCAAATGTTAGAAAAAATATGTGAACATGTTTAAATCACATGGACTGGCTAAAACTACCTTGCATTGGACATATATATTTCTACTAATACAATATATTTACATACAATAAATCTGCAGACACTGCCTGATAGGCAAGTTCATTGTTATAAAGGGTTGAAAAGATCGCTGAGATCTCTAACATCAATTTTCTAAATTTCTTTGTTTTCTTTGTATACTCTTTGACTTGACCAATGCTTACCTGACTTCTGTCCTGTATGAAACATCATCAGAATCTGTCTTGATCCTGGCAAATAATCCCTGGTGAGATGAGAAGAAAAACAAATGAGTTCTTTCAAAATGTTCTTATCTAAGGTCAAAAAATTGTTTGGATGCCCTCAAACGACCGACCCTCGAAAAATATTGTCTGACCTGAACTTTTTGTAACTTTTCACTGATATTGAAAAATCACAGTAAAATTACTAATAAACATTCGAAGTATGCCCTGAAAAGACATTTACATTTTCAGATGTTTTTTTTTTTTTTTTTTTTTTTTTTTTTTTTTTTNAGTAATGAAAAAGTAGGTTTCAAACATATTTGATAACCTAAACCATTTAGTAACCTATTTCAGAGGAGCTCATTTCAGAGGAATTTGCACACATTGTTAATTATTGTGCACATGTACTTTGGCATGGGTCCTTCTTCCATCATCAAAACCTAATACACATGAAATGTTAAGTTAAACAGGAGCAATGTTTAATCTAGCCCACCCTTACCTACAATCAAGTTTGGTTTAATAGATTGTTGTACACAATACTTGGTATTCTCGAATAATATATCATTCATCAAAGACTAGTTGACTTGAAAACAATTGTGAGGCCTTTGCAGGATTTCTATACACACTTGGCTTATTGTATCCATGGAATTATCAAAGAACTGAAACACAGACCAGTTGTTTTGTGGTAAATAAGTCTGTCTCTGGATAAACATGATTAACCGTGGTTTTCAAAACCACTACAGATCATCTAACATCCGAGTAGCAAATGTTGTCATAGATCATACAAAGACCCTTGAATAAAATGCATTGAGAACTCAACGCAAATAGCAAAGTGAAAATCTCAAAGTACTCTGCTAGATTACGAATCTTGTGCAAATGCTAGAAAAAAATAGGTGAACATGTTTAAATCCCATAGACTGGCTAAAACTACCTTGCATTGGACATATATATTACGACTATTACAATACCGGTACATCTATATGAATATCATTTTCCAGATAGGCAAGTTTATTGTTGTAAATGGTTGACAAGATCTCTGCAACATCCACCAATAATTTTCTTAAAGACTTTGTTTTCTTTTTATAAACTTTAACTTGACCAATGCTTACCTGACTTCTGTCCTGTATGAAACATCATCAGAATCTGTCTTGATCCTGGCAAATAATCCCTGGTGAGATGAGAAGAAAAACAAATGAGTTCTTTCAAAATGTTCTTATCTAAGGTCAAAAAATTGTTTGGATGCCCTCAAACGACCGACCCTCGAAAAATATTGTCTGACCTGAACTTTTTGTAACTTTTCACTGATATTGAAAAATCACAGTAAAATTACTAATAAACATTCGAAGTATGCCCTGAAAAGACATTTACATTTTCAGATGTTTTTTTTTTTTTTTTTTTTTTTTTTTTTTTTTTTTTTTTACTTTTCATCCTCTTTTGATTCTTATTTTCCTCATTAATTGTGTAAATTAATTATGATTCTAAAAATTTAGGGAAAAAAAGAAGTAATAAAAAAAATTCTGAAGACCTACACTTGTTATGGCATTGGAGGGTATCAAACAATTGTTTGGGGGCCCAATGGCCGAGGTATTTGAGAATAGTCCTAATTGTAAGCGAGGACATTATTTAAATGTTACAACATATCCTCAATTGTAAACTTTTGTCTATTTTGTCATTGTGTGGCTTGTCTTTTTTTTTAATTATGATTTAAATCACATTATTCTTAGAGTTAAAGAAAGACTTTGATAGAAAATGTATAATTCACCTCACAAATCCTTGGAATAAGACCTGGGTTACCAGAGCCCTCCTGTTAGAAAAACAAACATTTAAAAAAGTAAGAGGGTGTTAAATTGCCAAAATATATTTTAAAAAGTTTATGCATTATATAAATAATTGAAGAATTGGGCTTAGCAAGTTGAAAAAAATTATCTTTATATAACATACAAAACCCACATATTCTAATTTTAAAAATGGCTGCCAACATGGAGAACTCTCCATTCACTTTGTACACAGAATTTTGCATTTTCTTCTTTTCCTAGAAAAGTAGACAATGAATCAACAAAATTCATTCCGAAATGCATACAGAATCAAAATGTCCATATCATACTTGAAGAGAAAAGTACAATTTTGTCTACTTTTCTAGAAAGACAAGAAAATGTGAAATTCTGTGTACAAAGTGAATGGAGAATTCTCCATGTTGGCAGCCATTTTGTGCCTGTACGTTGCCAATTTGAGGAGCCCATGAAGGGTGTAAATAAAAACTTTGAAAATTCATAACTTTTGATTGGATTGTCGGATTTTGCTCAAATTTTCACAAATTGACCATTGTATTTTTCTTCATCCACTGAACGCACACCAATGTCTGGGTGGAGTTCCCCTTTAATTGTTGGCATTCATGTATTTTCAATCTGATTATACTCACTATAATACAAAAATTATGAAAGTATTATGTACAAATGTATGCAGTTTATTTATGTGCTGCCATTTGATTTTTGAAAACTTAAATGGCTATATCTGCAGCAAGCACACAATCCCTTCGACACATGTTTACATGTTGTTTTGCCCAATGAACTCAATTTACCGCATGACTCAGAGCCAGTGGTTCAGCTAACATCCACTTGCACTCTATGATATTTCATATCCCCTTGGCCAACTTAATGACGATAGTACACCAATTTGCTGATACCATTAATCTTAATTCATCCTCAGGATAGCAGTACGGGTATTTGAGAGTTTTTGAGTCAGCCGGCCTGCTGGCCAGCACTGCTGGAGCTATGCTTTACAATGACGTAGTGTTCTGAATATAGGAGCCTGCAGCCATGATTCATACAAAATATGAAAATTAATAGGAAATAAATTGAAGACGTGGGTTTGTAAATTATATTTGACATAATTTTCTTCATTTATAAGCCTCTACAGCCCTGCTCTACAGTTTATGCGGATGTATTATTAGCTTGGATGAAAGCTCATTAACAATGCATATCATGGGAAAAATATGCTTATTGCTTATATGTACATCATTCTACTAGTCTTTAGTTGAAGATTAGGTGCATACTGACAGGTATTTATTGTGCAGTATCAGGTAGAGTTGTTTTTAAGGACATATGTAATTGAACATTTTCAGAGAAGCACAATATGGTAGCCTATAAATTAATTCACATGTGGATAAAAGAGAGGAAAATATACACTTTAAATCGATCATACGATCTATATCATATGTACATGTACAGTACCAAGATTTTGATTGTGATTTTATGAAATGAAAGGGGATGCATATTATTCATGTTGAATTTTGCATTCAGATTAATTTTCCAGAATTGAGAATCTAGACTTATTAATCTCTTTAAATTGTTTTTTTTTTATTCTTTCTCTTTTTTTTTGTACTTTTTTTCAAATTCAAACCACGTGTACACTGTATAATATACATAAATGTAGGCTTTAATACAAATAGTCAGAATTCTTAGCCCTTTTGCAATTGTTAATGCTTTGCTTGCTTTTATTGTGTTTCATTAAAGATTATATTTGTAAATATCCTGCACTTGATATCTATTGATTAAAGCCTTTCAGACATCAACAACAATTGATCAAGTATACCAGAATATACAGATACCAGTGTGTCCTTTCTTTTGATTTTTATCTTCAAAACAAACATACAATATCAAAGCACATTGTTGGAAGCAGTCAAACAGAAGCTTGACTGTGATGACTCTATGCAATACTTCAAGAAATGGCATGAATGAGCTCAACTGTACTTAAAAATCCTAGGTACACATAGTGTAATGTATGTAAACACAGAGCAATGACTGTGTGGGTATGCAAATTTTATTTCAATGTGACAACTTCATATAAAACCACAAGTTTACCTGTGCTACATGTAGGTGCCTGGGACAATTGAGGGAATATCAAATTGTGAAAACCTAAACTTGTACCTCAAGGACAACCATAAATTCCTTCTGAAATTCATCATTGGAATATGGTATACCTGGGCGATGTTTCACCTAGATAAGAAAGACATTAAGAATGACTTTAAGTTCGACTGGTATCAGTTCTTGCACTGAATGCACATACTATTATTATCAATCATTTACGCACAAGAACAGATACCAGTCAATCTTAAAGTCTTAATAAAGGTCTTTCTTACCAGGTGTAACACCACCCTGTATTCATTTAAAAAGGATAGGTTCCTATGTTTATGTTTAATGTACCAGAAGGATAAAATCATCATGACCATCTACTGTACCTACTTGAAAGAAAGCAATCAAGTATTTAAAATCACTGCTTTGGAAGACCAACTACATTTAGTGACCATTATCTAGGCTTTTTTGTACATTGCTACTAGTACTAGGTACAGTGTAGTTCAAACATGAAATGTAAATGTAATATTGACACAAGCAGTCAACATTAACAACCTAATTGCCTGAATGACCCAATATGTCTACATGATAATCTTCTGATCACTAGCCATCTGGAACAATGTGCAATAAACCAAATAGTAACTTAGAATCATCAACGAAAATGGAGTAAAAGAGAGAACTACGGTTTGTTGTGTGAAAGTCATAAATGTATTACTTATATCAGCTTGGAATAATGAAAATGCTAAAACAAAACATACCAAGCTTTGGGAATTAATGTGGAGATGGATTTTAGTTGCTGCATATAACATTTGATTTAGACTAACATTGGTAATTACTACAAGCTCATATACTCTTCATTAAATCTTTCAAGATAAAAAGAAAGTGAAGTCAAAGAGACCTTGAGCTTTCGATCCTAGCAGTATCTTGGTCATATACAAAACGACAAGGAAATGAAACTATAAATTAAACACATAAGGTAAAAAGAAAACATGTAATGAAATACAGCAATTCCTGACAACCAGAGCCATCAAGAAAGCTTAAATGCATAACCTATATAAAAGTGAACTTTCGCTGGATCTGATTATTGATAATGATATGCTTGATGTCTGGGATAGGCACATGATCAACCAGATGGTGGATTCTCTTACTGTTATGGTAAATAATGAGCCATTGTTTCTTGTAGTAAAGAGAAATACACATTGTTCATGACAACAGAAATAGCTAATTTTAATCTAAAAAAGGTCGTGTAAATAATTTCTTTTTCATATTCATGATTGACTCTATCAATGAGTTTTCATCCTTTTTCTCCTCCTAATTATCCTTCTACTGTATCTAATGATCTTTAACTTCGACCACGTTTGACAGAACTTTTGTAATCGACAGCAAATGTCATACACTGTATCTAAACTTTTTCACACAATCCTTTCACTTTAATACATATTTTGAAGAACTCAAAACTTTTATATTTATCGGAATCCTTCTTTCAATACCATTCATTTTTCTCCATACTAAAATTGCTGTCAATCTTGTGGAAAAATGTCAGAAATATATCACTCTGATAATTTCACAGGCATTTTATGCAACCATGTGCTAAGGATATTTTCAGTATAAGTATTGAAAATCACATGTGCATGCATGTAAATAATGCATACATGCACATGAAAATACCCTGTAAAGTATGTAAAACGAAAAATGCAAGCTGTCATCGATCGATCACTCCCAATAATTAATCCCCAAACCCATTGCTGGTAATCCAGCAACACTTAATCAAAATGTTGGATACTTTAAATAATTACAAGATGCATGGCATGAAGTGAAACTCATTAGGAAGCTTAAAACAGCCTGGGACTAGATCTTAACTGATGAATCACACAGTCTTGGGAATTTCTTTAATAATGAATTATTCATCACATCTTCTCTCCAGATGCATGTACATATAACTCGTGGTTGACTGAGGGCCTGGTGAACACTATAGGAAGCATATTGTGAACAGTAGCATTGTTACATTTTTATTGCATTGTCTTTATAGCCATAAAAAAATGATGTAAAATATATTCACTAGATTATTACAATGTAAGTTGCACAGGAAATGAAAAAGTAGTTTACTAAAAAGCACATAAGAAGTATATTTATCATTGCTAACAATAAGACGGTAATGTGAAAAAAAAAACTGATGATATTTTCATATGAATGATATGTAATGTGATAAAGAAACCAATACATTCAATTCAATTCAATTCAAAAACTTCAAACTTACTGGTTCGCCCATCATGGTAAATGATTTCCCAGATCCTGTTTGTCCATATGCAAAGATACAGGCATTGTAACCTTCAAACGCAGAGTCCAAGACATCGGAACCAAGATCTGCATACACCTAAAAATGGGGGAGAATGATTTGATATTTATGATATATTCATGCAAAAGTAAATGTGTAAGTAAAGTAAATGTGTAAAACGTTTTTAAGAATGTGAACAATGTTTCAATTCCTAGATTTGAGGAATAATTGTGCTGAGATGATTACATGTATGGTAAGACCATACTTATAATTTTTTTTTGCTGTTCTTTGAATTAGACATTCAAACATCACTGATCATTCAAGCCAAGTAATTACACAGACTGTTAACAGGAGAAATGAAAAATTGCACGTATCAGCCCCCCCCAAAAAAAAAACATTACTTAAAAAATTCAAGGACATGAAATTATCATTATGTCAGTTATTTCAGATAGCTTGTTGAGGTGCAAGGAGAACAAAAATGCAAAATGTGTTTTATAATGTAAAAGCCTTGATATTCAAGGTTTGTATCTGGTAGTGGGAGAGAATTTCATGATATTGAAACTACACTGATTTTGTGAACAGTATGTGTCTGTACATTGTCAAAGATGAAAGCAATCAACGATAAAGTCAGAATAAGACAATTGGTGTTATGAGTAGGTCTGTGATTCACGCTTGTCAGATAGACAACGCTCTGTCTATCTCTGCACGAGTGAATCGTACGTATGACAGATTTCACATTTTTATAGTAATTTTAAAAGCCTTGCCTGGATCACAAGATCACAATGAATGGGATAAGTGTTGCAGCTGTATGCAGTCCAGGTACACATATATTTACTCAACCATATAAAGAGGATTAATATCCATAACAAATGGCAGTTCAAGAAAGATTTTTGTACCTTGGGTGAAAACACAAATGGAAAAGAGATGTTTACACTTGGATATCATCAGAACATTCAATAATGCAGCAAAATATTGAAAGAACAGAGCTCTTAAAAAAATAGTTGGTGCCAATGAATGTTTTATTCATTTGAAAAGGAAAATGCATTAGTAAAAAATAAATTAAGATAAAATTGCAATTTTAATTTTCTCTCCATGCCAAATCTATTTCCAGCAGGTAAACAAACACACAAGGCCATATTGAAGCTCTGTCTGGCATGTCTTTATTTGCATTTAGTACAATACATCCCACACTGTGATGAGAGTAAACACACTATGCTAGAATAACATGAAAATACTATTGTGTGCAGGCTATGTGGGAAGTGTATTTTAACAACATTGTTGTGTCATTAAAGAAAAATATTGGTTTCCACTTCATCTGTTCAAGCTAGTAATGAAATTATGATGAAATATGAATTGGTGTACAGCATATAAAAAATCTATTGCGACTCTTTTAAAAAATACAAAAGTGAAGCTTAAATAGAAACTATTCAGTCAAATTACCATGCCATATTAAACTGGTGCAACAGAAAATTTTACAATATCAGTTTGATGGCTCGATCAATCATATATTTTGTGTGATTAGTAAAATATGACCTGTGTTTTTGCCATGTTCTTGTGTTTTTCATATAAAGGTTATCAATTTGAAAGAGTAAAAATGAGCAAAATATTCAGAAATCAAAGACATTGTACATATTGCTTTCATTAAAAAATTCTCAACTAAATGGTCCTAAAGATCCTAAATGGTTAGTGTACATAAACTAAGCTACATGTATGACAACATTAGGCTAAAAAAAAATCAATGTCTAGCGCTAAAAAAAGGTAAAATTAAAAATATGACCTACATGCATGGCACACTGTGCAGTAAAAAAGCAACACTGGTACGCTTTATTCCATTTTCACAGAATATCTTAATAGTGCTTGTATACTTTCCTTTTTTTCATCAATCTTAATGTAATAACTGAGGTCAGACAGCTTGATTTGATAATTTTTCAAATAACAAAATCTTAATGTGTGACATTATCTTTAATTTCTTAAACATTTCATGAAGATACAAAAAGGGCAAAACCTTGATACCAAAAAGAGGTTACTGTTTTGTCAATTGATATAAATGTTATGTTGCTGGATGGTGGATAACGGATGGACTATCATATCATAGGCTTTATGCGTGTAAATGTACGAATTGTACTTCAACATTGTGACATCAAAAACATTTCTTTCAAGACAAATCATTGAATAATTTAAAGATGATCCANTGTACTTCAACATTGTGACATCACAAACATTTCTTTCAAGACAAATCATTGAATAATTTAAAGATGATCCACTATATTGCTAATTATAATATAAAGGTCACGATCACATAGAGCCTAGGAAGCAACCCGATTCAACACGATTCTTTGTTCGGAGGCAGTTAAATGTGAATTAACAAGAGTTGTGTCGAATCGTGTTGTGACCGGGGCCTATTAAAGATCTAAAGTACAAATTGTTTCATCCTTTAAATCCTTACCTTTTCTTGAGAAGCAAAATGAGGATCTCCTTTCTTGACTGACCAATAGGAGTAGTCATATGTGAAGGTTTTGATTCTTTCTCTTCCAGTCACTCTCGTCGAATCAGAATGTGAAGCTGGAATCTGAAAAAGTAGGATAAAAAATATGTAAAAACAGTTTTAGAATTTACAAAGTATATTCAAAATATATCTTTTAGAAATAATTCAAAGTGTCAATATCCATTTTCAAAAGGAGAAAGCATTTCTTGAGAGAGCAGTATATTCTTGGACAGATTCCAAATCTGGAATTTTACAGAAACCTTTTTTTTCTTCTGCATGATATGAATATGAATCAGAAAAAGTATTTATTTATTAATTTCTTTTTAAAAGCTATTGGGGATCCTTTTTCACCAACACTCCATGCTGACAGCATGAGCTATGAAAATATTATTCAATATTCATACCAGCATCCATGTGGAGAGAATCAATATGTGCAACATTGTGGCAACTTTCAGGAAAAAAGATGCACAAATTGTTGGCTCAATATTGGATTTTTGGAGGGGGGCCTCCTCCAGGAGAAGGCTACAGCTCCTGTCAACCCCCTGGCGGACAGATGTAATGTAATGCACAAGTCTTTTTTTTCACTTCTAAGCTTCTTGAGGGAGGGGGATGTGCAAAATTTCACATTTGTCCCCCCCTCCCCCNTTCAAAATAATTGTGTCCTGCACATCTGGTTAGAAGCAGAGATCATGTGTAAATCAAAATATGCGTATTCATTGCTCTAATTTATCTGAGTTCATTGGTAAATGATCACAATTTCTTGCAAGGATTTCAATTTCAAAGGACCCTCGCATTTTACTTTAGAAGTGGAAAACGTAGACTTTTGAGGGGGTTTTATGAAACCATTTTGTTCCATATGTGTGAACTACAGTACAGTGTAGCATCAGCAGATAGTAAATGAGTAGAACATTGAGTTCTAGTTGTACACTGTATGGAATGATGGACTTCAAAATTCTAAGGATCGGGATTGAAACCGAACTTTGTGATGAATTAAATCAGTAAAACTTCAACTTGCAATAAAATGCAAATTTCAATTAACTGCCCCCTAAATAAAAGAGAAAATGTTTACTTTTTCAATAAACATTTAAACTCCTTGTTGTTGATGATCACATTCAATAGTTTGATTTATCTTCTTCATGAATAAGTTGATAAAAGCAAGGGGAATCTTGGTGGTAAAAGTATCCCTTTAATTGCTGCATACGGAATGCATCTATACTATCCTGAGGGCGTTATGAATATGGGATGAGGGCAGACCATTACACGTCCCCTGATAAAAATGGTAATTAAGTTACAGACTAAAGCGATTGACAATGTTTTAATGAGAGCTACAGGATGAACTCTATCCATTCACATCCATGGCAGAGTGGAATTTCATCAATGGTTTACAAGTGGTGCATAAATCAACTTTGCTCTACATGTAGGTGCATGAACTTTGATGCATTTACGCACACAATAAATCAACAGTCCTATAAAGATATTAATTCATTCAAATTGGAAAAATGACAATAAGACTAGATACCGTATTTCGCGGGGTTTAATTTTCACGCTTTTTGCGGTGAAATGGCTGGCTGTGAGTGAAGACCCGCAAAAATCCTTATACGATATACTGTGCCTACTGTGATCATTCTTTATATTTTTTTATATTGTTTCTTGAAAAATCCGTACTAGGTAGGTCGGGAGATCATCTTTTTTTTCATAGATTGTTCCCGCGAATTCAATACCCCACAAAAATGTACATGAACTATTAAACCAACCATGAAAAATTAACATAGCAAAAAAAAACCCCCGCTATACAGCATACACATACAAAGTGGCACAATATGCAGAAGACAATCTGATGAATCTAATTTTTTTATCATCATTTGCCTATTTCTATAGATATATATATTTTTTTTCGTAAAAATTTGGTTTAACATTTAGGATAAATACATAATATCTACAGTCTCAAGCAATCAGTGATTTTAAGATGCACAATTATGTTTTTTTTTTAATTTGTCGCATGTGACAAATATCTCTATATGATTAGACAAACCATTGATTTCTGCAATCTAGTGATATTGATATTTCTTTGGGTTCTTCTGATACTATAAGTTAGCATACGAGATGAACTGTATGTATACATGTACGTATGTAACCCTTTCCTTTTCACATTTAAACATAGGTTGAGGAAGGAAGAGAACTGCTTTCAGTAATACTGCGATCTGTGATCTGTCTGAGAGAGATATCAGATTTTATAGCAAGGAAGTACTTGTCCAATCTTTAAAACCACTATGTATTCGAGCAGGGGATTACATTTCAATTCCATGTTCATGCTGTACATGTACAACCAGATAACTCTGCTTTAAATAGAACAATGTTGTACATGTATATATTAATCCAGAGGAAATGATTATATTACATTATTATCCTACATGAAACATTTTACATTGTATCCGATGCTGTGATGCTGCTGTCTGCACCACGAGGGATAGTGAGTGCATGAACAAGGCACGTTTCCTGTTTTGTTTGNTCTGTTAATACAAAGTTGTTTTAGGTGCGTCTTATCAAAAGCATAGAGAGTGCACAAATGAAACTCAAAGGATAGAAATTCTCTTTCACTTTGCTACCTGATATGCATTAAAAAAAAAAGGCAAACCTACTAGCAAACTAAAAAAAATGTTCAACCCATAGCTGAGTAGATGCATGGTGTACCAAAATGATAACAATTGCTCAAATTTGTTCAAGAATATCCAACATCTAAGAATTATATTTAATTTCCAATAGGCGGGTTTACTTATAATAAAAATTTATGTGCGTTTAACATAGTTACGTGCTATTCTGTAGACCGGTTGATAACAATAAGACTACAATACTTGGAATCCAGTTTGCATACATTACTTGTTGCTATGTATGTTAAAGGTATGCTTAAAATTTGCATCTATTAGTAAACCCACCTATTAAATACAAATGGAACAGGCCCATGGTGTCAGAGGAGCTTGACAGTCCAATAACAATAACACATGGCAAAGATACAGTATGTTTAGAGATCAATACCTCTGCTGTCTATCAACTACAATACGTGATCTACCATGTAGGCGATTTCCATTTGCGTGTCCTGATTGAGGTCAAGTTAACCAGAGTTGATGGGTTTGATGGGCAATGCAGTGGTCAGCCATGGTTAGCTTCTCACA
>BQKZ01000003.1:0-13919 GCA_036244855.1 Temnopleurus reevesii
TAGTCTTACTTCTGATACCAAGAATTCCCATCTTCATGTCTTATTTTTTCTTATTTTTAAAATTTCTTTCCATTTCCTTTAAAATGTTGAGTGTATTCTTATTATATATTTCCATGATAATTTTGTAATGCCTTTTACACTGTGTCTATGGCCTAGATTAAAAGCATATTCTCTATCTGAGGGAAAGCTTTTAATCGTGATTAAATAAATAAAATGCGATACTAATACAGTCAAACCTGTCTATAGTGGCCACTACAAGGGAAACAGAAAAGGTGGCCACTGTAGACAGGTGGCCTCTATAGACAGGTTCTATAACATGTATTTTCACCTGGAGGTAATCAATTAAAGTGGCCACTATACACAGGTGGTCACTATAGACAGTGGCCACTATACACAGGTTTGACTGTACTCAATTCCCCTATACTAGAATTTTTTCTAAGAAAACAAAATGAAACAATTACCCCCTAAAAACAAATCAACGAGCCCTTCCTCCCATAAATCGGTCTCTATTCTTGCGTACCTATGCCAGGGATGTTTGAGAATATTCTCAAAAGGTCCCTATTATCCTCGAGGATATCGCACGCGTCATCCCCCCCCCCCCCAAAAAAAAAAAAACAACATTTGCTTCAGAGTATACAGCCACAAACCAAAATAGTCCTTTCACTCAAATGAAACCACAGATGCAATGTGAAATAGAAACTGACAGGTGATATCCAATAGTTCTTTGGCTTTCCAATTCCTCATGCATGTAGAATCTTAGAAAATAATTCAGACGACATTACCATTTACGAAACCATTTTGTTCAAAAAAAAAAAAGCCATTACTTGTGCATCCAAACAACCGTAGAAAGGCCCTGGGTTTTTTATGATGATAACGTGCATTTCCCATATGATCTCAGAATTGCGCAATCAAAATTAATAACAAGGCCAGCTTATACCAAACAAGCTGTTCAGAGCAGAGAATGTGGTCCATGCATAACTTATTGTTTTGTTTGTTTTTGTTTTTCGATGGTGTTTGACGTGTATACATCCCGTACACCAGTAGCTAGAGGTAATTCGTAAAAACCTTGATTTAGCAAACAACATTATGATACTGGTTCTGTCCTGTTTCTTATAACAATGTTACTATACTATACTATACTTTCCTGTATTCATTGATTTTTATATTGGTATGGTAAGCTTCTGCTGGGAGTTCTTATGATCTATGTTAAACTTTCAATCCAATAGAATGGATGAAGGTCAGGATGAGGTCATGATTTTTGCGATCCGCAAGCAGATTCTTTGAGGTCTGTCACTCCACCATGTGGAAGCCCTTCCGATATCTTGATTTTGTCATTCACAGATTACGTCTTGGTTGTGTGCAGGGCCTAAATGACTACAAACATAAGGTGGGGAGACATCCGTCAGCATTGTGTGAGGTCACGTGCCTACTCAAAGATGATGTACCCCACCTCCTGACAAAATGCACCAAATATGCAGCGCAACGGGCTATACATCTTACAGCAGAGTCTAAAGGTTCTCTCCCGACCAAATGCATAACTTAAAGGGATGCGCAATGCTTATAAGGCTCCTCGGCAGCCAATATATCATTTACCCTACACTCCAAATGATTAGGATGGGGATTACACATTTAACATACTCTAAATGTAAAGAGAAATAAACACTTTTGAAGCGATCGANTTTATGAATTATCAAAAGAACTGAAAAATAAAATGATTTGATTTGAATTTGAATCTTGACCATAAAATTCCTTTTGGTCTATATAATGAGTCAATTTTCCCTAACTGCTGTAAAATTTTCAGTCCGGCCGAAATCAGAATTTTATGTTAACTCTAATTAGACCCCATTTACACCAGAAAGAGGGCCTGAGGCCGGCCTCGGGCCCCCAATTTAGGCCGGCCTGAGTACCGCAATTTCGTATGTTTACACCGAGATATGGGCCGGCATTTGGGCCTCCTTTCATAAACTCACCGCTTGCGGCGCCGTACATGTAAACAAAACTTTCGCGCGGTTTCTGTAAAGTTCGTATTTTCACTGGGTGTCGGCGTTTGAAGATCAGATTTGACATTTTAACGTCGTTTTCAGCATTTTTTTTGGTCGAAGAATGGAGGAATGTGATGTGATCACCGACATTTTGCGTGGGAGAGTTCGTTTTAATCGTGAAAGAAGATTGAGGAGGCTCCGGTACAATGAAGAACGTCGCCAACGAAACGCTTTGTTACTTGTCTATGCCCTTGTAATTGCCTGCACGGTAGATCGGGGAATATGGTGTAAGTACCGGTCGGACCATTTTTGGCAACGTGTAGTTAACGAATCGTTCACGCCGCAGGATTTCAGGAATAATTTTCGTGTGAACAAATCTACATTTGAGTTTCTGTGTAGTGAATTGGAGCCAGTAATAAGCAAGGCAGACACCCACTATCGCCTATGTGTTTCAGTGAGAAAAAGGGTTGCAATCACATTATGGAGGCTGTCAACCAATGCGGACTACAGAACTATAGGACACTTGTTTGGAGTAAGTCAAAGCACAGTTTGCATTATCGTCAATGAAACCTGCAAGGCGATTGTGGATGGACTTCTCGAGAGATATATTTCGTTCCCGTCAGGTGAAAAGCTTCAGTCTGTCATTTGGGGTTTTGAACATAACATGAGATTTCCTCAAATAGGCGGCGTTATCGATGGCACCCATATTCCTATTATCGGACCATCAGAATATCGTGCTGATTACTATAACAGAAAAGGATGGTACTCGGTCATACTGCAAGCAGTCTGTGATGATAAGTACAGGTATGTTCAATCATCAATCAAAAAGTGAAAGGCCGGGACCGGACCTTGCTTTAATTTGAAATTAATGAAGAATAGCATATAAAACATTAATAAAAGCGCTACTGCCTGGATGTTTCTGTGAAATACTTGGAAGTTGGGGGCGTCCCTGCGCGTGGCCCCTACCCCATTTTGGCAACAAAAAAAAAAGAAATGAAAGAAAACGGGAAAAACAAGAAGGAATTAGGCGGTATGTCTCACTTTCTATTTTTTTTAATAGAAAATATGGATGGTAGGAAATCGCATTAAAGAATAATAAAATATTTTATTTCCTTTTTTCTGGGAACAAATTGACTCATATGCCACACCCCCCCCCCCCCTTAAAAAAATCCTGGATCTGTCCCTGACTGAATTTAAGAAACAAAAACCAATCAGTTATGATTGAATAACTAAACATGCGCAATAATTTTTTTTAATAGCACTGTTGCCTACGTAAGGCCTGTCACAGTCACATAACAGCTAATGAAAGCTGCTCGAGATTAGAACAATGTTTGAGAATGCAACCAGAACTGGAGCAAATACCATGATTCCAGATGACTTTTGAAAGTTTTGTACTACAATCTAACCGCACTATAACGAGGCTGCTGGGACCAGAGAAATTACCTCTTTATATTGAAACCTAGGGCCAAAATGCAATAAAATACAAAGTGATGGGACCAGGAAAATTACCTTGTAATACCGCTCTTTATAACGAGGTTTGACTTTAATATAACATTATGTTACATGTAAATGCTTCAACTGAGTTGCATGATATTTTCAAAATTTCTCTTTAGATTTACAGATATTATGGTTGGCTGGCCTGGCCGATGTCATGATGCACGTGTCCTGGCGAATTCCTCACTGTACCAGAAAGGACAACGTGGAGAATTGTTTCCAGACGTAAGTAAACCCTACTGCAGTACATCTTATCATTGCATGAACAGATATTTTATTTTTGTATCAGACCAACCAAAGTCATTATTTTTTCAAATTTGTTTATTTCCCTTTCTATAGTAAGCTTCATTTATTCATTTTTTTTATCAGTTAATTTAATATTATTTCCTTTTTTGTTTATATTTGATAATCATCATTGATATTTATTGTACTTAGAAATTGATGAATGGCAAAAGTGGAATAAATATGATACAATTCTTTTTAATGGTAATGGAAATCAATAATGAAAGAGCAGCATATCTGTGATAATAATTACTTTAAGGATAATTTAAATATGATGGTTAAAATGGGAATTTTGTAAATTAAATTTGTCATATTTATATCCATGTGCACTATTTTTTTCTTTGCCTACAGATAACAAGAGACATCAATGGTGTTGACGTACCTGTGATGATTTTAGGGGATCCAGCCTACCCACTCCGCCCATGGCTGATGAAAGGTTTCTCCGACAATGGTAGACTCACTCCAGCACAGCAGAATTTCAACTACAGATTGAGCTCTGCGAGGATGGTGATTGAGGGTGCTTTTGGGAGGTTAAAGGGACGGTTCAGGTGCCTTTTAAAACGCTATGACAGTAAGGTGGAAAACATAAATGTCATGGTAGCTGCCTGCTGTATTCTACATAACCTGTGTGAGATCCAGTCTGATGAACCAGATGATGAGTGGAGGGACTTAGTCGATGAGCATCAGCATTGGCAACCTATGGTTCAACATAGAAACAACAACAGACAGCCTGCTCGACCTACCCCTGGAACAGACATTCGTAACGCTCTGGTAGAATACTTGAATTAGCTGGTCTACATGCATCAGCTTGATGTTATAGCTACCTCCAAATTTTGGTTATTTTTTTTACAACTGTAATTTTCAATGTATATAATGTTTATCTTTTAACAAGAAAGATGCAGCTAAACTTACGATAAATATTAATCGTACGTCTATGGAAAAATGTGTTCCACAGTATTAAGATCAATTTTCAATTTACATTTATCTTATCTTTTTTATGTTACAGGCCCATGGGAGGAATGAATTTGCTCATAAACAAAAAGGCATTAAAAATGTAATTCTGGCATGAGCCATTATGTATTTGCAAGATTACTGCTTCTTGTTTGCCTCAACAGACAGCACTCAAACACACAGTTATACATGTTTTAAATAGAAATTGATAATACAGTCAACCTTGCCTAAGTTGAATCTGTTGGGACTGCTAAAAGAAAATTCAACTGTTGAGGGGTAATATCAGTAGATTATAACGAGAAGGGGACTTGAAAAGACCTTCGACTTGTGCAATTATTCGACCCATACGAGTTTGACTTAGGCAAGGTTGACTGCAATTCCATGTAAATGTATTTTTTTTTTTTTTTTGTTACTGTGTCTGCTTCGAATATAGGACATGTACTGATTTTTCATCAAAAGTGTAAAATTTGGAAGGGTCTAAAACGATAAAACTGAGGGCAAAAATATGAAATCACCGTATGTGTAATTTACTGCTTCTGCTCACGAATGCATTTTCATGTAGAATTTATTCAGACAAGCTGCATGAATATAGTGCTTACACATTTGTTGACATTTACATGAACTTTTGTAGTGAAAAGAGCTTTTCTTTTGGGGGCATTTTTTTTTTCAAACTCGATTACTCTTTTGGGATGATATCATTCTATCCCGTTTTTGTTATATACACCTGTAGCGTCTTAGTTCTCCATATATATCAAAGTTTCCATATTTTTATTTCCACTAGATTCATTATTGATATAGGGAGTCCAAAATGTAGTTTTAGTTTCCAATCCATCTAATATGTGATTAAATGATTTGATGTTTATTTAACGTATTTAGGTGTTCAGCAGAGGCTATTCATCAGGTTAGATGTGGATGTTACTTGAATCTAGATGTGATGTCAAGAGAAGTGTTTGGGATAATGTACAGACATCCTTCTTGCCCATTGTAAGGACAACTTCAGATCTCTCTAGATAACTCTTATGCTTGCCTTGCTCATGTGTATGGAGGCAAATTGGATATTGATACTGGATTATAACTGCTTGTTTCTTCTCAATAAAAACGTTTCTGTTTTTATATCAATTTGATTTGTTTTTTATCATAGACTAATCCCAATAATAACTGCTAAAGTCAAAGCAAAGTTTCTTCAGTTTCTTATAGATTCGACTTGAGCAAGGTTGGTTGCACATTGGTGTGTCTTTGAAATTGGTTGACGGAGATAAGAATGAATGTTCATCTGATGTGCACAACAAATGATAAGTGTGCAACTGATTCTAGTCGTATTCTACCGTCCACCAATTTTGAAATTCCACCATATATGGTGCGTGTGTGGTGCCGATGTACGAATAAATTAATATTGATGTTATAAGTACGGTGACACTTCTTAAAAGCCATGAAAATTCTTGTGTTATCAGGTTTTCCAATACAAAAATACATGAAAACGGAAAAAGCCAGAGCTAACGAAATCCCTTTGTTGTGTACCGTTATCTTATAATAACAAAATTCCTCTGTATTTGATGGTGATGGTAAACACATAGGCCCATATTCTGATAGCGAGGTTTAACTTAACCCAGGTCTAAGTCATTGTTATTTAGACCATTGGTTTAACTTTTGAATAGCGGCGGTCTAAAATAACAATGGTTTAGTCCCGGGTTAAGTTAAACCTCGTTATCGGAATACGGGCCATGGATCGTAATATAGAACATTATTCCTTGTTCTCTCTAATTTCCTTTTACACCATAAGTGAATGGTCATATCATTTTTACAATTTCATCCATTGAAATTTATTACGAACAGGCCAATTGATTAGGCAGAAATGCATGAACCAAACGAAAATTGGGTCGTTTCCTTTGTCAGTGTAGACAGAAGGATACAACAGGCAAAGAGGGCAACCAAGCTTCCAAAATGCATGATAGATATTAAAATGTGAATCACCAAACAACTGAACAAAATATTTTCTTGAGAGAAAAACATATGCTTCCTGATAGGAAATAGGCAACAATAAACAAGAATTTATTTTGTCTACGCTCTGTATAATTGGGCAAGGCCGCAGTTGGTTCAAATGTTTGGTCATTCACACAGTAATCCCTGTGCATATTGTGGAAGGTTAGCGTCTCTGATAATCGTGTCATATTCCTTGAAATAGAAGGCATTCCTTTATTATTGGCAATAGCTTCAAAGAATACAATTTTTAGGTGGCATCCCTGGTTGGAGGATTGAGACCCCCCATCGCAAAAAAATATGTTTGGTTATCCAATGTGTACCATTCTAACCAAAAATATATTTCTCTTCTAAAATAATTTATGAACTATTTCGAGTATAAATTTAAAATAATGACTTTTCAGGTTTTACATGATAAGCTAATAAAAGAATGTTAAAGTTCAAATAACACCAGAAGGAGGGTAACCAAACATTTGTTTCTGCTTCTTAAAAATCATTAGTTGCCACAACAAAAAAATCCAAAAGTATACTCTCTTTAAAACATATTGTACAAGCCAAACTATACACTTCCCACAATAACACTCCACTGATTATAAGCACATTAACCACACACTTCATTTCAACACAATATGTCTTTATCACCATACATTGAATCTGTGCAACAACATTTCATGATAAATTGTATTTGGACTATAACAAACAAAATGTTTAAGAAAAATATTTAATGCAAAAAGTTGATGTCCAAAACACAGTAACATATTTATTTCATGTTTACACTATAATAAATACCTGGCTGATCTCAGTACATATAGCCTCTTTAAAAAATACCATCTGGCTAAAGTGGACCATATCACACTTAATACAGCTAAAACGGAACTAGTGATGTAAAACATTTAGTAAGATATATACATGTACAGACAACTATGAATAATAATAAACTTTGATATAAAAGAAATATAAACATAACATACTTATATGTTAACTTTAAATGAAAAACGTGACTGAAATTGGGGATGTACGGTGCATCGCAATGACGAATTTGTTACATAAAAAACACGGTCATTTTGCTCATCTCTCTGACCTTTCAGTAATATGGCCTTTAGTTATCATGGTTGTAATATGGAATGATAATTTTTCTGGCACTAATGACTGATCTATCAAGGCTCCAATGTATGAGCATTATGCAAGCATGTGTCTTTTAACTGTGAGACAATCAACCGATTTTCACTTTAAACAATCGATCACAAATCCCAATATCAAAATTGATGAACCTCTCTTTGCAAGGTACAATGTTGCAAGAGGCTCAAGATAAAATGGTATCACACATGGTCTTAATGTGATAACAGTACTTATATTTAGGGATTAAAAACAATATAAAATCAAGAGGCGTCTACAGAACTGAATATACATACACTGAAAGCTATTATAAAGAGGACGCATATAGCGAGATCACTGATATAACATGGTCCAAGCTCTTTATATTTCTGTGTTTTTTTTTAATTATTGTGATGTATGCTAGAAGGAGAGTGAATACAGTGAAAGCACTTTATATCGAGGCCTTTGGGACAATGAAAATGACCTTGTTATATCAGCTTCCTCACTATATCAGGGAAAAAAAAACAAAGAACTATAAAGAGCTGTGACCAATAAAATCACCTTGTTATAACAGGTATCTCGTTGTATGCGACCTCTTTATAAAACAACTTCATCACATCCAGATAAACTTTCACAAATAATACAAAATAATGTACATGTCGGATTCAAAAGGAAAACTATTTCATGAGAAGTTATGCTAGGCTGTTCATAAATAACACAAAAAATAAATATAGTCATCTATGTAATATGGGGCTTTAACCACTTAGCACACTGCCCCCACTTTAATCCTCAATAAAAAGAAACATTTTAATGAGGCTGGTTGGAAGCAGTTGACTGTACCATTTTCAGCATAAAATGGACCAGGCTCGACAGCTACATTGTACATTTAACTCTGCTCAAGTCGAACTTGTCTAATAAGTCGATGTGATTTTCTAGAACAAATTATACAAGACCAGCGCTATAAGCCTCTTAAGTCGAACAGATTTGTAGTCCTAACAGACTCGACTTCGGCAACATTACGTGTACTTAATAAGTTCTTTCAAGCAAGTCTGGGTAAAGGCACAATGTATACACAAGGGGTTCTCAGGCAAGTAAAATAATTTTTAGCCAATAATAAAAATTGCACACTAAAATATGTATGAGTAGCTGACTATAGTGCAAGATTGTAGAATGAAGGCAATTAAGGCATTTGTGAGCTGCTATCTGAAAAGAAACAATAAATTCATGTCTGCATTGATTAAAAGCAGGAAAATCAACAAACAGATAAAAAAATTGGTTTGGAGTAGATCCTACAATAAATAAGAAGAATGAATTGCTACCAATATTGCAACACATGTAATATAACTGGACAGTGATGTTTGTACAAATTGGCTACTTTTGATTACGTGTAACACTTCTTACTGTGAACTTATAACTTCTATCTGCACCCATGCATTGATCAACAAAATAAGGGGATTTCTTTTGTGTTGAGGGTTGAACAAAGGGATTTTTTTTTTTTTTAACAACAGGGTATAATAAACTATTTGCAGAGAAATCTATGAAATATATCATAACATGTGACCAAAATTTGCAAATTTTACCGTTGATTGATATCATTATACTATTAGAACCTTATTCCTTATAGACTGATTTGCTTCAATTTTGTTAATTGTATGCCTGGTTTACTGTGGCAGACACAGGGTTTAGAGAATGTCAAGGATAACAAAAATACATCCCCAAAAAACAATGCAAGTGAAAAAAAACATCAGTACAATTATCATTTAACAGCTCAGGATAATGGCATTGCAATGAGTTGAGCGGACCATATCTACTGTTCGATCATTAAAGCCTGAATATTGATAACATGAAAGCGAAACATATGGACTTGCACTCTTCAAGTGAGGTAGTTATCCCTCCTCTGTACCTCATGCTACAGGGAGGTGTAAAAAGTGATAGAGACAGTCCTGGTTAGCTGTCCTTAAAGGGAAGTGTAGCTTCGAGGAAATGACTGATCCGGCCATTGTTTCGAGGTGTGACCAGGGTCATGGGCAAGGCGATGTCCTTCTGGATTTCCATGGAATGGGGCTTCTGTTGGCCATGGTGGACGATTTTGAAAGGCACCTGCAATAGCTTGAACCATTTGCAGTTGATGTTGTCTGTCAAGTTCCCTCTCTCTTGCTCTGAATTGTCTATCTTCTTCCCTCCGTCTCTCTTCCATCTCCTGTCGGTTACGAAGAAGTTCCCGCTCCCACTCTACCTGTTCTCTCCTATGGCGATCTTCAACTCTCTCCTGTCTCGTTGCTGAATCCTCTTCCAGGGACTTCATGTGCTTTGCCATGGTCTCCATCGACTGCTGCAATTTGGACTTCTTGCGCTTGGTACCTGTAAATATTAACACAATAATAAAGAGAATGAAAGGGCATGATGACGATGAATGGTCACACACAAATGATAACAACCAAAGCATGCATCTAGTTTGGGAAACTACACAAATAATGATTGATCATGTCAATATTTATTGTATTTTTATCTTTCCATTCATGCGTGAAGCAAACCGCACCCCTTCATAGTCAACGTACAGTGTACAATAAAATAACTGAAGAAAGTTGTCAGAAGCAATCATAATATTCATGGTAAAATCCAGAAAATACCATCATTGAAGCTTTCTCATCGGAAGGAACACTAAATCAGCTCCTGCATAAATCTGACGGTAAGGTGCACAGTGAGCTTCATTAGCATAGTCAAACCTTGTTGCATGTATAACAAGGTCCTTGGGACCAAAGAAATCTCTTCATATTGAAACCTTGTTATATTTATAAGGGCCAAAATACAATAAAATAAAAAGAGATGGTACCAGAAAAACTACCTTGCAATTACAAGATCTCGTTATATCAGTACTCTTTATAGCGAGGTTGGACTGTATTACCTATTTTTCTGCATGTACAATTTATGACGAAAATACTCTCTTTCTTGCGAGAAGTCTGTTGAAATTTCACTATATAATCGCAACAGAATGGTAGAATGACTTGCTTGGGGATAGAAAAGATTTGAAATTCCAATGGCATGTTAATTTGATAAAAAAATTAAATACTTACCACCTTTTTTTGATCCTTGTTTGTTTGCCCTTACATTGTTACCAGTTTCGAGACTTACATCGAGGTCATCATCAACATCATCCACAAAGTCTCCAACTGTGGGGAAAAACATGGAAAAAATACCATGTAATAAATTGAAAACTTATATTGTACATCCCCATGCATATTCTAACTATACCGCAATCCGTGCAAAAGGCAACTGTGGAAGAATCTGTGATGTACTTGCGAAAACTTGGCCTTCCCTTTGTACATAAAATCTTTAAAAATGGATTAATGGAATATCATTAATGGTTTGCCACGATTCTTTTCAAAATAGAAATAGAAAAGATATTAGAGCAAAAACAATATTTTTGCTATGACTTAAACAATATACAATGTAATATAATTTTGAATGTTTCTTTATGTCTTTTAATCATAATATGTTTTGTTACCTTTCTTTTTTCCCTTCTTCTCTTTCCTTTTCTCTTTGTATGTGCTTGAAAAATTATGAGCCAGCTCCCCTAGGAAGAGGGTGGGAGGGAGCGCCAAATTTGTGCTCCCCCCCCCCCCCCCCCCCCCCCGATAATGTAAAAGAAATTGTATTTTCAACAGATCATACAATGTACATCTGCAATTGTGTGAAAAGAAGAAATAAACACAAACCTAATTCTGCTGGTGTGTCGCCATTACGTACATCTTGCTCTGGCACATCCTGGTCTTGACCGTCGTCCGACGTGCAACCCAAGTCATCGTCATCAGTAAGGCTATTATCGGCGACTGGTGGGTCCAGGGACGACGCGAGACTAACCGATGCTACAACAGCGACTGGATTCGTCTCCGGACGACCAGCTAAAATTTCTGACAGTTCACTGTAATAACGACAGCTCTGCCTGCCCCTCCCGGACAGGCGATTGTTGTCCTCCGCTTTCCTAAATGATTCCCTGAGTTTTTTCATTTTTCCTTTCACCTGTGCTACACTCCGCTCTATTCCTTGCTTGTGCAGGAGGTCTGCAATCTTCCGCAGAACGGTCGAGTTTCTTACTGTCCCATCCATCTGCTCTTGAATTCTATGTTCCTTCCAGATAGACAGGAGCGACAGAGTGGCCTCATCAGACCAGAAACTACCCCGGGAAGACATCTTGGAATTTAAAAGTCAAGGAATATACAACTTAAGTGAAATTCACACTAAAAGTAAAAATAGTAAAATTTGTGAATGTCACGAAATCAGGACTTTCGACTTCATTTAAAGAAGTTCTGCACACACAAATTTTATGTTGATTTAAACAGCAGGAAAAACAGTTACAAGTAAGGAAGAACTATGATTATTTCAATATTGATTGAATTTTATTGATTTCCACCATGATTTGGGCAATTTTGGAGGCAGTCCGGACATGCATGCCCTGCAATTTTTGACGGCTAGACAAAATTAGTAATTTTTGTCTGATCGTTTTCAAGAATCAGAAATATGTATTGTTCCCAGCAACAATGTCACAGGTTATCGTAGCGGAACTGCCCCTGTTTCATGAGTCAGAAACAAATGCATAATAAGTTCAACATAAACACCAACACCAAACGCGAAGTCACAATTTTCCCAGGGACTAGGCTAAGCCCTGGCCTAGGGAGTAGGGTTGGCGTTGAGAGAAGGGAAAATTTGCAGGTAAATCATCAACACCGACTGTAATCCTTAGTTCAGCAGACGACATTCAACACCAGCAATCAAATCAACACTAACTACCAGAAGTATGTTAGAATTTCGAGAGGTCAATACCAACATGCACAGACTTTAACTTTTTTCTTTAAAGTTTAACTTAAGTTTGGTGTTGATTCTGGTGCTGCTGCAACACCAACACCAGTCACCAACATTCAACTTCAACAAGTTCAACACACCGTACTTGACCGAATCCCATCTTAAAATTAAATGTTAAAATTGTTACATCTAATGTAACAATTATAAATAATTCATAATGCCCATATTCTTCCACACCGAAATGCAAACTTTCAACAAAAAAGTGGATCACAACAAAAACAAAAATGGTAGAGTGGGACTACTGAGGACTTGACCAGGACTCAGGAGAGCTCCACCGTCGACCAGCGGACCCCGCCGACGAACCCGCCGCCTTCGTCGGCGGGGGAGCTCCACTGTGGGCTGTGCTTAGTGTGAGGGAAATTTTCGGCGTCTTGACATATCTTGCGTTAACTTATGATCTACAACTGCAGTCAAATCAGTAAACATAATACGAATTAACTCTTACCAGTAAAACAAAATAATAAAAGGATACGTGAAAATGTAACTTAACAGCGATTGATAAAGAAATAAGTCAGATAATGCGTCGAAGATTAGCTTTTCAGAGTAGTTTTGACGAGTAGCATGACAGATCTATCCAGTGTTTACAATACGATTTACAATACGATATCGATCGAGAACCCGGATGTGAGTCATTTGCGTGAGCTGCGTGGCGCGCCAAATTGGAGGCCCGAGTCCCCCTTATGTTTACACCGGAAAATTGGAGGCCTGAGGCCGGCCTGAGGCCGGCCTCAGACTACCTCCAGAGGTAGTCCAAAATTCGGGCCGGCCTGAGGCCTCCTTTATGTTTACACCAAGCAAAAGGCCGGCCTCAGGCCGGCCTCAGGCCGGCCTTTTCGGCTGGTGTAAATGGGGTCTAGTCTTACTTCTGATACCAAGAATTCCCATCTTCATGTCTTATTTTTTCTTATTTTTAAAATTTCTTTCCATTTCCTTTAAAATGTTGAGTGTATTCTTATTATATATTTCCATGATAATTTTGTAATGCCTTTTACACTGTGTCTATGGCCTAGATTAAAAGCATATTCTCTATCTGAGGGAAAGCTTTTAATCGTGATTAAATAAATAAAATGCGATACTAATACACTGTACTCAATTCCCCTATACTAGAATTTTTTCTAAGAAAACAAAATGAAACAACCCCCTAAAAACAAATCAACGAGCCCTTCCTCCCATAAATCGGTCTCTATTCTTGCGTACCTATGCCAGGGATGTTTGAGAATATTCTCAAAAGGTCCCTATTATCCTCGAGGATATCGCACGCGTCATGCCACCCCCCCC
>BQKZ01000003.1:25929-95111 GCA_036244855.1 Temnopleurus reevesii
CCCCCCCCCCCCCACACGGTGCGCGCCTGTTTTAATTGCCATATCCTAAATGCTACCGAGATGGTTGGGCGTGTCCATAAACTAAGCTGTGAAAAATGAATTATTGGTCTTCAAAATCAATGTTTAATAGGCAAAAGTTTTATGACCTAAAATAGGAACATAATAATAAAGCGACAGTGGTACGCTTTATCAAAATTTCTATAGATATTTTGATAGTGCATGTATAAATTCCTTATTTTTGCATTCTTTGCAGTTTGTGGTTTAATCTGAATATAATATAGGTCAGACAGCTTGATTTGATGTTTTTTTTTGTACATAACAAAAAAATGAAATGTCTTTAAGATAACTTCATGGTGACTTCCATTATCCAAGTGGGCGGGATAAGCATAAATAATTATGCTTATCTCCTTTCTGCATTAACCAAAGTTATCATTAAAAAGTAATCTGCATTGATTAAGATAAAAGGTTCAGAATTCATCCAAATAATTAATCAAAATCAATATTAATTAAAACGTTTCTGACATCATAACTATCGATGTTTCATGGGTATTACCATTGCCAAAATGTTTCTACATAAACCTCTTTCCTTTTTTTTTAAACCATAACATGAACTCACAAACAAAAGAAATTAAAGAAGAGAGGATGATAAAGAAAAATAAGAACAGGCAACCATGCAATGCGATCCGTCATAACCACAAAAAATAAGTGGGCAAAATTTCCTCCATCAACATGATAACCGCGGATAGATGGCGCTCTTCATAACGACAAATTATATTTCGCTGCTCCAACAACCATTGAACCTCGGACACTATTCTGTGTAATATACTTTTGAGCGAAAGCCTGTATTGTAAACTACTTGTACTTGTGTCCTGTATTAGGCCTATGCGTGTTCGGCATGTGTGTTTAGTAATTTCACGAGAACATTGAATGATAATTCGATTTTAGTCAAGCTTTCAAATGTGATTGTTATTGAAAGACCGGCCAGATATTCTAGATTTTGAAGCTAGAATGTTCAACAACTGGAACAGGCCTGGCGGCCCGGGGCCAGGCATGCCGGGCAGGCCCCCGATGATGTCGATGCAGGGCCAGGGAATGCGGAATAATTTCGGACATGGCCATGGCCCAATGCAGGGCCCAGGACCAGGTGGACCTGGCATGAATATGCGTGGCCCCGGCCCCAACAACATGGGGCCCAACATGGGAATGGGTATGGACAATATGGGTCCCCAAGGGCACTGGGGTCAAGAGGGACATTGGCGTGGACCAGGTCCACACGGGCCTGGACCACACGGACCTGGACCACGTCCTCATGGATTTGGGCCAGGTGGACCTCGTCCAGGCATGCAAGGACCGGGACCAGACATGAGAATGATGGGCCCTGGACCAGGAAGATATCCTATGCAGATGGGAATGCAGTCGGGTCCAAGACCAGATGGTCCAGTTGGAATGCGACATGATCATGCTCAACCAGAACCTCTCCGAATGTTATTCAATCAAGCTGTCATAGATGAGGAACAAAGTCGAGCGATGGCGATGATGCCGACTCAACAGGAGCAGGTAAGATCTGGGATGCACAAAGGTAGATGAATTTCTATTCTTTGGGCACTTGAAATCATAGGCTAGCACCCGACAAGCAGTACTGGCAGTAGCACCTTTTTTGAACGGTTAATCACGAGTTATAAAAAAGCAACTTGGTGCAGTTTCCAATCTTATCTTTTTTAAGGAATTGTGATTTAGCCTAGGTTACTTTAAGTCACTATTAATACTAAACAATAACCTCTCACCAGATGGTTTCCAACTTATAATTTCATGATATTTGTTGCTGCGTTACGAGTTATGATGGCTCAGCTCAATTATTAATCATATGCTAAAAGTAAAATGTCGAAATTGATGACTAATTTAAAGTCCGTCACGATCGACATGACTTCCGGTTGTGAGCGAGCTCGGACGGCGTGTTTCGTATTGGCAGAACAACGATATTAGAAAATTTCCTTGCTTACGCACCTCGGCAAGCTCAGAAACTCGGAACACTTTGTACGACTTTTCGGACCTTGTTGTTGCATGTTACTTTGATTCGTCCCCTCTTTGGCTTCATTTTTTCTTCTAAAAACGTGCGGAACGCATACGTTTGCGACTGCCGAGCTGTGAGCTAGCAAAATAAAGCTTGCTTACTCGCTATTCCAGGTTAAAAAAAACCTGTTATTTTCTGTTTCGGCAACCTTCGCAATCAAAATGGCTGCGGACAGTTTGGCTAGCAACCGGAAGTCATGTCTATCATGACGGACTGACTTTAAGTAACCTAGATTGGGCACTAATGCGCTTTTGCCTTTAGTATTCGCGAAACCCTAACCCTTATTGTATGATGGGAGGTCGCACGTCTGCGCATCTAAACTTTCAGCTTGAAAAAAGCATGAAGTCGATGAATATCCAATTTAATTTTAATCTGATATTATCACAAATATTCTAAAGATTATGTGTCAGAAATATCTCGGCAAAATCTGACCAGGAACAATGTCATTTTAGATGAAATATACACCCCTCTCATTTTTGCCGTTCAAAATATGTGGGTCCCTTCTCTGCACCCCATTCACTTTACACTCGGTTAAGATTTTCTGGGAAAAGTCTTGATTTCACCGAGCACGCGAGTTACATCGCGTATGTCAATGAGGCGCAGATGATGCAAAATCTTCTTTGTGCCATATGTAGTGCAGTGGGTAAGGGATTATTCAAGTTGTACAATGTATTGGCTTTGCTTTAAGTTTGAAACAAACTTTGCTGTTTATTTTTTGACCAAATTTGATTCATTTAATCCATTTCAAATTTTGCTTTTAATCTTTCAAAAGGTACATGTAGACATGCAAATTTACATACATGTATATGGTACTCACTTTTTTTTGTGTTGGAACAGAGCTCAAAATTTCAAAACAAAGACCATTTTTTTCACTAGACTATTTTAAGCTATCAACTGTTTCTGTTTGGATATTTTCCACATTCTGCATCACACCCCTAGTATTTTGTGACTCCTGAGAGAAAATTCAAGGATTGTACAACAAATGTATAATTTTGGAATCTCCTGGAAAATTCATCAAGTCATGAATACAAATGGCACCTAAAGCTGGTGCTTGATCCGGAAATTGTGTTAGATTCTTTTTATTCCTCCGCTACTGTAAGGTGGTGCCATGATGGAGGCATTATATGTTCACTTCATTCAAGAATGAGGGGTATCAGATGAGATACAAATAGAGAGAAAGACACAATAAAGAATAAAACAAAGAATATTTTTGATTTGTTCATTCATCACTTTTCGTTAAAGTGGCCATTTTAGTTCAGTTTCCTGAACTGCACATTTGCAGTATTACTGATTAGCTTGGTACTTCCACAGGTAAAGTTTACTCCATGGCTAAATTGATAAGGCTGTGAAGTTGGGAACACTGGTGTTACATATTTTTAATGATGTCATTACATAATTTATAAAAAGAAATCAAAACTTTTAATTGAATGATAATCAAAATATAGAAGGCACTTTAATACTAAAAAAAGTTTTCCAAACTCTGCAGTTTTTATAAAACTGTCCGTTTATATAAGAATATATGAACTAGTGATGATTGATGACCCTTACTCGGGTGCTGAACTAGCTGAATCAATATTGCGTACAGAAAGGGATCTTTGGTTGAGTGCATAGTTTTGTATGCAGGCCTCTACGAACAGCTTTTTGAAACAGCACCAGATTGTCAAATCACATTTTACGCTATGTCAAGTTTTAAAAGAGTAAAACCTTTGATATTATAAAAATAACAAATTAATTTATATTTTTTATTACTTTATTTCAAGAATGACGATTCAAAATTCAGAAGTCTGCAAGACCAGGCCCTTAATTGGCAGAAAACAGCCCCTGTTCGAGAGCAGGTAGAAACAGTTCAAAAGAAGGCAGTAGAGCAGGAGCAGTGGGAGGCATACCAGAAGCAGATGCAAGCATATCAGCAGCAATACCAGCAATGGTACCAGGCTCAAGAGGCTGCAGTAGCTCATGTCAAAGTGGTAAGTTTGTAGATAGGCAAGTTTTTGAAGGAGAATCCACCCTTGACCTTAGCATGCTATTAGAAAGTGATTAAAGGGGAACCACCCCTGGGATTTTTGTGCCCCCATCGAAGAAAGAAAAATCAGATGAACAAACAAAAGTTATGAATGTTTAAAGTCACATAGAATTGACGATCACTGCTGCTCATGGGTATCCGTGCGATCGGCTAAACTGACGGAATCTGTGACGTCATGTCGGACAACTCCTCATTCACTTAGTACATAGAATATTTAAAAAAATGGTCAATGTAAAATTTAGAGTAAGGTTGCAGCATGAATCTTTTCAAAATACATGCAGAATCAATACAGAAATGCTATACTCCAACAAAAAATTGGCATTTTTTGTACTTTTCCGAGTTTTCCGACATGTAGTCACAGGTTTCGTCAAATTTGCTGATAGCACGGATCCCAATCAGCGGTAGGGATCGTTATATCTCTGTGACTTTGAAAATTCATAACTTTTGAACGGGTTATTCGATTTTGCTCAAATTTTCACAGTTTGTTCACATGATTTTTCTTCATATAATGAGAGCACGATAATTCCACGAGTTGGTTTCCCTTTAAAAATTAGATGATCCAACTGTGAAGTCTTACAGAACTGTATATTTAAAAAGTTTCTGTAGTATCTATAATATTCACCACAGTTGATCCTCAAGTTGGCAGCCTCAACAATTAAGTAATGTCACAGTGGACAAACTTCCATTCATTTTGCACTCTTAATATCCTTTTTTTTTTCTTTTCACTTTTACATTGTAGGTTCTTATCAATTCTGTGAGCATGTTGGAAGGAATGATGTTATATTCTTTTTCATAACTTTCTATTGATTCAGTGTCAGTTAATTTAATAAGACTTCAATTAGTTTATTAAGACTTCACTTAATTTAGTAAGACTCAAGTATTATATTCTATTGTCTGAATACAGGTAGTTGCTTTTAATAGAAACATTAATGCATGGCTTTAACCAGCTAAACTGTATGGCAGATTATTCTTTTTTTGTCCTTGTTTTTATTATCATTGTATTGCGCTATAAGAAGTCACATCCCTTATTTTTAATAGCCAACCAATGCTGCAGATTCCTTGCTTTAATTTGTTTTGTTCAAAAGAAACTTTCTACTTCACATCAAACATAATGTTATACCCCATGTTACATGTATGCCAAGAAAGTAGAATTCTAGTGAATAAAACATTAATTCTTCAAGGAATTTTGACGAGTTATAGGTATTGAAATATGTCTGTACACCTGAAATATATTTTCCTAGAATTGTAAGTATATCTTCCATCAAGAAAATTTTTCTAATAGAAAAACTTTCTTGTACCAAAAAGAGAACGATGTTGATATTAGCAGACGATAACTTTTGCCTAGAAAATAGTGATTTAAATCTAAATTTTATTCTTGGTGTTCATTTACATATTCCAATCATATACTGGACAATACAGTACATACCTAACCGCTTGAATTAAGCACAATTACTCTTTGAATGAAATTCCCCTTCAACAAATTATTGATTCCCACAGAGCTTTTGTGCCCAGAGCTTTGATGTTCACTTTTATTTGACTCCAATGCCAAAGTGGAACATTAATATTTTAGATTTTTCAAATTTGAGCATTAAGGGGATTTAGACCAACATCTGAAAAATACGGGCAATTTGCCATTGCCTACTCTACGTCTAGAAGTTTTGTCTTTCGAAGAGCTTTTTATTCTTCAGTTTTTCTTGTCCAGATTTTGCCACAATATAGTCAGCGCACTGAACATATTTCATCATGTGAAGTCTTTTTTTTTTAATCTGTTTATGCATACAGGAAGACTTGAAGGAAAAGAAAGCTACATGTGAAAAGCAGCTGACAGATTGGAAAACTCAGTTCGATCAATGGGTGGATCAGCACAAGAAACACCCGAACAAACAGCAATTTGATCAGTACCAAAATCAGTGGAAAACATGGCAAACACAGATGGAGGGCATGGTGGCTTCTCTCGAGACACAGATCAAAATAAAAGAGGGGACCCTGCCAAAAGATCCAACAAACATGCCTTTCCAAGGACCTGGTTCTACAAGTGGCGCTGGAAATGTAGCAATGCCACCAGCTATACAGGGAATGTTTCCACCAAGTGGCCCTGGAATGGAATCAGGGCCAAGTGGATTAAAACCAACCATACCAGGGAGCTCGGAACAAGGACCAAGACCGGATGGAAAAGTCTCGGGGCAAGGACATAGCAGCGAGAGTGTAAACAGGCCAAAAACTGGTGCAGGATTTCCAGGCCCCAAAGAGCAGATGCCTGGAAAAGACGGCTTTCCTTTTCCTTTCCCTGATTTCCCGTTTCCCGGAGATATGGACAGCTTCTCTTTTCCTGATATGAAAAAAATTGATGCAATGCTTGCAGGTAGCATGAAGGGTGAATTTCCATTTCCCTTTCCTGATTTTCCCATGCCAAAAGGTATGATGGATTTCCCACTCCCGAAAGGACTTAAACCTGAAGACATGACCAAAGATATGGAGGATTTTATGAAACAAATGGAATCAGAACTTGGAGTACCTTCAAAATTTCCAGGAATTGATCCAAGTAAGCAAGCTTTAGATGCCAAATCAGATTTGGAAAAAGGTCTTGGGGGTATGCCAGGAATAGAAAGGGGGTCACTAATGGATTCTAACTTGCATGGAAAGGAGCGGGGTACTCATGACATGAAAAGGGGTGGTCCTCATGGAATGGAACGGGGACATCCAGGAATGGACCATGGCCTTCCTGGAATGGATAGAGGTCATCTGGGAATGGAGAGAGGTCATCTTGGAATGGAGAGAGGACTGGGGATGGACAGAGGACCAGGAATGGACAGAGGACCTGGAATGGACAGAGGACCTGGAATGGACAGAGGACCGGGAATGGACAGAGGACCAGGAATGGACAGAGGATCGGGAATGGACAGAGGACCAGGAATGGACAGAGGATCGGGAATGGACAGAGGACCTGGAATGGACAGAGGACCTGGAATGGACAGAGGACCTGGAATGGACAGAGGACCGGGAATGGATAGAAGACCTGGAATGGACAGAGGACCGGGAATGGACAGAGGGCCTGGAATGGACAGAGGATCGGGAATGGACAGAGGACCGGGAATGGATAGAAGACCTGGAATGGACAGGGGACCTGGAATGGACAGAGGATCGGTAATGGAGATGGGTCATCCCGGAAAGGACAGAGGACTGGAAATGGAGAGGGGTCATCCTGGAATGGAAAGAGAACGAGGAATGGAGAGGGGCCCTCCCAGAATGGAGAGAGGGCTAGGAATGGATAGAGGTCCTTCTGGAATGAATAGAGGCCCACCTGGAATGGATTGGGGCCCATCTGAAGTAGACAGAGGCCCTTCAGAAATGGAAAGAGCACCAGGGATGGACAGGGGACAATCATCAAATGAAACTGGCTCTTCTGGATTTAATGAACGACAATCAATGGAGGAAAGAGGATTATCCAAAATGGATAAAAAAGGCTCTCAGGCAAAGGATAAAGGCACTTCAGGAAAAGATACCAGCACTCGAGGAAAAGTGAAGCGAGATTCATCTAGTGTGCAACGTAAACAAAAGGATGGTGACTCTCCAACTGAAGACCAAAATGCATCACAGGGTAAGAGAAGTCAGTTTGGCTTGGGAAGTTTGCTTGCTGGACTGAAGGGAGATACACCAGTGAACAAAGGCCACTCAATATCAGACAGTGGCCCTTCAGGTGCAGAAGGTGGCCCATCAGGGGTGAGCAGTCATCCATCAAGGAAAGCTAGCAGTCGACCCCGAAAAGGCAGCGATTCGGATGATGGTCCAACAGGAGCAAATAGAAGTCAATTTGGCCTAGGAAACCTTCTTGCTGGGTTGACAGCAGATCCACCAGAAGTGGACAGTGGACCTATTGGAATGGAAATGAGACCCCCTGGCATGGACAATGGACCCCCAGGTATGGACAGACAACCACCTGGTATGGATAGTGGACCCCCTGGTATAGATAGTGGACCCTCTGTTATGGATAGTGGACCGCCTGGCTTGGGCAGTGGACCACCAGGAATAAACATTGCTCCTCCAGTCATGGATATGGGTCCTCCTGGAGTTGACAGGGGACCTCCTAGGATGAACAATTCACCTCTCTCCATGGGGAACTTACCAATAAGTTTGACTAGGGGTCCTCCCGGTCCACCCGGAATGGGACCACCTGGAGTGGGGCCACCTGGAATAGGACCACCTGGAATAGGGCCACCTGGAATAGGGCCACCTGGAATGGGGCCACCCGGAATGGGACCACCCGGAATGGGACCACCCGGAATGGAACCACCCGGAATGGAGCCACCCGGAATGGGGCCACCCGGAGTAGAGCCTCCTGGAATGGGGCCACCAGGAATGGGGCCACCTGGTGCTGAGTTTGAAATGCATGACAAGCCTTTAGGTATGAAACAGCCTCCCCCTTCATTTGCACAGGGTTCATATGACATTGGTCCACCTGGGGTTGACAGTGGTCCACCAGGAGTTCCCCTTTACCCTTTAGGTGCTAATCAAGGTCCAGCTGGGTTTGGAAATTCATCTACAATGGCGGGTAGCAGCTCTGAAGACCTGATGCCTCCTGGCATGGAGCCCGAGTCAAAGCCAGAGCCAATCAGTAAGCCTTCTGTTCCCAAAGCTTCAAGTTTTCCACAAGATCTTGCCCCTCCTGGAATGGAAGAGACTTATCCTCCAGGAATGGAACCAGAGGAGAAGACTCAGCCAGACACAAGCAATCGACAGCCTCAACCAGCAGAAGAAAATCTGAGTGAATTTGAAAAGAAACAGAACAAGCCACTATTTCCTCCACCCTCGACCAAACCGCAGTCTAAAGGTTTGACACAACATTCATACCAACTGGGACAAAGCATTCCTATAACTGGTATGGAAAAAGATTCTTTTGGTACAAGCTCTTTTGTGTCCAATAAGCAAACATTAGCTCCGAGCCCCTTAGCAGGATATGATGCATTAGAATCTGTGAAAGCAAAGAAAGAAGAATCAAAGCCAGAGGATAAAAAAAAAGGCAAAGGTAAAAAAGGAAACCTGAACATGCCCGCAACCATTAAATTTGAACCTAAAACGAAAGACCTTGATGAATCTGTGAAAAAGGAACCTTCCAAAGTTCAAAAAGAAGAATCTAGCCAGCATGATTCGACCAAAAAATTAAAGTCTACTGAAGAAAAGCCAACAAAGAAAGATGTTGATAAAAAGTTATCAAAGGAACCCTCACCTCCAAAAGAGGTTTCTAAAAGAGTAGCTGTTCGTAGCACCTTGTCATTCTTACCAGATTCTTCGGATAAATCTACAACACCTTCATCAATTGGGGAGCTCTTCAAAAAGAATTCTTCATCTCCTGCCGCATTCATCAAGGATGTCAAGACCTCTCTTAGGACCTATAGGAAAATAGCAGAAGCCGAGGAGGATGAAGAAGAAGCTCCTAGCTCTAGAAAGGTGAACAAAATGTTCTTATTACAATTGAGAACAATTATTTTATAATGATAAAGTTATAAATTTACTGCAATTTCAGTGGCATTGTTTGGTTCAAAAGCTGTAAGAATGTATCACTATTGGAATTTACTAAACTGCAAATGCCCTTAAGCTTGTAAAAGAAATAGTTTGAAAAATGTTTAAAAAGAAGTATTTTACATTTTAAGGATATGATTAGATGAAAATGGGGGGAAGAGTTATTAGGAAAAAAAATGTTTTCTTTCCATGTTGAGAATTAATTTTAGAGAAATGATGTTGCTAATTGATTTAATTCTATGTATCCTTTCCCTTTGATTTGCAGACAAACAGAAAGGATACAAGCAAGAAGGATGTTGCTGGACGGGATGACTCATTGCGACCAACTGCGCCTTCTCCACCAAGATCTTATCGGTCATCAGATCGGGATTCAAAGAGATCTCGCTCACCAGACAAAAGGAAAAACAGAACCCGCTCAAGGTCACGTTCACCAGATCGCAGGAAACGAAAGCGAGATTCCCCAACACGCAAGAGAAGCTCATACTCCCCAATTAGAAAGCGCTCTCCCCAAAGAAGTAAGAAATCTCGTTCTCCTAGCAGAACAAAATCTTCACGCTCCCCAACTAGAGGCTGGACCAATAGATCCCCAGATCGTAGAGACCGGAGAGACGGAAGGGATGATCGGAGAGATGATCGAAGGGATGATCGGAGGGATAGGAGAGATGACAAGCCAAGTACAGAAGCCTTCGATAAATTACGGGAGCTTATCTATGACACCCTTGTGCGCCATCCAGAGGATAAACCAAGAGATCCTCCTCATACTGAACGACGATATCCAGATGATCACCCACGCGAGAGGAGACATCTGGATGGGAAAGATCGCAATGAGCGCTCAAGGTCTCCTTACAGCATGGATAGGGCTCGGTCTCCTATGCGTTCCAGAAGAGAGAACTATTACCCAGAGGCCGAACGACCCAGGATGCAATACCCTCCACCAAGGAGAGACTATGTGAGGGATCCATTGAGGGATCGTACAGCGGCCCCTACATGGGATGCACCAAGTGATC
The DNA here is from genome assembly GCA_036244855.1 of Temnopleurus reevesii. NCBI lineage: Eukaryota > Metazoa > Echinodermata > Echinoidea > Temnopleuroida > Temnopleuridae > Temnopleurus > Temnopleurus reevesii. The sequence continues at coordinate 36,548 of BQKZ01000003.1, forward strand.
CTCCACGACCAGCGCAAAGAGATGCTCAGGATTTCGACAGGAATGCCTCCCAAGACAGGTAGGGGGGATTTATGTTTGTTACACCATTTAATTGTCTGAGGAAAATTGATGAGCTTTGGAAAACAAGAAATTACTCTTATTTTTCCAATTTTTCTGAACGTGATCCGCAAAGAAATGTTATTTTGCATTTGTCTACCTGCCAAATTAAAAATGCAATCTTTGTCTAATACAATTGGTAGACAGTATCAGGTTTTTAGAAGATAACTGCATGTTTGTGCATTCACCTGTCATCTGGAATGCTTTATTATTTGATGGAATTGGTGTAGAAAGAACAAGATTCTAGTGGAAATGGATTCACTTGCCCTTGCGTGTCACAGATCAGAATGTTGAACACCTCTTATAAATTAGACACAAACTGAATGTTCGATGTACAATGAAGATTAGTCTGTTGAAACAGGTGAATCATGTAATGTTGTTGTTCTGTTTTTTTTTATCATTATTCACTGGCATCTTTACATTGTGGCGTGAAAAATACTGCACATTGATGATCCAGATTTTAGTTTGGCAGTCATACATTTGATAAAAAAAGGATTCACAAGACCAGTTACGTAAATGACGAACAGGTGGCAGGCTTGATTAATAAAATCTTTAATAAATCTTTCTAGTTGATAATCCAATTCTAATTTGTAAAATTCAATGGGAATTCGCAGGTAACATATATCTATTGCTAACACACTGGGATTTCAACATTGATATTGATATTTCTGTATGACACATTATCCCAAGATAAGTGTATCCTTATCATTTTTCTGCTACCTGATGATGATGAGGATGACCTTATGTAAAGAGCCGGTCTCTGCCTCAGCTGGGCACCCTTAGTGCTCTATTACTCAAAACTATATAAAAACCTATATTCAGCATGCTATTTTACAATTTTCTCTTCAAACATCCAACTGTGATCTTCATTTGAACAGATTTGCGGAGAGAGCACCTTCACCACCAATGCCAGAGCCGGCTATAGCTCCCATAGTCTTTGATTATGCTCATTCCGAATCGACCAGACCGGCGTATGATGTTGATGTCAGAGGTATGTCATTGCTGCCGACTATTGTAGATCTCTCACTCTGTTCCAGACTGAAAAATAAATTTCCTTGCAATATTGTACACAAACTATTTCATCATAGTATTTGAATATGGTCATTTTGTTTATTTTTGTGTAGTCAAAATCTATTTTTCCAATGTTTTTAGCTGAAAAGACTGGGAGTCATTCTTTTCATATCGATAGATTAAATGGTCTCATTAGCAATTCATGTATTGCTATGGTTGAATTGGACATGATTTACACAATGAAAGTGTTACAAAATAAGGAGAAAATGAACATCTGATCTTATACTTATGTTAAATTATTAATATTTATATTATAGTTTATGTTAGGGAATGTCATTGAAGAGCAGGAATGGCATGATATCTTGTTATGAATCTTTTTTTTTTTTTTTATATTCAATTGAAAATTGTTCTTACATATATTTCATTTATTGCAGACTGATATGATTCTTTTCTTGCATCCCCTCCAAAGCATTATTTAATGTAATTGTGAGTAGTTAGGCTGAGTTGACAGAATAGCAGAATTGAGTCTAAGGGGTATTATTTGTGACGTTTCAAAACGGCTTTTTAAAAGAAGAGTCTACCCCAAAATAACAAGAGTAGAAAAATCAGAAAACTAATACGACAGTTATGAATGTTTAAATATGTAGATAAATTGTTAACTATTGACATAGGTGCACATCTGACCATTTATTGTAATCATATCATTGTTATAAAATGTTGCTTTTGTCCCTAAAAATATGATCCCCTAAATTTTGACTATCAGATATCTTCATGATAGATATGTAGATCCCCTATTTGCATGCTTACAGTATTACAAACTTTGTAATATCCAACAATTTCCACTGATTTTGCTCATTTTTTTCAAATTTTTAGAAATTAATAACTTTTTTATTACTTGTCCAATTTTCTTCAAACTTTTTTTGTTCTGCTCACCAAATAATTCTGCTCCTGTTAAAAAAAGTATTACTTTTGGTTAGACTCTTCTTTTTAACCTGCCTCTCAAGCTCTGATATTCCTAACCTTCCTTTGTTAAAGCACTATATGTATTCATACCATCCTTTTTTTCCTTTCTTTCATCCTTCAGAGCCAGCAGGAACCCTCCTAAGTGGTGCAGTTGTTGTTGATGTTGTAGACTATAGCCATGGCCAGATGAAACTCCCAAGTGCCAGAGCTCTAAGTGGATCATCTCTTCTTCAAGAACGCGAGTCTACTTTTCTATCAGAATTCAAAGTGGTTGAAAAAAGTCAACCCAAAACCACAGGTGTGTTTTGATTCTTATTCATTTTCCACACTATGATTTGCACATAATTACGATTATTGCCCTCAACCCTAACAAGGCGAGGGGGGGGGGGGGGGGAAAGGAGGCCCCCCCCCCACGACGGATTTCACGATTGTTTCGCCGTGCTAAAATTTTTTGATAGTGCGGCTCACTGACTTTTTTCTTTAAAGTTTCCCGTAACTTTTATGACCGTTTTCACGGAAATTTGACCTACCGTTACGATGCTACGTAATATTTTATACATGTATGTCAGCCTCAAAACTGCTCCAAAATGTCAATACAAATTGTGTTTTTTTCATTTATTCACTTTAAAATTGATAATTTTGTTTTCAGTGGCTGAAATCAATTCATTTTAGCATAATTATGCTTGAAAAAATATTTTCAATAAATTTTGCCTAATAAACAATAGAAAACAAAAGGTCAAAAAAACAGTAGAGCACAAAATACAATTATAAGTTAACATAATTAATTGATTAAAAATAAACAGTGCATTTTTTTGCAATGCTAATTTGTAGTTTACATGATACTCGCGTGCAAATTTTCGCAGCGATAGCGTTATCGACGGTCGAGAACAGAAGGGAGGGGGGCCTAGGAGGCCCCCCACCGGCTATGAGAACTCCCAAAATAGCCCGGCCTAGGTAGGGTTAAACTTAAAGTAATAGTATATTTGTGAGACAATCATATCCTTGATATAATCTAGATTTGATGATGAATCGTTGCCACACTTATGGGAAATAGAAAAAGAGTTGTGTTCCATAAAGCAATGCATAGATCTACCCACAACTCAACAAATAATCCTTGGCACGGAATCGCACTGGTCGTTCATAGAGTCATGCGTAAATCTACACACAGTTTTATGAATCACAAGCTTGCGTTTGTTCAATAACAATATTTTGTTACAAAAGTATCCTTCTTCTACAACTCCAAGATCAAATTTATTTGTAGTATTCGTGCAAAACCATTTTTGTTTGTAAAGTAACTTACATGTCTATTAAATTTTCTAAAGTATTTATCAGAGGTTCAAAAGAATTTATATTCTTCCTATTGGTAATTGTTATTGTACACATACTTATTCATATTTTGATCAGAAGTAAAGTTTTTGTAACTACAAAAAAGAAATGAAGACTAATTAAATGTCAGGCAACAAACTACAAACCAAGGTGGCTGTGTATAAATGTTATTTTATGCAAAATTTTTACTGTTGTTTCAGATGAGCCTAGTATACAACAGCAAAAACCGCCATCGCCACCCCCACCATCACAAGTACAGCATGAACCCTCACCTCAACCCCCAGCACAGCCACCCAAGAAAACTGAGCAAGAATTTGACCAGCAGTTCCAGCAATTTTCCCAAGAGCTACAACAATACCAGCAGAATAATGCATCCCAGTTTGATCCATATACTGGACAACAGATGGCAATGTACTTCCAAACACCGGAGGAGCAGATGGCATTCCAGCAACAGCAGCAGCAAGCATTCCAACAGATGGGTCAGTACACCCCGCAAGACGTTTACAATGCTCAGATGCAGCAGATGCAGCAAATGCAACAGATGCAACAGAACGCCTACAACACTCAGCAGCAACAATCTACAGAGCAGTTCCAACAACCGCCACCTCCCCCACCGCCGGAAGATTCACGGATGGTTACCCATCGCAAGTCTCCGCCCCCGCCACCTCCTCCTACCAAGGAGGCAGGACAACACAGTTGGTCAACGGCTCCTCCCCCACCTCCATCAGATTCCTTCTCTGATACCAAGCAGGACCGTGATGAGAGACAGAGGGATAGATCTAGGGTTGGGTCTAGGGAGAGAGGTGATAGCAGGCAACGTGATAGGGGCGATAAGTGAGTATGAATATGGTGTTGATATGAGATTCAGGTTGTCATGCCTACATGTGATCTATCGGCAATATTTTAAGGGGGTTGAGAAGATTATATTTATAAGCCATGCAATAACGTTCAATAAATTTCCAATCAGGAATCAGAAAAAAAGGGCATTAGGTATTGATTGCAGTAATCATATAGACAAACTTTATGGATGAAGTTTGTCAAACTGGCAAACTCATTTTAAATGGTCAATATTGAAATTATGAAAGAAGGAAAATGTGGCATCCCATTCATCTTGTCATCCCCTTTTATTCTTACTTACTCCCAAATTACTTGGAAATAAAATAATTTTTAGTAATCTCTGTCCGTTTACATCTAGACACCCGAGTGGCCACTCCAGACTGGTTGAAGACTACAGAGACTCTCCTGGACAGAAGGACATGTTCACCAACTCTCCTCAACGAACCCCACCACCGCCAACCAAGCCCAAGAAGAGGGAAGTCGTGGCCGTCACAGACATCTTGGATCCACCCAACAGGGAGAAGCGTCCAGCTAAGATCTGTGTGATCCTACGTGGCCCTCCTGGGAGCGGCAAGACCTACATCGCCAAGCTTATCAAGGCAAGTTGTTTACTGATGATAGATATGACCAGCAAATTTATTAGAATGGGAGTTTGTTTCTACTGTTATGAAAACAAGTGAAATTTAGATTTGAATCTAGTTAATATACACAACTAGAATAAAAGGTTAGGGATCATATGTAACGATTCAGAATGGTTGCCCATTTCTGAATGTGTACTGGAGCAAGAGGCATCATTCAAAAACTGTAATCATCCATGTGTGAAGTTAATTACAGTGTGTTGGATGATATCAGAACAGTTGCAATTGATTTTTGCATAATTTTCTATAAAACTGTGATTAAAAGTTTATATACACATTTATGAGTGATCTTTATTTTCTTTTTTTCATATGATGTGTTCTTTTTCATCTTTCTCAAGCTGTCAAAGCAAAAGATATACTTTTGTTGTAATATGATTATAAAGAAAACCATTTTTTTCTTTGATAATGATAATTTTTAAAAAGAGTTAGATAGATAGATAGATAGAATTCATGAATATTGTTAGTGGTTTGCATTTGCATTACACTATGTCTTAACTTGTTAAGATTTACATGACAAATATTGTACCTTGTTTAAGAATTAAGCCTTCAACCCTGCAAATCTTATTTCCCTATAGGACCGAGAAATACGCAACCGAGGTCCTAGTCCTCGTATGTTGTGTCTTGATGACTACTTCATGAGTGAGAAAGAAAAGACAGAAAAGGACCCTGAAACTGGCAAGATGATCAAGAAGAGGGTAAGTGATAGCTATTTTTTTGATAAACATTGTCAAATAAGTTAAAAGAGATGGAGAGACGAGTTTGACTAGTTTATGCTTCCTGTGATTCATTCACACCAGCTTTAGCTCATTATGCACCAAAGCAGTTCAAAAAATAAATGTATCCAGTCAGATTTCCATTCACCTCACCTCTAAATCGATTGCCCACATTTCTTCTCAATGTAAAGAACATACCCGTCTACCAGAATGTAATTTACCACTTCTCATTATTTGACTCTGTAACATTGAATTTAAAAAAAATGTAATGGAATGAACATAAATTAAACATAAATCAAACTTCCATTTTAAATCAAAGTGAATAATTCTTGGCTTTATCCACTGAATGAATGGAAATCTTTGAGCTTCAGGGAAGAAAAGAATTCACAGGCACACTCGAGTCAGAATCAAGCCCACTAGACAGGTTTTATTCCACTAGATCACCAAGAAGCCTGATGACTGTAATTGGCACCATTCCATCTAATAATAGCAAATAATGTTTAGCTACCAAATTTGTTGTTGGGTTGATAATGATTGTTAATAAGTATTGTCTTTGAAAATCCTCCAGCATATAAATTCTAATTCGATTAACAATTTTTTTGTTTGTTTGTATGACAAACTCAGTTTCAGGAATATGAATATGAGGACAGCATGGAGTCTATCTACCATGTGAGCTTACTCAAGACATTCAAGAAGACAATCGAAGACGGTTTCTTTGATTTCATCATCGTGGATGCCGTCAATGACAAGATCTCAAAGATTGAACCCTTCTGGAGTTATGCAAAGATGAAAGGCTTTGAGGTAATTTTTTGTTTAATAATTCATGATACTACACTACGTAAAATAAGTTGAGGATCACTATGAAAATGTGCATATACATTTTATATTTCTGGAATACCCCCAAATGAAATAATTATTGTATGTTATAATACACACTGTAATCATTGTCACCTATGAGTGATTTCATTTGCTGTATGATGTCTATTTCTCCACTGTACTTCCTGAACAGTGAGCCCTTATTGAAGTGAAAAACGTTACAAAGTGACCGGTAACTGAGCAGTGTAAACGGGTTTTTCAATGAAAAGGTTTTTATAGGTATAGATATTTTTATCTACTTTACTGAGAATCCGAAACAATAAGATACGCTAATGAAACATCCCTAATCTTGTCTCTTATAATTGTAAATAAAATGTGAAATGATAGATCTGCCTTTAGGATGACGACTAGAAAGCATTATTCAATGTTATCTCAGATTTAAAAAAATTGTTACCTGGAGGATAAAGGTTAATGATATATCCAGGAAGGAATATGTGCAGTATAAAAAAGATCAAAAGCATTTTGGTTTATCTGTATGTCATAAGAATATTTATTTCTGTATTAAAATCATAACATGTGTACTTGGTGTAGAAAAAGGATCTTCATTTGTCTGAATTATATCAAGGTTGACTGCAAATTGTTCTGAGGACTCAAGTTCTGACAAATGGGTTCGTAAATAATCAATATCAATATCAAGTTTTTTATCCAGTTTTGACTCCAATATCAAGTTTGGCAATATTCACCTTACTTATGCACCAATCACTCTAACTGTCCCGCCTCAAGTTGAGGATTCTTCTCTTTTCGAACCCAGCTTCCCGAGATCATTCTATACCTCCCTCGTCCAAATCAACATTCGTCGATAATCAATGATTATTTATTGCAGACCTCCCAACTATTCAGATTTTTTTGAAAGAATGTTATTTTTGTTACTATTTGGAGAGAGTTTCAAAGGAATTTTCCTATTTATCGGGATGATTCTTCTGCAGTCCAATGGGAAACATTGTTTCTTCCCTCTTTTTCAGTTCTATAGATTGAGAGGTCTGTTATTGGGATCTGTATGATATATTTTTTTAATTTTTGCATTACGTCTATTTTTTTTTTTGCTTGTACAGGTGTATGTAGCCGAGCTGCTGGTTGAGTTAGGTTTGTGCATTCAACGAGACATCCATGGCAGAGGTGAAACAGCAATCCGAAGGGTATGTTCAATCCTATCAATACTTTACATTGATTCAATCTAATTTCCATTCAAAAATTATGATTTGTCAAGCCAGCCTTTCCCTTTTCCCAAAAGGAAACACTTTGATAATCAGAGTCCTAAAGAAATGAAGTTTCTCTTTTACAAATTACTATTACAAAATTGAAACGGCACAATTCTGAGTGATTGAAATCCCTTGTTTAATATCCTTTCCTTTGCTTATAATTATACTCGTTGAATTACAGGAATGTGGACTTTGTAGTAAAATGCTAGTTTAAAGCTGCATCCAAAAGATTTAATAGTTTTTATTCCAATTTTATTCGATTTTATCAATAACCTGTAGCTTCAACACTTCTATTAGACCTCATACATGTAAAAGAGCTGAAATGGGAAAACTATCATAATGCATACCTCATTATCTGTATTTTCCCCCTGATTAACAGGGGGGGGGGGGGAATCTGGCAACCAAACAGTTATACCCAAGGTATAAATTTAAGTCTATGACTCAATCTAAGTTGCAACAATCCTTTCAAAATCTACAAAAATATTGTGTTCTACTACACCCATCTTTTAGTCATCAGTATCAACATAGTGATAATTTTGTTTTCTTATGGCCATAGATCATTGAGCATTGGGAGTTTGCACCACGGAAGTACATCAAGCTGGATGTTGTCGCTCTTCTACAAGATGCAGCCATTGAAGAGGTAAGATGTGTAAAGGATCTTGTAGACACACAGAGAGGGAAATTTAATAAATATTGTATATCCAGCTCCCTATATATGCAACTGTTTCCTAAAACAATGCATTCATTACAATAAAGGGGAACTTCACCCTCACATTGATGTGCTCTAAGCGGATGGAGAAAATACAATGATTAAACTGTAAATTTGAGCAAAATCTGACAATCTATTCAAAAGTTATGAATTTTCAAAATTTTGATTTCCACCTCTCATGGGCTCCCGAAATTGGCAAGCTACAGGCACAAAATGGATTCCAACCTGGAGAACTCTCCATTCACTTTGTACAAAGAATTTCACAATTTCTTTTCCTCGAAAAGTAAGACAACATATGGAGATATTGATTCTTCATGCACTTTTGGATGAAGCTTGTTTATTCCTTGTCAAATTTTCTTTACAATGAACAAATTGTGAAATTGCTGATGATTCAAGGAGTATTCACGAAAGAAATTAACACTTGCAATGCAATGGTCTGACTATCCAGGTTGAGATGGAGGAGGAGGAGGAGGAGGAGGATGCAGGACCTTCCATGGAGGAACTGATGAGCCAACAACAGGAAGCCTTGGAAGAACTTGATGATATTGAGGTAAGAATCACATACACAACTCAATGAACACTGATTGCATGTAAATGCCCTGATTGTCATTTCAAATTAAGGAAAGATATTTGACTATCATTGATGAAACACTCTAAACTCTACATTCATTTCTTCCACTATCTTGTATTTCACCTCATTGTATTTGTAAGTACCATTGTCAAAATTATATTCACCATTTAGTATAGAAACACCCTTTGAGTTTGTGTTGATACTCATGATAATTTAGTTTTATTAGATTCTACTTCGTAGTGTCTTTCCAAAAGCACGTTTGTTAGATCTATTCACAATTGGAGGAAAAGCTACGAATATCATGTAAAACACCATTTTCCATAGGTAACATCATTCACCAAAAATGATGGATGAAACTGTGTTGTTGTTGGTTGTTGTTTCCTTTACAGTGCAATTATTTGACATTCTAGACTATTTGATTTTGTTTATTTAACAGAATTGTTCATGACTTAAAATGTTCACGAACAAATCCAGCAAGGTCTGAATTTTATGAAAAGAATATCTAAGCAAATGTTGTTGAAATGTAAACTTGTAGGTAAGCATATGCAAACATGGGAAGTTCTGAATCTGGCTTTTAAATTACAATACTGCGAATCCCAGTTGTGTAAAACTGATCAATGGCAGTGGACTTTATAGTCCCACATGTGAAGTATCCTGTCTTGTAGCTGGATGTTGTGCTCATTCACACATCATTGACTGTGCATCAGGCCAAACCATACTCAGCAGTACCAGGTTTGTATAATCTTGAATCTTGTTTGTTGGAGTGTGTGATGGATAGTTGCCTACATATGCAACAAACTGTTCACACACAATCTCAAAATGATTGAGTCTTATACAATTGATTTACTATAAGTGAGAGCTGTATTTAATTTCTCTATTTTAGCATTTAGACAAATAAAGTACTTTACAATACATCATGAAATAAAAATACATAGCAGTTGTTATGGAGTTCTCATCCAGTATTTGTTAGTATTACTTGTATAATTGTATCTTAAATTATTTTTCATGATCAATAAGCTGCATGTTGATTTCATGCACTTCTAGAAATTTCAGATTCTACAAAAATAATTTTAGATTTTGGCAAGATGTAGATCTAGCTTCTCAAGGGCATATTCCATGTTCAAAACAAATTGAAACAAATGAGCTTAAATTCTTTTTCTTAGTGCTTCGACATACCAAAACATTTTGGTTGATCCATTATGTTACTATGTTCCCATCTTGTCAATCTTATTCTCATTGAAATAAAAAAAACTGTTACAGGAATAGATTTCAAAATTGCAACAAGATTTTCCTTATTATTCATCTTAAGGGTGAGTTGTGTTCTATAAGAGGTAGAATGTGATGAATTCTGTGTTTGTACACATTTCTATGAATAAATTACAGGTAAGAAATGAGTGAATATTAAACAAAAGTTTACCCCCTCGAATATGCAACTCAGAATAAGAATAATTTGATTAGGATTGAGGCTCATGAAGTGAAAGATCAAAGGTCACAGAAGAGTTCATTGTAGACATGGAAATGACTAGATCCCTAGATAACTAAGACCATTTGAGTTGATTAGCTTTTGACTCAGGAAAACTTACTTTCCAATGAATATAATTTTATGTCTCTGCCACTGAAGGGTGTTCCAGGTGCATTTTTCCTGGCATTTCTGTGTGTTTATCTGTTGGTCCAAGATCTAGTTATTGCATTATTTTTAGAACTAGTAAAAATATTAATACCGAAAATGGGTCAAGTATAAATGATGAATTGGCTTGTTTGATGAGCGGTTTCCAAAATCCAGCAAAATGTTCTGGACAAAAGAAAAAACAAGGGAAAATTCTTTTATCTTAGAAATATGTATCTATTTCATAATGAATTGGTATGGTAAGAAGAACATACATGAAGGTGCAAAATTGTCTGTGTGAGGACGAAACTTGTGAAGGATATCTTCAAACAATCTCTGATAACCAATTACTGATGAATATATTTGAAGGTATGAATTTACATCTTCATCTGATTTTTCTTTTTTGGAGGCATACAGGCACGAGTCTGTGTGTGCGTGTGATAACTGGGTCCTGAAATGTTACTTTATTGATAGACTAGTAGTTTTGGCAGAAGGATGCCTAGCAGTGTTGTTAGAAAGTTAAAGTCAATTGCAAGTTGCAGGTAACTAGGATGTGCCTATAACTTGTGACAATTGCAGACTGCATAAATGTAGTGTAAGTGCAACTTCTAGCAATACCCAGATGATATTAAAACATTTTTCACAGAAAATATGTGGTCAATATCTACATCATGAGTAGATTAAATGCTTTTACCACAATCGTTGGATTAAATAATGGTTAGACCATTGAAATTAACTTGAAAATTATTATTTCCAGGACGACTTGGTAGGTAGATGAGCATGATAAGAACCAGCTTAGACAGTTTGCTTTATAAGTAGATTCTATAATATATGCATGCACTTTTTATGCCTCCGCCACCGTAAGGTGGTGCCGGAGGCATTTTGTTTTCGGGTTGTCCGTCCGTCCGTCCGTCCGTCCGTCCGTCCGTCCGTCCGTGTGTCCGTCCGTCCGTCCGGACCTTGTTACCGCGATAAGTTCAGAACCGCTTGACGGATTTTGACCAAACTTGGCTCAAGTATGTATAACCATGTGAGGATGAACTGATTAGATTTTGGGTTCAGTGGGTCAAAGGTCAAAGGTCACAGGGCCAAAAAACTTGTTAAAAATCGCCCAAAATAGCTTGTTATCGCAATAAGTTCAGAACTGCTGTACAGATTTTGACGAAACCTGGCTCAAGTATGTATAAGCATAGGAGAATGAACTGATTAGATTTTGGGTTCAGTGGGTCAAAGGTCAAAGGTCACAGGGCCCCAAAACTTGTAAAAAATCACCCAAAATAGCTTGTTACCGGAATAAGTTCAGAACTGCTGTACAGATTTTGACCAAACTTGGCTCAAGTATGTATAAGCATGCGAGGATGAACTAATTAGATTTTGGGTTCAATGGGTCAAAGGTCAAAGGGCCAAAAACCTGTTAAAAATTACCCCAAATAGCTTGTTACTGCAATAAGTTCAGAACTGATGCACAGATTTTGACCAAACTTGGCTCAAATATGTATAAGCATGTGAGGATGAATTGAATAGATTTTGGGTTCAGTGGGTCAAAGGTCAAAGGTCACTGGGCAGAAAACTTGTACAAAGTCAACCGATATACATGTAGATCACTTATAACAAAAAAATTGAACCAATTTCTTTCAAACTTACAGTGTGTAGCTCATCTATGTTTAAGCATGTGAGGAATTCGAAGCACTGGTGAGATTTTGGGTTCATGGTGTCAAAGGTGGCAGTGCCCAAAATTTGTAAAATGTTTTTGATTTCTGATGGCATGGAACAAACAGTACATTGTACATATCTTTCTGATTGCGTGATGGCGGAGGCATAAATTTCGACCGTGCGAGGTCGAGGATTCATCTAGTATTTTGTAATATAGTACATACCTCAAGGGAGATGTTATTTATCAGAGATAATCTTGAGCCGGGATTGATTTACTTGCTTTATGTAATAATTTCGATTTGATTCTCTAACTTACAATTTGTGGGGGTGTTCACAATATACTTTGCAAAGCTAGTGAATACTTTTTTGTGGAGGTAATCACATATACTCCATCCATTGCAAGACAAAAAAATAATCGTTAGCAATGTTAATTTGTTAGGCTAATCGCTCACCGTATGTAGGTATGGGGAGTTTAAGGGATCATAACAAAAATTAATAGAACTGTGTAAAGACACAAAGTAATCTCTATGAAATGTCAAACATTTTCCATATTTTCTTGTTCAATTGGAAAAAGGTAAAATTAAAGAATTTCATGAATGTTTTCAATGTTGGATGATTAGCATTTATCATGACCTTATTTTTCGGCAAACAGTAACGCAGAAGGTGAATGCGTTAGTTTTGATGAAAAAAGTACGCATTCAAGTTTGTGTTACTAAGATTATTTTCGCAATCTGTATGGGCAATCTCAATGAAGCAGAAAAATGGTGGATGACAAAGTGTAGTAGCTTTTGCGAGCAAAGCGCTTACGTCTTGTGAACTTAAAGGAATTCAGTGATGCAGTAATGAACCTGAATAGTACGTTGAAAGGTAAAACAGAGTGTATGTCTTCATTTTTTTTCTTTATTTCCTCAGGTTATTATTATTATTATTATTATATTTGTTATGTAACGGGATAATTTATAGAGTTAAGTATGCAATCTGAATGTGCATTCAGAAAGCTCAGTGGTCTTTTTGTTTTCTTTGGATGTCTGTAAATTTGTACTATGAATATATTTGTTCTCATCATGCTGAAAAATAGTGATGTGTACCTTTATGGTACAGTTTTTCAAACAATCAAAAGCATCTTGAATGATATTGGCATTTTCATGGTAATGGGGTCCCAAACGTTACAGTTGTGTTAGCATATCCATGAGTGCTTCATTGAATCATTTTTTTTTCATGAAGTGAGCCACTCATCTATTTTCAGATTTCTGCAAAGAGCAGATAAAAGTTTAATGTGAATGGGCATTCATATGTATACTAATCGATGAGCATTTAATTCAATATTTTTTTTGAAAATCATCCATTTGATATTGAATCAATTGAAATTGATGTGCAGATATTAAAAAAAAGATGTCAAATTTTCCGTTCATTAAAGTTCATTTCCATCGTCCATGCTGAACCTACGTAACATGGGCGGACAAAAATAAAATGCTTGCGTCCGTCCACATGTTACATACGTTAAAATTAACCACAATTGTACTATATTGTACAGATAAAGTGGGTTGATGTTTATGTAGTAAACAAAGAAAAATTAAGCATGGAAATTATTGAATTTGGCTGTCGTGCATTAGTACAAAAATGTCTCTAGGTTTCATACCTTCACCAATTTTTATATTTTTAAAAGAAAATTTTGGAGATTGCCCAATAAGAGTAAAATCTGGACAAATTTATCTCATTTAGGTGAGCCTTACCCAATGTCTTAAAGTGCCCCATTACCATGGAAATGCCCATATTTGGAAATAATTTTGTGATTTATGTCATTCATGTAGGTTGCATTATTCTCAATGCTATTGATCTACTAGAAAATGTGTAAGATGGGTTAATTTGGGGTTTTGTACATTTGATGACAAGCTCAGGGTTACATTATACATTGTATGTAATGTACACCTGTGCACAAATGATAATTATTATACATGTGTGTTTTTTATTTCAAGTTTGAATTGCTTGCAAATATAAACCAAGTTAGACATTGGTTGTGTGACACTTTTTTAATGTATTCTGTTCAACAGTTAGAAAACAAATAATAATTTGAAGTATTTTTCAATTGCGTAACGATTGATGATTGGTCATTTAGCACTGAGATTTCTGAAAGAATTGTAACTGGAAAATGGCTTTAATTTTCACAAACTATGTGTGTCTTGGATATGCAAAGTTCAAGACGTAAAAAGTCAGTGTTGAACCAAAATTTTGCTTATCACTGACCACAAAAGAGTGCTTGAGAGCTGCCACCACCTTTTTGTATTTTGTTATTTTCCTGCTACAAAATTATGTGATTAAACAGCAGCATTTAGAATTCATTTGATAAATTCCGGTTGTTGAATATTTATTTCATAAATATTTTTAAATTTTCAAATTCCATTTATGTTAAATGAATAGACATAGAATTAATGTCAAGTTGATGCAAATAAACATTTTGGGATATATTTCCTCAATGTAATATTTTCCCAAAACAAAGTAATTAAAATAAGCGATTAAGCCTACTCAACATTGGCAGCTAGGAATCATGCTAAACACCTTACACATTAACCAATAATCTCTCATTAAAAAAACAGAAAGAAAGAAATATTTAAAAACTAATGTTTTTTGTCTTTTTTTCCTTTTCTTTCGCAGGCAATGTCAATGACAAAGAGCAAGTGGGACACTGCAACTGAAGAAAAGCTAGGTAAGTTGAGTATTTTAGAATGTGCCTTCGTACATGTACATGTACTATAATATTAAAAAAAAAAGATAATTATATCTTTATTCAATCAATCAATTCAAATCTTTATTCACATTTTTTTCTAATGCTCAACATCAAAACAGTTGTTTAACCATTAACAAATAATTAGGTTTCAACAGAGGTAATGTGCATTAGATGCAGTAACTGTTGCTAGGTCAAGCAAGCTACAGTGTATGTCCTACCCAGAAACTCTAGTGCATTTTGCATTCTTATTATTGAAGTAACTTTAATTGAAATAATTCTTGGCTTATCCCAACATATGCAAGAAATTTTTCAATTATTTATCTTCCCAACACAAACTCATTCAATCGAAATACATGTATGTAGTTTGTTTTGTGGCGAGCATGTGTAAATTTTACGTAATGAAAGTGATCTTTTTTGGTCAGTAATTCAATTCTTTGTTGTGAATGGCTTGTATTTCTTCTAAGTTATGAAATTGGTATATTGTGCTACTTCAAAATATTTTTGCAGTTTCTCATCACTTGATTCAAAATGGCAATTGAAATCAGCCAGTTTGGAAATCCCTTTTTTCTCCTTTCTTTCTCCATCTCTTGTGTTGGAAAGATATTTTTTATGAATGTGAGATTCCACAATACCAAAAAGACTCCGCAGTGTGGAGTACTGTCAGTGATGTATATATTACTTTTAGCTTTAACAATTCTAAAAAATCTAAAATGTAAACATCTTGGGTGGCAATTACAGATTATGGTTTTCAAAAATATATCGCACTGACTATGATCCTTATCAGTGAAATTGATACCTTGCTGCAATAAATGTTTAGGAATAGGGTATATTTTGATGCTTTGTCCAATAGCCTGAGGTATATCAAATGCTTTGTTGACATTATCAAGGTTTTACTGTGAAGAGGTCACGACAGTTTATTTTGCATTCAGACAATCATATAGAATGCTAATATGGAAAAAAAAAACTTGTTTGTTGATGTTGTCAATGTATCCACCTAAATGTGAAAGAGAATTTAGATTACCCAGGCATATCCCTGGCATATCCCTTTCAAATGGTAATTAGTAGGTTTCGACATTTGAAATGGAACTTGTTATTGTCTTTATGTCTGGGAACCTACCAACCTCAACAAGATATTTATCTGTTGTCTTTGAACTCATTCAAGTATTTAGCTGAAGACATTGATATTATGACATGTAAATAATCTTGCGGTGTACTTCATTTCTACCCACATGTTCATATTTGATCGAATGGTTTCATGATATTAAGATCGTTTATGCCCCAAATATTTTCATGAAGCAAATTATGGGTGGTCAATTCTATCCCCCCAAAATTCCCACTACCTGCTCCTTTTCATGGGCTTTATATATTCTGCCTATTCCTCCATCCCCACTTCTATGCTCTCCTGTTTCTTTCATTTTTATTCTCCCTCATATATGCGCTCTGCCTCTCTCACTTCTCTCTTCTCTCTCTTTCTCACCCCTCTACCTTTATTTTCTCTCTCTCTACATCATACCGACCCAAATTTTTCTATCTTCCCCAATCTTGCTCCTTTCCTTCCTCTTTATTTTTATGCCTCCATTGACATTTAGGTGGTGCCGGAGCCATAATTCTTCATTCCCTCCTTCTCCCAATTTCCTTTAATTTACCCATCCCATTCATTCCTATACGTATACCCCTTTATTAATTATCCACTCTCTACCCTCTCTCTTCCCCTCTCCATACAACTCCCTTTCATAATTACCCTTACTTGATCTCTGCTTCTTCCTATGCCTCACTTTTTATGTTTTCAACCCTTGACGTTATTTCAGCAAGTTACGAAAGACTTTAAAAACAACTGGATTTGTGCTGGATGATTAAGATTTCTATTAGGGAAATACTTGATAACATACAGCAGTAGTTTTAAAAGTCTTTTGTAACTTGTTGAACCACCGCCGAGGTGTCTTGTACTCATTATATTTCTGTCGTTCCCTCTGATGTAGATGCTCTTGATGGTATCAAGAAGTATAAGAAGAAAGACTACCAATCTATGGAGGACTTCCTGTCTGGTGGCGATGACTTTGAAATGATCTCAAAGCCTGTTCAGCCTGGCCAAAAGAGAGTAAGTACATTGTGCTCCATGTTGCCTTTCATATTCTTTCTTGTTTGGACCACCAAGCTTTCGGCAATTTGGACGATGCATAATCTTTGCATTACTGGTCATATCAGCTATGCCCGTTTCGACGCGCTCATGCGTTTGATTTCATAAGAATATTGGAGGGAAAAAAACATGCCTAGGATCGATTTTTGGATGTGCACCTCACAAACATACCAAAAAGGGCAAGTGCGATCCATTTGGTCACATGTCTCAAGAGCTGTTTATCATTTGGTAAGACTACAGGTAGGTTATTTCACAGTTATTTGAAATTTATTTAGATCTGCAAAATCACCCATGGCTTGGCATGGTTGTCTTTTAGCAGATTATGATTGAAGCTTTGTTTTCTAGTGGCTGTCTGTAACTTTGTTAAGAACGAAGATTCAAATAGGTTCGTTGAAATAATTATAAAATAGAAGAGAGAAAGATTCTACAATGAACAATTGGTTTATTGAAACTAACATCACCCTTACATGAGATTGAATGTCTTCTTGCATTCATATCCAATTTCTAAATTGGAATTTCCACTGTGAGGAAATCTGCTAGAATATTGTTGTCTTTATTTCTTTCTTTTTTTCTGTCATTGATCTCAACAAGTCATTGATTTTAATTACAAGTAATTGTGTACACTTGTTACATGTACCCACTAATGGCAGGGGGTTTGTACATGTATGTCACATTAAATTGTGCATCTGTTCGCCAAAATAACCTTTAATTGCATACTAGTCTAACATGAGAGGTATACAAGACCTTCCATGGATTCAAAGTCTATTCATCCAGACATGTATGTCCTAAAGATCATTATGTTAATGATCACAAAATGTTATCAAACCATCTTTAGTTATCACTTGGGTCATGTTGCATACGTTCAGAGGTGTAACAGAAAACCGAATGTTGACTGGATTTAAAAAAAAGTTGGGTTGTGATTGGTTCGTAGACAACAGTGAATTAATGAAAACATACTTCATGTTTCAACTATGGTACATGCGCAAAATGCGTAGCACATTAGTCCATTCAGTGACTTTATGTGAGACAATTGTGTTACACTCATTACGTAATTGTATAATTGCGATCAATGTTCCGCGTTCGACTATTGCGCTCGTTTCGAAACTTTGAAATGGAAATGTCCTATGCACATGGAGATGCCTGCTTGCTTGCCAAATGGAGGAGAGTAGAATCTGCAAAAAAGATGGTAATAGTAGTCTCAGTTCTCAGAAAAATTCTATAATTCTTGCCTGTAAGAGGTACAATCAATTTTAAAATAATGTATAGTATGATTTTGATATGTTGTGGGCAGAATATATGTCTGTTCAAAATAGAGTTGTCACTATTCTCAGAATCATTGTCATGTAAATTCATTGTTTACCTCTCAGAAGAGAAGCTGTGAAAGAAATTGGTAGTCTTCATTATGCTTTCTCACTTGGGGCGATATTCTGGAAGCTGTCTTATCTCGGTGTCTTATCTTTTGTCTTATCTCTATGAGATATGACAGTGCGAAGACAGTCCTAAATCGGTATTCTGAAGGTTCTCTCTTCTCTGTCTTACCTCGCTTAGGACCCGCCTAATCTCAGACATTTTCACGTGTTTATTTTGAGCACATGTTCAAAAGATTAATCCTGTTGCATCAGATCGCAGGTAAACGACTTTCATAAAAATCAACAAAAATATCTTTTTGAAAGTTTGTTTGGGTTTTCATAAACAGACATTCATTTCTAAGCATGATCTATTTCCTAATAATGTTTCATGTAAGAATTATTTGCCACCATCGAGGAGATAAGACAGCCAAGAAGTGTCCTAAATCTCTATGTGAAATGATATGTTAGAAAAGATAAGACAAAGAACAAGACACTTTTCAGAATACCAATTATCATATCTCTCTTGATTATGAAATTTCATGAAATATAAAGCAATAGTGATAGAAATTTTAATTAAGAAATACAGTGCATGAGAATTTGTTGCAGTATATTAGATTGCAAAGACTATTTCAATGAATGGTTTAATTGTGATTCCACCCTTTTCAGGTGATCATAGTCCAGTTGAGGCCAGAGTGAACTCCCTGCAGTCCTCTAACTTAGAGGGTGACAAACATGTATAACCCATAGTCTACAGATCTTGATCACCCTCTCACAAAAGATCGCCAGTCTCTTGGTAATATGTGTTTGTTGCCCTATAAGTTAGAGGACTGCAGGCAGTTTGGAATAGATGGGTCAGGGATGGGATAGGAAGAAGCAGTTCAGTCAGGCCTCAACTGGACTACTGTCACAAATGAGGTCAGCTTTCCACCTCTCAGACAGACTTTTATTTAGGGTTTTCAAAAACAAATTTCCTATTAGAGCAAGAAAAGTATGGCCTTTCTTCAATAAATTCAATTAAAGTCTGTAAATTTTTTTTTTAATTCAATAGCTTTCAAGTTAGAGAATGCTTGCAAGTTCCCCAATAGCAACAATATGCAGTTGCATTCAAATTGTTAAGGAGCAAATCTAATTTAACAGTTGAATAGGAAGGAAATGCACACAATATTGAAAATATTCTTTTGCTGAGTTTCTACCTGATCATGGATGTAAAAGTGGGACTCTTTCCAGACATGTGTGTAGCATGTAACCCAGAAAAATGTATCGGTTCTGGATCTATATTTTCTTGTCGCAAAGACTGCTGCAATATGAACTACCATCTTTTATACTCGGCGAATATGATATATTTGATATATATATGATAATATTTATGTCATCTCGATTACTAGAATTTTCTTTGGCTTATACCCCAGTCACATGGACTCCTTGTTCAGTGAACAGTTAACTGCCTCCGAACAAAGAGTCGTGTTGAATCGTGTTGCTTCTGGGCTTCTTTTGACTGGAGCTTTATGATAAAACAAAATGTTTGGATTGAAGTTTCTAAATCTGAAAAATGAAGATGGCAATTTCTGTACTGAAGAAAGTGACCATTTTTCAGATATTGGTTCTTGGCTTTTTTTTCTCCATCTATATATTGGTATATTCTGATTTAAGTCCAAATGATATAGAGATGAAGATAAATCTAGAGAGCAGATATTAATCCTTTTTCTTCCCTACCTCTCTATTTTCCACCATAAGGTACGATGGGCAGACATTGAGGAACGTCGTGAACAAGAGCGAATGCGTGCAGTAGGCTTCGTTATCGGCCAAACGGCAACTGACTGGGCCAAGATCACGGATGACAACTATGCTGACAAAGCTCTTAATCGCACCAAGTACATCTAAAGGGTTAATAAGTAATCCTTCATAAGGTGAGAATATAGATTAGAAGTAGGATCAGTTTTAATTTCGACAAGTTTTGCGGTAAGAAAACTTGTGATTCTATTTTATTTGCGACATAACAAATTTGACAGGGTGTATCTGGTTTCTGATCACCGCATTTAGTCTTGCTGTTTACTTATTTAAATGTAGCAATTTTTATTTTGCTACAACTTGTTCAAGCCTTATGGATTTTTCCTTAATTGGACCAACAAACAAAATTATTACAAGTATTTGACAGTTTGGGGGATTCCAACCCTGTCAGTGAACGGAGTAAAATGAGATGAACAAACAGAAAGTTAAATCCAAAAATTCATAATAATTATAATGATAGCAAGCATTTCAACACTCCTTCTCTAGTCACCTATTTAGAGGCCCAAAACAAATGTCATAATATCATAAAGGAGTAAATTCCTGCCGCTACCTGTTTACATTACCCAGGTTGAGTGCAGCCCAGTGCAGATAAATTTCTTGCCCAAGGAATTAATGCCATGGGTAGTCAGAACTGTTAAACTACAATGCTTCCACTATTAACTTTTAAAAATTGTTCACCTCTTTGTTTGGGAACCCCTGATTTGGCAACCTTGCCAGAATATGTAGACAACTCTTCATTCATTTTATATCACAAGATTTCTTGTCAAGAATATGATATGCATTTATTGCTTTGTTTTTTTTTTAGTATAACAATGCCTCATAACGTACAGGTATTTAGGAATAGAATTATGTTGATTACTTGTTTGAAATATAGTACATGAACATTGTATTACTAGTCCATTGAAGAAAACACAAACACAAAGCAAAACTTGTAGGANAAACTTGTGATTCTATTTTATTTGCGACATAACAAATTTGACAGGGTGTATCTGGTTTCTGATCACCGCATTTAGTCTTGCTGTTTACTTATTTAAATGTAGCAATTTTTATTTTGCTACAACTTGTTCAAGCCTTATGGATTTTTCCTTAATTGGACCAACAAACAAAATTATTACAAGTATTTGACAGTTTGGGGGATTCCAACCCTGTCAGTGAACGGAGTAAAATGAGATGAACAAACAGAAAGTTAAATCCAAAAATTCATAATAATTATAATGATAGCAAGCATTTCAACACTCCTTCTCTAGTCACCTATTTAGAGGCCCAAAACAAATGTCATAATATCATAAAGGAGTAAATTCCTGCCGCTACCTGTTTACATTACCCAGGTTGAGTGCAGCCCAGTGCAGATAAATTTCTTGCCCAAGGAATTAATGCCATGGGTAGTCAGAACTGTTAAACTACAATGCTTCCACTATTAACTTTTAAAAATTGTTCACCTCTTTGTTTGGGAACCCCTGATTTGGCAACCTTGCCAGAATATGTAGACAACTCTTCATTCATTTTATATCACAAGATTTCTTGTCAAGAATATGATATGCATTTATTGCTTTGTTTTTTTTTTAGTATAACAATGCCTCATAACGTACAGGTATTTAGGAATAGAATTATGTTGATTACTTGTTTGAATTATAGTACATGTACATTGTATTACTAGTACATTGAAGAAAACACAAACACAAAGCAAAACTTGTAGGAAGGTGAAAGAGTGAACAAGCAGCTATTCACTACAGCACTACAGATTCTAATAGTTGCCAAATTGCGGTTCCCAACAGAGGGATGTAGAATATATGGGAATGTATTGCTCCTGACCAGTTATGCTCAAATTTCCAGTTTTTTTGTTAAATCAGAATATATCTTACAGATCTAACCCTTATTGTAATAACAAATTTTAAAAACCCAGATATCATGTTTTAGAAAAAGTTTTAAAAAGTAGGAATAGTGGATTAGTTGAAACACCAAATAGTACCTAACTGCTTCAATACATAAATTTCAATGAATATCAGGTGCCTGCAAATGTCTTTGTTTGTGTAATAGATCCATATGTTTTGTATCACAAAATGTCTCTTTAATTCCTCTTGTAAAAGCTTTCCAAGACTTATTACTTATCATATTTTCAGTTTTAGCCTTCATTTTGCATTTGTCCATCATACTATCTGTTTGTCTGCATACAGTAAATTTTCATCTGATATGTTAAATTGTAGATATTTATTATGAAATATAAGTTTTAGTTATATGTTAGTAGAAAGTAATACTGCTAGTGTGGTAAATGTCCACATAATATGCAATTATATTGATATTGAACATAAAGACAGTGATGTGTTTGCTCTTTTCATTTCTTCTAACCAGGTTGGAACTCATCTTCAAGAGATCTACCGCCTGGCTGCGAGACAGATACGTATTGTGGACAACATGTAGTTTCTGTAAATAGTTGATTAATTTTTCCATTGGCATAACAATATTTTTCTATATGAAATGTTGAACTGCTGCTGCTTTAGAATAGGCGTTCAGGTGATAGAAGAAAAGTGAATGTTTTTAATGTGAAAGGAATTGTTTTCAAAGGGTGTGTTGCTAGAAAGTTGCAATTGAACATAAGTTGCAGTTGATTCCCACACACCAATCAAAATGATTATGCCCGTCTTGTCAGAAGTCCAGACTGTGTGCAAATGAATGTACGCATATGAAATTTCAACTGATTTGCAATTAATTTGCTATCAAATTCAACTTTCTTTCAACACTCCCTAGTACATTTCAATAATTCAGGTCATTTTAAAAAGTGATTTTTATGCCTACACCAATCGGAGGTGGAGCCAGAGCCATTATACTCTAAAATGTGAAGGAAAGAATTTCTGGTCAATCAAATTATTCAATCATTCAGATCGCGTAATGTTGAAATGAGATAGGAAAAATGTGATTAAAGAAATTGTCGATGGGCTGATAAAACCTTGTATCTCAAAAATGAGAAATGTTCAGGAGATCCCTGCCTAACGGTATAGTGAATGGGACAAAGAACTATATACTATGCCGCAGATGCTCGATCTTTTTTAATTGAAGCCTTAAATTTAGGAGAAAGTGCATCACCCGGGGTACAGTCTAACCTCGTTATAACAAGGTCGTTAGGACCAGAGGAACTACCTCTTTATATTGAAACCTTGTTATATCAGGGTCAAAATACAATAAAACACAACAAGATGGGACCAGGAAAATTATCTTGTTATAACGAGAGCACATTATATCAGTGCTCTTTATAACGAGGTTTGACTGTACAAGGTTAATTAAAAAAAAAAAAAGCAGTTTTCATGAAAGTTGAGATACAAGGTTTCATCAGTCCACTGACGAAATGCACTTTTAAAGAAACATGTTCATAAAGTGTGCCCTGCCTTGTTAAACTGGAGCGACTCATGATGGTACACTACATCTTGGAGTCCTTGACACCTGGAAGACCGTCAGCCATGTCGCCAGAGGCCACTCAGACAGCTACCAGCAAGAGGCTTTCATCATTCAAGTGTGTATCAGCTGTCTTCATAATGGTTCGGTTTCAACAGAACAACCATTACAGGTCATATTATTGAATGTGTGATTATCAATGAGATTCCAGTCAAATCTGTATAAGTCAAACCTCGTAGATAATTGGCCCAGTCAGTTGACAAGACAGTACGAATGGTCTATTTATATAAGTATGTGGTCCCAGGAGGTTAGACTTAAAGTGCAGAGTTGCCTGAGTTTTCATTTTAGTTCTGCAAAATATTTGTCATTGTATAAATAATATTCAGGGAAAAAAGGACTTGCAATGAAGTCAGGAATCATTACAAATACATTAGGAATGTTTTTATTAAGAATCCATTGTAGTTGTATTGGCAGCAATCTACCCAAATCAGTACCAAGGTAGTATTGGGAATGTCCCAAAAGCTGGCAGATCCCTGCTGATAAACTTTCTGACTTTTCATCTAGACCCTGGGTTGGATTTCATAAAGCTATTTGTAGAGGGATGCACAGCAGGTGATCCTTTCTTAGCTGCTAAATCAGTGGCATAAGAGTTATCATTGTGTCCTTGAAAAGATTACCCGTTATGCATTGAATCGTTTGTGTAGCTGTCTGAAAGACAACTCAGGGATATTTTCAGCAAATGATCAACTCGAAATGGCAAGATTACAGGGACTTGCAGAAAGCAAAAATACGTCAGAGAAGAAGACAATTGATATAATGTCAATACCAGTATATTTCCCCAAAAGTTGAGTTTCTGTATAAAAGGTTTCAAAACCACAAGGGACTCACCACAGTTTTACTTCTTTTTTTTTTCCATCAGAGAGTTAATGCATTCAAGCATCAGATACCCAGTTTTGAGAGATGAGTTGATCTAAATGACATTGGGAACCTAGTATTATTCAGTGTGCACCCAAAACTACCTGGATACCAGGGGCTCAAGTAGTCTGATTTATGGAAAATTGAATAAGAAAGTACTAATATTACATGTAATAATCTGGAATTCTATGCCAAAAATTGACTCAACATACATCTAAAATCAAAGGCAATGTTGAGAGTACAATTTTAAAGAAATTTGGAGATTTGGACTTCTCATATACTATTCTATGTTTCTGTTTGAAACTTAGATGATGCCTCTTTTTTTATGAAACAAACTTTTTACATGAAATTTCTTGCACATCACTTTCATGATGTAACATTCTAAAGAAGATATGTAACTAATGATTTGTATGTTGATGGGCTATAGAACTGTTTGTGATGTTAATATTGATCCGTTGATATTGCAGCCAGAATTACAACAGAAAAAGTCTGTCCTTCTATTTTTGATAACACAACAATTCATAGATGGATTTCCAGAGATAAAATTTGGCACGAGTATTCTTTGAGTAATTGGCTCACAGTTGTAATTGAGTTTGATATACATAGTCTTGTTCAAGATTGATATATGTATGTCATAATTGAACACATAACAGAGCAGCACTTGAATAAAGCACCTGCTGCCGGATTTGCTCATAACTGATTCACATGTTCAAACAGTGCCCTTATAACTTTTGGAAAGTAATAACTGTACACTGGATGTGTGATCACTTATGCATGACTGGACTGATCATATTTATTTGAACAAAAGGCTAGTACCTAAGAGGAAAAAGTATATTGTCAAATTTCATTTTTGGATGTCATCTTTTAAATGTTTTAAAACTTTGGAAGAAGGACAGATTTTTTGCTGAATTTATTTATGAATGTGGCAAATTATTTTTTTTTCTTTTACCTTGGAAAACATTTTCATTAACAATTAATCTTTATGAATTTTAGGTTACTAATACACAACTAAAAAGGTTAGAAATCACTGTTTCTTTTACTTAACTATGGGCTCACTTTTTAGGATATGTATAGTGGAGCTAGAGACAACTAAAATCACTGATTTGTAAAAATTATTACAGTGTGTATGATATAATGCAAACAGTTGCATTTGAGATTTAGACCCTCTTATAAATATGAATGATGATACCTTTATACACATTTGATAGTGATCACCGACTTTGTCCTGCATAATATATGAATACAGTGTACATATCTTTGCTAAAAATACTTGTTTCCTTTAATATTCTTACAATTGCATGCAGTTGATGAAATCAAACCATTTAGGGGAATATTTTCCTAAAGCCTATTACTACATTCAAAATGGCAAGGATCTTCAGTTGTTGATTGTATTGTGTAAAAAAATCTTACCAATATTATACTCTAATTATAGCTGATCAGTTGCATCGGATTATAAGGAAACAGTTTCAGTTGTTTGAAATGACTGTGAAAATGATTTTCATAGGGAATTACCACTACCTTTGGCATTCTTGTATCATGAAGAAGGAAATGTAATTTAGCTGTATTGTGTGACATGATACTTAAGTTTACATTAAGTAATATTAATGACTTGATGTAGTGGATTTAATAAGTCATATTCATAGACTTTGCATTATATGTATTTACAAAGTTAATTAGCATCCTCTGTTGTGTAAATATGTTGGATTTCAATGGTATTTACTTGTCTTAATAATAAGTGAAAGTGGTAAATTGCAGCATGTATAGTATCATTATGCTAGTGAGGACAAATGTTTCAAATTTTGCTCTTCAGAATTGAAAGTACCCATTTCTATTAATAGCAGATCAATTTTCATTTTGAATTTGGTTTGATAATCATAATTGATATTGCTGATTCTATGAATATTTTGACATAGCTTATGCTTCTTTGAGAAAAAAATCTTTGGACTAAACATCTGTATGTGCACGAGATGAATTATGTTCATTTTTATGAAAAGAAAATTCAAGATGGAGGAGAAGAATACCATGCTCTTCTGCAGAAAGATGTACAGTCATGTATTGTCTTTATTACATTATGTAAGGTATGTAAGGCTTTATAGGCAATTGTCCTGTCATTTCGAAACTACTGAAAATCTAGTATAACAATCAATATTGCTCGTCTCGGCTCTTGGCCATCGATGGTAATTTTCAAGATGCAATAATTTAATTGCTGACTTACCCAACAGGTTAATGTTGTGGTCCTATTAGCCTCAGTTCAAGTTTCTACTGTACATATACATGTATTCCCAAAAGAGATAATTTCCATTGACTGGTGGAAAATTTGTATTTTATTTGTAAAAGTCATTAAAATACTCATTCTTTTCAATTTGACCATCTGTAATTGGAAACCAGTAAATGTTCATGTTCCGTGTAAGTTAGTTATGTAAAATCTCAAAGCATTTATTTCTGACTAGTGATTCAAGCTGAAGGAAACAAATACATGGATGTCGTATTTCAATCAAGTGGAACTTTAAATTTCTTTAAACTTAAGCATTCTGTGAGAAAAAAAAAGAAACTTTGATTTGTGAAAATTAACAAGTCTATGACAAGGTAAAGTGATTTGTTTATATTTGTAACATTCAATTTGTATCTCATTCTTGTTAGCATGTAAATTGCTTCAAAATCAGTGTGATGTTTGTCTAGTGAATAAAGCCTGATTAGGTTCAAACTGTGTCTTCTGTGTGCCTTACTTTAGATTAATAATGAATAACAATCTTAGATTACAAGAACCAATTAGGAATATTTTGTAAATAGGATTCATGGACAGATATAATGTTAAGCAATATTCAAAGGCATCTTGAATTGTAGGAATGTGATAATCTTTTATGACTTTAGCAAAATTATGCATTTAAGCATCCAATTGGAATCGAACCAAGTTGGAATTAACTGAACTGTATGATACAGTATATAACATATTGAAGATCTGACAGGAAGAAGTACCGAATATCTTGTAGAGAAGCATATTGAGCTGCTCTGATGGGAGTTGTTTTGAAAATGAACATTGCAGGGGATTTTTTAAATTGGGAATTCCGACAAAATTATGGTAATTTTTCAATGCACGAGCCTTATGTTTATCATGATTTCGGATATTTATTTTCATTTCTTTTAATAGTCTGGTATTCAAACATGGATTTGCGATTACAGTCTTCCTGAAATATCTTAAATTAACCTCATGTTTGTGATGAGATAGATATTTGCTTCTTTTTTTTTGGGGGGGGGGGGGGCATAGGGTTCTAACTTTTTATAGGTGGGACTCGCACATTTCCTTTAATCAAACTTATACTCAAACTTATACTCGGCATAATTATATTGAAATACACTACCTTAACGCAAAGTTCAAAGGAAGATGGTTAACTGGCAGAATTCATATTGCACTCGATGTATCATCATATTACTGTCGTCCCTGAGTCCTCCCTACGCGCTAGAGAGCGCATTTCAAGTTGCTTATTCGGGTATATTGTCTATTTATCTGCCTTTGCGCTAAAGAGAGCATTTCAAATTCCACATGCATGTATAAAATTACCAACAATTCATATCGAATTCGGCAATTTGACGTCGACTTAGGCAGAGTTCACTGTATTTCAGGCATATTATTTGCCTGAAATTT
This sequence comes from Temnopleurus reevesii, assembly GCA_036244855.1. Classification (NCBI taxonomy): domain Eukaryota; kingdom Metazoa; phylum Echinodermata; class Echinoidea; order Temnopleuroida; family Temnopleuridae; genus Temnopleurus; species Temnopleurus reevesii. Next base: position 64,690 of record BQKZ01000003.1, read on the forward strand.
TGATTGCCGAGTTTTGTTATTGTATATGTTCAAGTGCTTTTTATTATGCAGAATCCCTCGTGATACCAACATCTTGTTGTGACGGCATTCTGCTAAAATATTGATCAATAAATAGATATTCTCGATAGTCTGAATGTTTATCATATGGGCTGCTATAGTCTGATAGACTACAGTCAACCATGCCTAAGTGGAATCCATTGGGACTGAAGAAATAGCTCTGGTTTATATGAAGAGAATAGAAGGGGACTTGAAAAGATCTTTGCCTTAGGCAATTATTAGACTTTTACAAAGTCGAAAACTTCATATTAATTTTGTACTTCGTTTACTATAGACGAAAAGGAAAAATATATGATTCTGATAGCTACATGATACCTCCCCACTCCACTTTCGATCAGATTTATGTAGAGGCGGAAACAAATATTTAATCTTCTTTTTTTTTAGGGGGGGGGGGGGTGGAGGGGTGGGAATAAAAGTCCTTCAGCTCGGTCATTGCACGATCATGTCCATTACTCTCTTTTCAATTGCAGAATTAGAATGCATTGTTTTGCGCTACGCTCTAACCGGAACATGCGGAATTAGCATATACGTTCCTCTCAAGGTGAAGCGTTGCTCGAGTCGATTTGAAAGGAAATTAATTAAGTGATCGATTAGTTCATTCTATATTCACTTTTTACTTAATTTATTTATTATCGTTTTATTAAAAGCAGGATGGTCCCATTCAAGCCATTCAAGTACATGTACTGCTTTACAATAAGCCCTGCTGCAAAGAAGAGGGTAAAAATTTAAAGTCACTATGATGCAGTCCTCCTTTTTGCGACTTTTCAAAAAGTTTTACTGCATGTGCATGATGTGTGTATTTATTTATTTATTTATTCATATTTCACCAGGGTAGCCCATTCAAACTAAGTTTGGTCTTCCATGAGGCCCGGGAACACATTGATATACTTACAGTTAAAACAAATAAGCTCAGTGTGTGTGTGTGGGGGGGGGGGGGGGCTAAAAGCATAAAATGAGAACTGAAAATGTGTTGTTTTTTTTCTTTTGTTTTTATGTCCCTATAATAGCATAAAATGACCTCGCTTTTGTGTTTTTTATTAAGTGTGAAGAGGATACAGCGAATGAGACAAGTACCAGTGCATTTTACAATTTGCTAGTCAATCGATAATAGTAGTATGAAATACGACACCTAAAAGAGGCCAATTTACTAGAAAACCCTCGCACTTTGAGTAAAGATGTAAGGTGATCCTGAAAAAAGTGCATGATCTCCCTTTTACGTGTTTAATGTGGCGCCGACTGGAATTTGGTTACGTTTGTAATTATCACTTATTAGGATATTCATGTCATTTTATTGTTTAAGGATATTTTGGGGGTGTTGCAGTTAAATTTTAAATTTTTATCGACTGTTAAACCATAGTAATTCAACCTTCATTTTATAGGCCCATGAAGAATACTTATGTAAAAACGTCAATTCTAACATTGAAAATGAATTGTATAACAATAACGAATAGTTATGTGCCCTCGAAGCCCATCCCTTTCGATCTAGGATTGGGGCGCAAAATTACTTGGAGTCGGGCGCAAAATGTTTGCGTTACGGGAGACCTTTCTTTTTTCGGTCAACTTCTAATGGATGGGGTACAAAATCCAATGTGATGGCCGTTGGGTTTTCAAATCATGACTTTGCCTGTTGAATACACTAATACAGAGTATTTTACTTAAACCTCCCTCCCTCCCTCCCCCCATCCGAGTTAAGCTTCTTTGGATCCTCGTTTAGAATAATAAAATTGTAACCATGTTCTCAATTAGTTAGGTGTCACAATTTGGGAGTAGTTGGGTTTAGAAATATATATAGAAGTAAATTTATGCCGTTTACGCTAAGGTAGTTCTTGACAACCTAAAGCTTGCCCGAGGATTGCACAAGATTACTAGTAATGTATGCAGACCATATTCCAACTGTAGTAGTTCAATTGTTTTTTTTTTTTTACTTTCTGATTTACAGAATACCTCATGAATTCGCTCGCTGTTACGAAAAATGCATATATTTGAAAATGTACTAGGAAATAAGCCTGTTGAAAAAACGTAACAAAGACAGTTTGCATTTGCAAAGCACAAGGCGAAGAATTATTTGGTACCCGTATATTATCTTATAGTTTTCACAATCACTATTTTTTTTTGCACACGATATCATATTTATTTTTTATAATAGATCTATTTCGGATGCCGATCCCATTTCCTTTTGAGCAGACTTGCATTTCTTCAAACCTTACAAGCCTTATAAGTGTGAATCTTTGCCACTACTCCCACAAACAAAAATATTAATTGTATATTTGACATGTCAGTTTGTAAATATCATACGATGCGGCACGACAGCGTCATAAAACCTCATAATTCAATATCACAGTACCCGCAGGCGATGGTTGAAGAAAGAGACACAAATATTTCAAGAATCAATTATAGTTGACTTGATGATCCCATTCCGCCTTTGGGCAAGAACTCCCCATGCCGATTGGTCGGATTTTAGGTTACCAACTCTACGCCAACTCGAATTTATCTGCCTCTTGTCCGCACAAATTGGTGCCCGCGCGTCCTGAATAGCAGTTTGTCAATTTCGATTTCTTCTTCTTTGACAGAGAATCATTTCGTAACTTTTAAATTAGACGGAGAGATGATGATGGGGGTGTTAAGTGATAACCTGCTATTCCCACACGATTCATAGGCTCCAGTCACTGCTGGGTGTAAGAGACGTTTCTTGCAAGAAAAGAAACAATAAATCTAGATCGCTATTTAAAAGCCATGACCTTCACGTTGAGATGCTTGTATTTATAGGTTGCTCTTGTTCACGTGTCAAAGCAATAAAGTGAAGTAATGTTGATCTTTGCTGGGCTAGATCAAGGAAAGTACTTGGCTAGATCAAGATATTCCTTTTCACAGTTGATGTGTTTGGGATTGACGTTACCTTACGACAAGGAATGGTCAATCCCTAATACATCATACAATTAACCGGTAATTACTAAATTAGCCATGCAGTGAACCTGTGTCTGATATCAGATGAATTTTTATTTTCTGATTCGGCTCGAAAAGAAAACGCCCGGTGTTTACCCGGTTTTTCACCGTAAGCAGGAATGGGGTTCAGGTTAATAATAATAATAATAATAATAATAATAATAATAATAATAATAATAATCATAATAATAATGTCTTATTTACCCAGGGTAGCCACATTCAGCTGTGAGTTAGCTGCTCTACTAGCGGGCCCTGCATAACATAAAGTTATTATTACCCTTCTCCTTTCTTAAATGCCGAGCGCCTATGGCAAGAAGGCAGATGGTCCCATTTTATAGGCCTTTGGTATGACCCGGCCGGGGATCGAACCCACGACCTTCCGTTCGTGGGGCAGACGCTCTACCACTGTGCCACACATATGAATATTTCATGACGATGAGGTTTCCTTTTTGCTCTAGACAATTGATAATTCCTCAAAGATGGAAGATATATAGATACATATTAATACACTTCCGTTCTATAATATATAGCTACATGTATTGTGTAAATTTGATATCAATATAAAAATGCTTCCCACTCCACTCGATCATAGCTAGACTCTTTCTGTATCTTTGTATTATCAATAGTGTAACACTAATACGTGTGTGGTACCCGTATCATTGTGTTTGCTGGTCATGATAAGACAAAGATCAAATCATCTTATTTTCGACGCAAAACCTTGACTGAAATATGATATTATTATGGGCTTGTTGATGAGTGAATTAATGACTGCATTGTATATCAAAGAAAGGAAATCATTCTTACGTAATGTTATTTGTGACAAAAATAAACATTTTCCAAGTATGATTAAACTCGTGTTCCATTTATGAGATAAGTGATTAACGTAATTTTGGGTCAATTACTTTTCTCTTTATTCACTATAGTATGCACCCATGCACCCGTACATTTGTACTATAAAAGTACAGGTATAACAAGGTCCTTCGTTCCGCCTATGATACGCAGAGCTTACATGTAGTTATTACCTCATAATTTACTACACCATTTATTTCAACAACATTTCTCATTAAATTGTAATATGAGGGTATCTGCTTTAATTGTGAATATGATAACAACCGATTGACTTTTGCAAAGGATGCATGAATCAATTGAATTAGGAAATTACCGGAGTCATCTTTATCCAATTAAACTTGATTCGTTTTGAACAAAATAACTTGTTCAAGTTGATTTGGCTTGGATTGTGAAGAGTTTCTGTATATGACATGTTTTCGAATTAAAATACCGAGTCGGTTTGACGGAGGGGGGAGGGGGGGGGGGGGAGGAGCTCGAACCCCGAACCCCTGGACCAGGTAAAAGGTATAGGGGCGCTAAAATTGAGGAGAGGCCCGGCAAATATGAGCTTATGACCTCTCTTTTTCTTTCCATCTTATTCTTTTCAGATTTTCGATTGGTCGGGGGCCCCGGGGTCTTCAAATCCTGGATGCGGGCATGTTTTCAGGGCAAGAGGGCTTGGGCAATGCCATTCCTACCGGAACGTAATCATTTCGCAATGATCAAGTAATTTATTTTTGCGCGATGAAAAGAAAGAAAACTTGCTGCCTTTGAAGTATAAAGATCGTTAATGTTGACCCACGCATGCATTCAGAAGATATATGTAGGGCTCTTTTTTTCTTGAAAAATTCTAAGTACAATAATGTGCATGGTAGATTCACTACTGTATACTATATATTTTGGGGGGTTTCTAGATAATTTTTTTTCCCAGAAATAGTGACATCTTGTTTTCATTAGTTATAATTTTACTATTTATGCATCTAAAAAACTGATTTTGTAACGTGAGAGTCATGAAAATGTCAGATATGAATTCACTTTTTTAAAAATGAAAATCATTACCGTTTTTGTTAGTAGTGACCAACAGTCACCAACTGGAATAGGGTGTAGGTCGGGAAAGGAGAATCCTCCAAATTACTCTTATTATTATTTTTGGGGGGATGAATTTAGTTCTTTTCTCCCTCCTCCTTCGAAAACCTGTAATAGGATGTATTTTTGTAAATCCCCTCTCCTACACACTGTAGGGGGAGGGGGGGGGGGGGCTTAATGTTTTCCGTTCTAAAATCCTGCGATATGTGATGAAAATCACAGAATCTAGAACGAGCGTGGATGGTTGATTGCATGAGTGGGGGCGAGGTGGGGGTGGGAGCTCATTCACAATACAGCACTAAATGCATGGATTCAAGGTATTAAACGACCACACTGCCAATATTTTTTTTTATTATTATTATTATTATTAACAATACAATTTTCGATAGAACTCATATCTTGCCGTTTAGACTTTGTTTGATCTTTGTTCACTATTTTGTCTCGAAACACATATTCTGAGAACTACATTTGTAAGCAAATTGCTCGATCGCTGGAACACAATGAGAAAGATGAAGGATATTTGGGCATATAGATAAATGTTTTATCAAAATTTCACATCTTGCGGTGTACTAGGAACTTGAAAAACCGATACTCCAAGCCGATGGGCCTACTTTAGAAACAACATGCACGTGTGTCGCTTATACATCCTGCTTAGTTCTCGGAAGAACCAAAACCATTCTCAATACGGTCTGCTAACTGTGCTTTATGTTATTGGTTTTGTATGGTGTCGTACTTTTTCAATTAAAATATTATTCATTGTTCATGGAATAATTTTTATGTGAAATATCAAAATCAAACAAAGTCAATACAAAAATTATAAACTGCAAAAAAAAGTTTGTAAAATGATTTTGAAAAAAAACATTTGAACCTCACGCTGGCTTATTCGTGGTACAATATTTGCTGAACCTTTTTCTCTTGATCTGTTCGTTGGAATAATTTTCATATAATTGGTCAATGAATGTGTACATTTCATTGGGGCAATTGGTGAATTTACAACCATTTCTACACTATTCTGATTTTCATTCAATTGTTTATTTTTTTTCTTAATATTCTGGGAGTCTCCCAATTTGAGGGCTGGTGCCTTCACAAATAAAATGTAATTTTCATCAATCTTACACATTCTAGCAGCATATGAATAAAACCGAATGGTTAAAGTAAGTGTCAATACAAGAACATGTATTATCCATTTTGCGAGCTTTCAACCTACAGTCCTGTGCTTGCATGGCGTATCTATATAATTACTCCTTCGGCAAATAAAGGATGTTCGCTCAAACTCGATTTTCAAAGTTTTATATGTTCAATTGGCCAACGAGAGAGCAAAATGATTGAGCTATATTCCCCTCATCGTACTGCATTTTAAATGGAAACCAATTGTTTTATCTTCTCCATGGAAAAAATGTATCTGTATATATATGGTCGAAAGATAGCCTCGAACTTTTGCAAGAACAACTGAAAATGTTGAGCCTTTGTAAATCCACGGAGTTACATTTTACCCCGAGCTTTCGAGAAAAAAAATCAAAATACAAATAAAGCATTATTACTAAACCCTATGAAATAATTTAAAATGTAGAATGTGTAGGGGCACATATTCTTTTTAAAAAATTTAATTTTCCTTCGTTTATCTTTCATTTTTATCACACTCCCATCCACCCCTCCCCTTTCCGGCGTAAATTTTAACCGGACTACCAGAGTGGCGACGTAAGGTTGCCATCAAATGAAGGAAACGGCTTTTAATTCTGAGCCCTAACAGTGCCTAAAGTATCCGTTTTAATTCAAAATATAAATCATAAATAAATCCGTACTTTATAGGGCGCGAGTTTACGAGAATTTTGTTGGGAAATGCCTATAGGTATACACTCTGGACAAAGCTCCAGAGATTATAGATTTGGTTTTCGAACCAGAGAGAGTACAATACTATTACTAATGCATTTGTGGCTGTTACTTATATTTCATTCTTTATACATTCGGGAGATTCCATGAAAGTGCCATGTCCTTTGCCCCCCCCCCCCCCCCGAAAAAAAGTGAATGCTTTGGCAACCGTACTATTCATTGATGAAGCCCTGAAATTGCTCATTTTTGCGCCCCGATCCCATGGTTTCATCGCCAGTACGCCGATGATGAAATTTTGCTCTAAGACAAATTCATTATTTACAAGTACAATTTTATATTCAGCTGTTTGCAAATAATGATCATGATGCGATATTTCAAAGATAGGAGTGACAATTTAGAGTTATTTGGTTTTTTTTATTTTCATTTGCTCCGTTGAAACTTTTTAATACATTATCAAATGGAGAAAAAAATCTCACTTAACAAAGTGTTATTCTCTTAATAGTGTTTTTAATCTATTGGGCAAGTTGTATCTTATTCCTGTCAAAGTTTCATTATCGTTCCAGTCAAACGATTGGTATGGAACAAAACTTAATGCACGACTATAAACGCTAGAGGGAACTGAAATTGTTTATCATTGAGACCTATAAACGAAACAGATCTGTTCACGAAACCATCTCATTTGTCACGCGTTTAGCGCGTAAATTTTGTTATTTATTGGAGTAGGTCAAATAGATGAAGGCAGTTTCCTGCTCCTCGAGTCATGATTCCTAAACATTACCCTGCTAGAGGTTTAATATTGCACTTTACTCCCAGGAGATGGACATGAATGTATCGTGTCTTCGTTGATCACGCTTCTAAGATGTCTGCTAGAATTTGTTTAATTTATTTTTCGATCCTTTTAAATTTTTGAGATATTGGTCTGTAATCGAGGCAAATCGTTTATCATATTACTTTAATGGAGGAAATAAAATGCGAATGGGAATATAAATGATATCATGACGGAAGGGTTCATTATATCATTTAGATTGCCCTAGCCTGATCATGACAAATGATATGATCATTTCATGAGCATACCGTTATGGAAGTAGAATCGACAATCTTATACTACGACCATTCGTTATAACGATTATGGCGCCAAATTAATCTGACAAAACAAATGTTGGAGGTATTTTTAAGATACATTATTTTTGACCAATTAATTTTGTTTTCATTAATTTGTTCGTCATTTATTTCTATTGTATGAAGTTTTGGATAAGTCGTTGATTCTGATTCCCATTAACACGAAAACCTCTCAGTCCCATTCACGCATGGATCTTCTCATCGTAAAAGACCCCACACACTTCCACTTAGCACGTAACATAAACATCTCGAAAAATGAAAATGGGAATTGAAATAGTTTTTATTGGATTGATATTCACTATCTCAAGCTGTTGCCATCGCTCAGTGTGAAATGGAATAGCGTGCAAGGGTGCTTAAGGAGCATATAGATCACTTATATTCTGCAAAAGGAAGTTATAAATCAACCCCCAAAGTGATAATAGTCAAATATTGTACTCGAATTTCAATCGTATTTATTAATGCCATCTTAATAGTGCTTCAACTTCATTTTATGGGTACTCTCGAATAGCCTCGAATTCGTGTACAGTTGTAATTGTCTTCTAGGATAATGATTATAAAGACCATATTTCATTGTCATTACTTTTGAATTATGAAGATGAGTGTCTTCGATACTTTTAAAACTATCTTGGACAATACGCCTCATTGCTTATGGCCTCATTGGGAATAGATACATGTACTTCATTGATCTTACAATGCATTAATACCGTTGAAACGTTTATGAACTTACATTTCACTTTTATTTTTAACCTTCTGTAAAGATGTTTTACAAATCATGGTCTGCTTATATAAGACAATTTACATGAAACATGATTTGTATGAATAATATAAATTTTCCTTAACAGAAATGCATTCTAATATTTCAGAAAAACAACATTATCATTTGTGTGAGATCATGCTTGTTGAAACTTAGACCTTGTATTCATTGGGTTGGTCCCTGGCTATAATCGATTGGATTGACTTGTTAGTCCTAAAAGAATTTTGAGATAAGTTGTAGTAATAGTAGTAGCAGAAGTAAGTGTAGAAGTAGCAATCGTTCAAAATAATTACAGCACATGAATAAGTTTTAGTGGTGGTGGTGATGGTGATACTAATTGAAGTAGTAATATCAATAGTAGTTGTAGTAGTAGTAGTAGTAGTAGTTATAGTAATAGTAACAGTCGTAGTACTGGAATTAATAGCAGTAGTGGTAGTAGAAGTAGTAGTAGTAGTAATAGTAATAGTAGTAGTAGTAGTAGTAGTAGTAGTAGTAGTAGTATTACTAGTAGTACATGTAGTAATAGTAGTAATAGTAGTAGTAGTAGTAGTAGTAGTAGTAGTAGTAGTAAAAGTAATATAGTCGTTGTAGTAGTCGTCGTCTTAGTAGTAGTAGTAGTAGCAGTAGCAGTTGTGCAAGAGCAGTAAGTCAAATCTTTTCCCCTAGAAAATTAAGACCTCATCATTAAAGCTCAGAAATATCTACTAGATATGATTTGGCACACAAAAAATACTTGATCACATAAATCAGTGTAAATGCGAGCATTAATATTTTTGCTAGTAGTGCATGTATCCCTCCCTCTCTCCCCCCCCCCAAAAAAAAAAGAGAAATTATGATAATTATGTTTGTATAGATGAGGTAGATTAAGCATCAAATACTGTTAAATACTTTGAAAATAAGTTTAACGTAAACATTAGGAACATTGAGGTATTGCATAGGACAAACGTACATCGCAGAAAATGTGTCTGCATAAATTATGTTTAATTTCGAATGGGCGTCAACGTAGTTACATACCATTTTGAGCTGCACATTTGTCTTATAAAATGTAGCTCTGTGACAGACTTTGGTCAAACTCTTTAAATGTATTATGAAGTAAGAAAGAAGAAACATTTACAGTCTCCACATGAATGGCTCCAAGACATGTATAATTTCGTTAACAGAATTACATCAGAGCATTTGCCCGTTAGGGTCATTAAACAGTCCTGTCACATTTATGAAAATAGATCTTCGAACTATGTTATGTACTTAACAGATTCCAAGCGAATCATCCACAACATACTGTCTCGGAACACCGCCCTTTGAAAATTTCCGGATGTTTATCATGTGGAATTGCCCATATGTTGAATTTATACTTACCATAACACTTATGCTGCAGTGACGATATGTACGTAACAATGCACTTACTTGTTATGTCTAAAATAGAATTGCTTAGTTACGTCTGCTTGGACTTTGCGACATCATCTTTTGGACTTATTTTGGATCAACATTGACCCTTTGTCAGACCGACTCGGTTGACATCAAAACGAAATCAAATGTATAATGCATGCCCTTTCCAGGATCCAGTGTCAATTTATATTTTCTGATAAATTAGATTTAGGAATTTGATTTTAAAAAATGATTCACTAATTTTTGGATATAATCATCGGGTCAAGGTGTGCTGGAATATTATTTAATCTTCACCGATCTGGCACCGATCTTCACCGACTCTCTCTGATTTTCCACTGCAATACTGCTCCACCGTTCAAGTATTTTATATAGTTTAAAGTTAAAACACAAAATATCGAAGAGGTGTCGTGACTTTTTTTGTGATTATTTAACCTTATTTTGCTCATCCAAAATGTGTCATTCGCTTCAACAAAATAGAAGTAATTTTAGGTTTCGTTATCGCTCATTGTATTTATACACCAGTCACGATGTGACAAACGTGACGAAAGTTTAGTTACGTTGTGAAGAACGTTCGTTTCAATGTCTCACGTTGTTTTGTAAACCAACAAAATTCCTTCTTTAAAGTCACTATTGTTTCGAGTCTTCGTCACTACTGTCGCTATCATCAAACGTAATGTTTTCTTCATACTGCTCCATCTTCCTTTCTTGTATGTGACCATCTTCCTCCTTGTTCGGTTCATCACTTAGTTTATGTCCGTGCACACTGAGCTCAAGCATTGGTATGTCTCCTGTTTGTCCCTGCGGTGTGTCACGGGATCGATTGAACTGCTGGGTGTGACGCCACTTCATACGACGGTTTTGGAACCAAACTTTCACCTGGGGAAGAAATGATTGAATAATTACATTTTCAATGATTTGCGGATGATTGGATTTGATGCTATTTCAGAATATCAAGAACATATACATTGTACATATAATTATATTTGATGCCACCCGTTTGGTGGTAACATAAATTTTCAATGAGCCAGCTCGATTCTTAAAAAAATCTGCAAAGCACATTAGCGATATGTTGATGCGTATATTTGTTTGAGATATTTTTCTTGTGCCGGATATTTTTATGGTCGTTGAAAACATCAAATTTTGTGTTGACATCATCTTGGATAATTACTTGCATGAGGTAAATTTGGGAAGCACTCGAGCGATGAGTATGAGATTATATAAATGGACAGATCCACTCTCGCATGTGTTATCCGATTTGCTTATCTTTTAGAAACAAATTGTGTAGAAAGAGCAATGGTGTCTCAATTTGAATTTTTTAAATAATTCTACAGTGAATTTGATTCTGTACTTTTCATGGGTATCAGTGCATTTGCCACATTTTTGTCGTTCTATTTTTAAAGGGTGGCCCTTTCAGTGAAAATTTTCTTACGAAAATGCAATTTGGTGAAAGTGGACCACTGTTGGAGGATGATTTCTTCACATGCAACAAAAATAGGGGTTATCACTTAAAAGCAGGTCGGGAAGGGTTTTGCTTTTTTTTTCTGAGGGGTGGTGGGGGTTAAACGGGGCCCCTGCTTGCCAGTATGTCCCATCGGTTTTATTCATTTATTTAATTCATTCGTGTTATTTTACAGGGTAGCTTCTTCAGTCTGCGGGTAAATATTTTTTCTGCATGGAGACCTTGCATTTACTGGACTTCCTGTTTCAATAGAGCAGGAGAAGCTCACCTGTGCGTCCGAGAGTCCCAAAGCAGATGCAAGTTGTCTTCTCTCAGGTTTGTTGACGTACTTCTGGATCTCAAAGCGCTTCTCTAGGCCTTTCCTCTGTAGACTGGTAAAGACCGCCCTAGACCAAGACCTCTTTCTTTTATGGTTCCCTGATAGACTAGTGACCATCCCACCGCTGCCACCCAAGTTCCCTTTCACGTCGAGTCCGTTGTCCTGCAGCATGGATGAGACCGAAGCCGCTTGGTGGAAGGACCGGGGAAGGGTCGGGTGTGACGGAGGAAGAGTGGGTTGGAGGGGGTAACAGTGGTGAATGGTTGGGTCAGAGGTTCGCGTCCACGGGTAGGGACTGTATCGGGATGGGTAACTTTCTGTAATTGAAAGAACAAAATGAAGTATATACAATAATCAATATATCAGTATGATCATTTATAGCATTGTCTCTTCGCGATTAGCTTTTAAAAAATTTTTTTTTATAAATATTAGTTGTTCAGTTGACATGCTATTTCCTTCTAGAAAAAACAAATAAATGAATTCATCATTTTGTAGCAAATGATTCGAAATTAAGAAAACACTGATTTGTGTTGAAACCAAAACAAACATCACGGAAATGCGGTAGCGAATTACTAAGTAATGGAGGTTCGCATCTGTTTCATTTATGATATAAACAAAATTTATGATTATTGTGTGATTGATTTATAGTTCGAATTTTTTTTTTAGATATAAAAAATTATGATGCTGTGAGGAAATCAGTCTTCTCGACTTGTTTTTTTTTTAAGGAAGAAGGTGTGAAATTTCGTGTGTTTGGCTTACTTTTGGTTTTGCACCTTCTTTACCTATAGTAAGAACACCGAAACTATTTACCTCCTGTGCATCCATTGAACCAGCAAAATTACATTTTGAATTGTTGATTCTTATTAAATCAAAAAAGTTTTAACGAGCAATAATAACAAAAATTGATGGAAAAGAAGCAGTATTAAACAATTATAATTGAATTATTTGCACGATTGTTCCATTATAATTAGTGCAACTATAAACACATTTCACTTTTATGGGGCTAAATAGATTTGATTGCTTATGATGTATTCAATTTCATCCACTCCTTCCTGGTAAAATTATATTTTTATTTTAGCGTGTACATAAAAATAGTTGTCTTTTCATCGCCGCCTTAATTAGCCGATGGATAAGGATTACTGACTGATTAATTGATAGATAAATTCGTTGATTTATTATTGTGTTAATATCATGACTGATTGATGATTGTTTTGATTGCCGACCCTTTCTCCTTCACCGATCATCGCATGGGTTGCTTTGGTTCATGTGCTGACAGCTCTGCAGTCGGCTAGAGCCTATTAAACCATCGCTAAACGTCATATCACAAACAGAGATCAGACTCGATGTCTCGCTATCTCAATCACACTCCATTTTGGCTTCTTGGTTTATGAATCTCAAGACGGTGAAATAGACACTAAGCGGGTCATGTAATGGGTTGTCATTTGAAACATAAAGACGCGTGAAATCTATCAGCACGAGCGGCCCATAGTCCGCACCCCTACCCCGCTGGCTGGAGCCTAATCCTGTCCCGATGGGGGTATCATACTCGCATGTTTAAACCGACCCTTCTAATTAGACGTCTCGAAGTATTTAAACAACCAGACTTTAACAGAAACAATACATCAGTGTCAGACGAAGCGAATTCCTGAAGGCTAATCTTGATTTCTATATCGGCAATCATATAAAGTGATTAGCATTATATTGCTCTCGGAAATTGCTTCTAAGTTAACATTTTTCATAGTGCTCTGGATTCGAACTGTCCATTTAGAGCTCATATTAGGGGGGTAGGGGGGGGGGGGCTTATGCCCTAGTCACGTAGAACCCCGGAAGCAACACGATTCAACACGACTCTTTGTTCGTAACACAGAGTCGTCTTCAATCGTGTTGCTTCCGGGTCTGCCTCTATAGGTGACTGGAGCTTTGGGGCTATTTTAACAAAATAATAATCGTAACATACAAAACAAACATAAATGTTCATAAAAATCAAAGCAAATACATGTATAACAAAAATAAGAAGTAGGGGATTCTAAACAGCATTGCTTGTAGTCAGATCCCCACAACCAATTGTAAGGAATAATGAGTAGTATAATTACAAAGAATTTGCGGATCTGTTTCTAAATTGTAATTTATGAATTTTTGTTTCACGTTTTCTGACTCTTAACGCCTCTTGCTGATGAGTGTGACCAGGGGCCTGTAACAAAAAAGAGATACGATAGATTTTGCAATTAATCGTATCTCTATGGTACATGTTTTGCCATAGACTTACGATCAATATTTATCGTAAGTTTAATTGCTTCTTTTACGTTACAGGCCCCAACTCTGGTTCATTGATACTCCTTGATTGTTTATAAGGAAATGTTACGTTACTGTCGATACGTTTCACCTGGGGTCAAAATGATCTACATGCCATGCGTCTCAATTGATGTAACCCTCCCCTCATTATTATCTTAATAATTGTTATGCGACCTTTTCGTATTGATCTTTTATTTGACCCCCTCCTCACACCGTTTCTATTTAGGCATCTATCTCATTCTGCCTGCACATGTAGCTGATTAGTGTCACAGGATAGTCGGGCAATTATGAAGGAATATGCTTGTATTTAAATTAATTTTTTTTAACGAAGAATCCTGTTGTATTGAGCTAAATATGATTTTTTTAATAGTTTTTCCAGGAACAAAGATAAAAAAATGTGTTGGATTGCTCACGAAATGTGTATTTTTTAGATATAAAAATGAAAAAGTACTCGGGGGGGGGGGGCAGTTCTGACCAAGAAATGGTCACATCGGGGGCCCGTAACGTATCGTTAAAGAGAATCGATGGATTGAAAATTCTGTGGTACACCTTCAGTCGAAGACTTAAGTTTAATCACATTTATGGTACGGGCCCCAGAACTTATTCCGGGTATTTCTTAAATAGAACTATCGCTATTTTATTTACATATCTTTCTATTGTCTTTGTGTTTCTAAATCATTTTTTTCCGATTTTATTAGCGAATCATGCTCCACTTCACTCGTTTATTGAAGCCTATACACCTTCATCGCAAGGTGGATAGTTGGCCCGATGTGGCCCCTGTTTGTTTGTATATATTCGTTCTCGGGTTCGGTAATCAAGATTATGATAGGCTCCTGTAGTCCGAGATGGACATCGACCGACCCACGGTCATGCCCAATAAACGTCATGTTCTCTGACCAAGGTGGGGGCCCCACCCAGGTAGAACATAGCTCAGGAGACTGATCATATTTTTATTTGAGGATAATGAGTTTGGATTGCAGTTTTCTTCGATGCCCATGATTCTGTTCGAACAAAGTTCACACATCATAAAATATATGCGCTGAGCTGATGTACTCATGTATATTAAAAATCAGTTTGGAAGGGATAGCTTATGTACCTTAATGTTTTTTCTTTATATGTACTTCCCGTTTAGCTTTTTTCCTCGATTTTTTATTTTTGTTTCATTTCTTAGATTTTGTTTCTTATCTTGTCTATCTTCATATCGTATATTAAAATATCTAGACTCCATTATGAAATAAGAACTTTTCTTTATACTTCTTGATAAACTATCATTTTATATATGGCATATAGACATAGATCTAATCACCAACAAATGATCAGGCGAAAGCTGTGCCGTGTTTTTATCTTAGCATACATTGTGTAATGTTATTTACCGAGAATGTCTTGAAACCCGAATTGTGGCAAATCTCAAATTTTCTTTTGAAAATGGCTCCTGGCCCCAAACATCTTCTGTTTCATCATGTTGGCATACAAGTAAAACGGTTTCAATCGTATGCTCGATCAGTACTGTGCTCGATATATTTTGTCTCCGAGAATTTAATGATAGACACTGCTCCTTTTGGACATATAAGAGGGGAGGGGGAGGGGATCTCTCCAATAATCTTCTATATCCAAGGATCTATATGTCCATTGATAAGTATATAGATATTTTGCTTATTTATTTGTTTGCTTGCTTATTTATTTATTTATTCACATATTGACAGAACGTAGAAACATATCAACACCCCACGAACACCCTACACCAAACTCGACACAACACACTAATTAAATTACACCAACATGTAACACCAAGTTTTCTCATCTTGCACCATCCATCTCGTCCGACATGCAATCGGATCGCATCAGTTGGAATGTGTGTATGTCATCAGGTAACGGCCATTAGGAGCCGACCAAGTGTGACGGATACACTGGCTTAGATATGGCGATAAATAGGTGATGATGTGCGCTTTATATATCAAGAACATGCGATTGAGACATAATTTATTGGGAGTGCACTTGAACTTCGTTCTGTAACATTTCACTTTGTTTATTCGGCTTTCGTGACAGATGGATGCATATGATGATGAAGTCATTCTGCTTGTGAAGTTCTTGTATTACCACGAACAAAGACAAATAAATGAAAATTAGACGGAACGAAAAAAAGACATCACTAAAAATGTAGAAGTTCATATAAAGATAAAAATATTGTCAACTGTATACTAAGGGTTGTTCCAAACATGACTATCTTCTACCAGCAAAACTGGGATTTGTTTTCCTCATTTAAGGTAACTTTGTGATAAAAATTTAAAAAAAAAATGAAATTGTTACAAATGCTGAATTTCAATTTTCGCAAATCACCCGGGGTAAATTATGTCATGAAGTTAAGCCAATATTAAACCTTAAAAAGATATTGAAGCGTGTTTACCTAGGCAGTTATTCTAATATGTCTATGAATTTGTCGTTGAACGTGGATGTGTTACAGTCTCTTGATACATGCCTCGGGTGTTTGATACTTATGACAGAGGGAGGGGTGGAGATGTGACACTGGTAATGGAACGAAGATAAATATGCCAAAATAGAGGTTGTTTGTCATTTGCCTTTTATTTTTGGTATGCGCGGATCGTGCGATTACTTTGACTTGTTTTGGAATAGCAAGTTAAGATCATAGATGCTTCAGAACTGTTGTTTATTACAATGAGAATGGCATTCCCTTTTCATTGTATCTTTTACTATTTGATATTTTACAAAATATTATTTTCTATTATTACATTAACTACCATATAAGATTTTACCTTCTCGTACTTACTGATGCTTTTGGCAAAACAAATTAATTGTTTTGTTTGTTATGAAAAAAAAGGAAAGAAACAGAATAAATAAATATATCAAAAAATATCAAAAAAATAAGTTTTTCTAATATATTTATTGCCGAATTATATGTGGAATATAATTGTATATCCGCATGAAGATTATAGTTTAGACGGTGGAGCGAGCTATTCTCTATTAGCTGTAGCTAAGTAAGAGGAAACTTGTCATGGAGATCCCAAGCATTGTTAAAACCAATACATGGGGAATGTTTGAATGTAAGCGGTCAAATGTCTCCAACATAATTCAATGTTCAGTCTCTGATTGTAGGATAATGACATCTTGATTTCAATGTCAATATTCATCGTATCACGTTTGATCGTGTTCCGATGTTAAACGGTGTATTATTGAGACGTGACTCGCGTGAAATCGCTGGAGGGACGCCTGCAGATATACTCTGAAGGGGACGGTCTGCGATGTCCCCAAATTCCTTCCCCCGTTTTTACTGCATTACCGCGTATGTGATTGATGATATTGAGCCAATTTAGTGATCGGTAATTTTTAATAGTAGACCTACTCATCCGATATAAAATATCTATTAAAAAGATGGGGAAAATGTTGGAAATTCCTGATACTCATAACTCTCGTGACATATTTAAAGGTATATTTTCCCGAACTGATGGGACCTAAATGGTACTGTTCCATACAATCGCCTGGACCAATATACTTTAATTGAAAGTACTTCACTTCTATGTAATCAACACATGATATTACAATCTTGACTAAAATGTTAAATTTTGTCAGAACTTCACAAACTATATTGGACGTACCAAAACCATTTCATCCGAGACCCCCCCCCCCCCTCCTCTCCATCTTTGGGTTTAAAAATGGGGCTTTGAGAGCGCGCGTCAGATGCTTCCATCGATGTGGCACACACCATCCCTTTAACTTTCTCTTGTCATGGAATGTACCAAGGTGAGAGAAGATGGAATTGATCCTTTGATCAGGTAAACGAAGCGAATCGGAGACTTGGGGAGCGTGCGCAAATCCACGACCACCAAAATAATCAGATTCCCAACATATTTACACTGTTTCAATATAATTCATGTGAACCTCCTGTCCCAACCCAGTTAACGTTTTTAAAATGCCAAAAACTTTTAATCTTTTAAACTTGGGCGTTCTTGCGACATCGTTCCAAGGACATCGTTCCAAGATCTAATTATTGTGAATCCTTTACATCCATCAGAAAACGTTTTTAGACGTAACAAAAAATAAATGTTACGTTGAGAAAGTATACGAACAACGATTTTTGTTGTTGTTGTTGTTGATAGAATCGTGCTTATGGACGCTTTTGTTGAAAAATCGTGTTTACTTTCTAAAGGAACATTAATAAGATGCTTTGTAACTGTTTGAAACGTGTTTTAAAAAAGCGTTTTAACAACAGATGTATTCGATTTTATTTAGACGTTTTAATAACATCCATGATGGACCAAGGCAAAACTTTTTGAAAACGTGCCGCGGACGTTTAGTCTTTGGTGGGAAATCGCCCCACCACAATACATTTCGTTTATATTTCTGCATGGAAATGTATAAATGGGGTAGAATTTGTCGCGATAAAAGGGGTGTTTCATTTCTTCAAATTTATGACGCTCTGACCGATATAGAGAAGCATCCTATATTACTTGTATTCCCATTCAGGGATATATGTTTAGAATTACAGAATGTAATCTAATATTGTAGGTGTTAGACCCTGAATTAATTTCATTTGCAATTGTCTTCCCATCAGAGCTCATCTTATCAACATTTCAAAAATAAAAAAAATAAAACCTGATATTACAATCTGCGACATGTCTGATGATTACAGTTGACAGTATTTACCACATAGCGGAGAGGTCGTGTTCCTTCTAGACCACGTGGTATGTGTATCACCCTACGTCACGTGATGTATTTAAATCAAATCACTTACATTGAATTAGGCAGAGAGTATACCATTGATGAGAAACAGCTTGATGATTAATATTAGCCAACATTGTTTTGTGTGATAAAAATTGGTGAAAGCATTCAACCCCCCCCCCCCCCAAAAAAAAAAAAAAAAATAAAAAAAAAAAAAAAAAAAAAAAAAAAAAAAAAAAAAAAAAAAAAAAAAAAAATNCCCCCCCCCCCCCAAAAAAAAAAAAATAATAAAAATAAATAAATAAATAAATAAATAAATAAATAAATAAGAAAGAAAATTCAACTGTGCCATAAGAAATACTGACTCATATATTCGACAGATCTATGTTTCCCGAAAACTTTTCTTTCTCCATAATTATGATGTTTTAAATAAAAATATAGACGCCACTGAAAATTTGCCAAAGTGGTTCAAGGTATAAGATTGACTGAAGTACATCGCGACCAACATTATGAACCTTTTGGAAGTTAGCCAGAGGTGTTTTCTCTTTTGTCAGTATTTGTGCAGGTAGACATGAAATATTATATTGGAATTGTTTTCCAGATTGCGTCAACTTATGCTGATTTGATAGTTCAATATAGCTCATTACTTTTTATGTATAGGGGGTGGTAATTACCAACTAAATTTGAGATACAAATACCCTAATAAAATTACAACCATTTATTTTATTATATTGTTTGAACTAATCCTGGTAGCATTAGGCGGTATATCTATAGTATTATGGGCGAATCCTGTTTCTGAGGAAAAGCAAAAACAAATTTGATGATAATTATTATTATGTCGCATTCAGGAGTAATAATGATTATGTAATATTAATAATACCTACTCTTACTTAAGAATTACTCAATTCAAATGCAATGTATTCACAGCATTTTTATTTTAATCGGCGAGTAGAACAAAATATAGGTAATAGGACAAGTTATGAAAACAAGTTAAGAATTTTTAAAGATATGAAACAATGAGCAAATCAGTGAAAATGTTCAGTTGCCAATTTGTGTAAATGTTAAAACATTCATAATTTTCTTATTAATTTTCCACTTTGCTCAAACCTTTTTGTTGTTCTATTTATCTGATTTTCTGCTCCTGTTGAACAACAGTAATTTTGGTAGACTCTCCTAATAAGCCTAATAAGCATGCTTACATGCGCCGTGGGTGATCGCTTTAGGATATCCCCACCCCCTTCCCTCTCCCACCGGGTATGAGCTAAAGGGCACTTAATTTTGGGTTTAAAGGGCGCAAATTTTGCGATTGAAAATACAACGTTTATGTCGATTTTTTGTTGTTAGTTTGTTGTTGTTACTGCTCCTCGGCACAAAAATTGCGGAGGGGCGCCGACGGAATATCATGTACAAGCTTTTCCGTCTCTCTCTATTTTTTCTTTCTCATGTTTTGTAAATTTTTAAGTTACACCTAAATCTTGTTTAGATTGCCTCAATTAATGATGTTTTGCAAATACTACTTAGTAGAAGATATATACGAAGAGAGTTTGCTTTCAAGAAGACTTTTTGTTCTCTATCATCTTGTTAAAAAATAATTGTATTATATTAGAAATAACATGTTTGTGTTGCTTTTGTTTTTTGTTATTGCTGTTCTGTTGTTTTATTTGTTTTGTTCTTGATGTTGTTTTGCTGTTGTTTTCCTATATTTTTTTTCAACATTGTCTTGAGATCAACATCATGTAATCGACGTAAGTATACTTACTGTGGTATTCCGAGCAAATCTCTCTTGCTGCCCAGCCAACTCTCCCGGCCTCAGCCACACCAGGGAGACACTCCCATCTGCTGCCTGTTGCGAGGTGGCTCAGTGGTGGGTGTGGTGAGTTGTTACCCCATGATCTTGGGATCGAGTATGCAGCAACCGTGGGTTTGCTCCCGCCTGATCTCCCCCGTGTATGCTGGTCGTACGGTTCGCTGCGTGTTTTGGTTGTCGATTCACCATTCCATCGCCCAAGAATGCGATGTTTGTAATCTGTAAATATCAGACCAAAATTTGTGTCGAATGTTTGAAGGAATTTTCATATATAGTTGTACAATAGTTTTAAAAAAAAATCATATCGGCTATATTGATGCGAAATGGATACCAAATGCTCCACATGAGATATGTTTTGCATGAAATTACAGACGATCACACTAAATAAAAAATAAAAAATACCCAAAACGTTAAATTAACATAAAGTTTTGAAGATTTGAGGAGTGAAAACACTTAAAAATGGTAAAGTTTAATTTAATATTTCAAATGGTGGATCAAAAAGGTTTCAAATAGAATTGTTTTGAATGACGTTGTCACTCGTTAGTTCTTTGAAATGTTAATTTAAAGGGGTACTTCACCCAAACATTGCTGCAGTCTCAGTGGATAAAAAAATACAAAGATCCAACTGTGAAAATTTGAGCAAAATCCATCAATCTATTCAAAAGTTATGAATTTTCAAAGTGTTGATTTAGATTTCTCAAGGGCTCCTTAAATTGGCAACGTACGTGCACAAAATGGCTGCCAACATGGAGAACTCTCCAAGTTCACTTTGTACACAGAATTTCACATTTTCTTCTTTTTCTAGAAAAGTAGACAATAAATCAACAAAATTCATTCCGAAATGGATGCAGATTCAAAATGTCCATATCATACTTGAAGAGAAAAGTACAATTTTGTCTAATTTTATTTTCAATAGCATTACAAAGAACCATTGAAATTGCGTTCGACTTAACTTTTCGAAAATAGTTTATATCGTGTTGTACATGTATCTGTCAACTATTACTAATTTTAGTGATCAAGGCTAATCCGGGCCGCAGATTTTTCAAGTTTTGTGTTAAACCCAGTGAAAAAAACAGCTTTGGCAACATTTAGCACCATGTATTTCAATGTAAAATATATGAAGAGTTTGTCATTTGTAGCAGGATAATTACTTATTTCCATTGACTCATGTTGGCAGCAATGTCATTGGCTGGCGTTATCCCAGTCTATGTATTTGATTTGATTTGATTTGATTTTAATTTATTTCCGTATTAAAAAACATATACAATTTAAAATACGGCGGATAACCCACATTCAGCTCGCCCATCAAGGGGAGCTGGTCTTCCGTGGGGTCCGTGTACATTAAAACAATTACAATTCAGACATACGTATATATACACAAATAAAACAAACAGTCGACAATGTATCCTGTGAACCGTTCCGGAATATGCTCGAGGCAAAATAAAGTGTGACTGACGAATACAGCTAAATGAAAATGAGAGAAAACATGGCAACAATAATCATGCTCGCGACTATTGTGACAAAAGCCTTGAATTCATATTACGAAACGGTTGGGATCTCTGTACTAATTTGGGCGAATTGATCGAATCTCGTTGATTTCAAGTGGTCACTTTCCTCGTATCAGTCATGGTCATCAAAATATCAATTTCTTCCCCAAACAACTTAATCTTACATGAAGGATGTGTCGACATCATATTTGATTGTTTTAATTTTTGCGGGTATAATATAGGATGCGCCTAAAATGATGCATGGTATATAAGCTGAACAAAGAAATTATGTTCACCTTATTATCATGATGGTAATAAAAAAAACAATACTTTTTATAGTGTAGCTGATATCACATTTACGTTTAAATTGGGTTGAGAGTACTTACCCAGTAGCCTTGATGTCGCCATTTTTGTACTATTTTACATTTCCCGCGGTCCTTTTGTTTAATGACTATCAATATTCCACACCTTATTTTTTTATGTAATAACAAGTTATGAATGTACTACGTCGACGCATTTTATATTTCATTAGAGTTGTGAGAATATAGTGTGCACTAAATGGATGGCGCTCTCTTTACCTTTCCCCAAAATCAAAAGCTTCTGAGTGAAATATAATATTATGGCCCAATTGTTATACGTACAGAATAGAAAAGATTGTTGTCATTAGAAGTAGAAGTATTATACGAGTGATAATTTACTAAACTGGTTAATTTTTTTATATTTCTCCCTGAACTTATTAATCGTGCACTTGGTGCATTCAGTAAAAGCTCTTGAATAGAGATTTTCACGAAAATATTGACAATCATTACCGGTAATAAGAATTGGTCGGGCAAAACTGTGTTTGATTGATTAATTGATTTTATTGTGATTCGCTCCTAAAGCAGAGTAATATAGATCGAAATGGGCATGCTTGTACTCGCTCGTAAACAGTCCTCTGTACAAAATAATAAAATAATTTGTTGCTGAAAGTATTCGTACCGTAAAACTGGTGAAAAGGACAATATTTAGAAATTTCTTTTTGATCAGGTGGATCACTCCGTATACCCTGTTATCAGATAAATATTTCAGTATATATATTTTGGAAAGAAAATAAACAAAAAGTGAAAGCAAATACGATAAGGGCTAAGTTTTGCCCCGCTTCACTTGTCCATTTTAACCCAGTGTTCATGGCGCCACAATGCACGCATAAAGGCAAATAGGTTAATAAGAGTCATTTTGACGTTCGACAAGAGTAAATCGTCTCTCCTTACCTGACAGATTGATTTTCCTTTCAGGTGGTTTCTTGGCTTCGATGGAGAGAATCGCATCGATGCCAAACTTGAGAGGTTTGTTAGATGGTGGAGATGCCCTAGTCTCATCCTCCATGCATTGTCTTCTCTCCACATCCGTCGGCTGATGCGGGACACGATCATCAGCATCGCCTGCAGTTCCCCGTACAGAATACTTGGTGGACCGTGCAGTGAGTGCCTCCTTGCCCAACCGATCCACCACACATCGCTCATCTTTGAAGCGATCTTCTGTATTGTTCCTGAGTGAAGACCCTGCCGATGCACCACCGGTCCGCTCACACCTCTCCTCCTGCATCACCATGGTAATTTGTGATCTTATATCGCGTCCAGTCGGGGAGGGATCGCCCCCGCGCTTGGTTGTGAAGTCTGATGGCAAACGAGCAAAATCGTAGGGTTGAAGCGAAGATGGGAATCCAGCTACTGCTAGGTTGGAGCTCCTCAAATATGTCCCTCGCTTGGGGGATTTAGGGTAAGGGTTACCACCAGGGACATCATTATGATCACCTACTTTCTCATGCCACTGACTATCTCCTTTGGTCATCGAGGCATGTGTCGTGTGCAACATGGTGTCCACTGGAGACATGCGTCAAGTTAATTACAAAGTTGGTCTTTTGTTCGAAACAATGTTCGAAACAACAGAAAATTCGAAACAACTTTTTATAATCTTCGTTCAAACGTTTTTTATGTGTTTCAAATATGATTGTCCATCATGTTTTTACCTTCCATCGATGCTATTTGAATTCCATATTTTGTCACTTGAGAAATAGGTGCTCAGTTTTGAAAACGGTGCCGTCTCAATAATTAATAATGTGAAGATTATCTCCTTGAAAGTAAAATTGGCGGCAATTGAAGTGGTTTGGCCTGCGTTATAAAGTTCTCGTTAATTACCAAAATTATTTTTAACTGTTTGCCCAACTAAATACGTGCCGAAGTTATGTTTTAAAAATATCGAACTATTGTGTAAAACATTTAAGACGAAGCTTTAAAAAATTGAATCCAGCAAGAGTATTAGGAGTCTTCTTTAGCGGGACGGTCGCAATGATCAAATGACTACCCGAGCGAAAGTGACACCACCGCACCAAGTCCCGTTTGGTTTGGCATGTTTATCTAAAACACCCAACACCAACCATCTGATCCCACATACTGCCTGCACTATCCCGCCTCTGAGAGTCGGCAGCCAGGCCCAGTCAGCGAATAGAAACTCTTTCTCAACAAACTAGAGTATAACCTTACTTCCACCATACAGGTATCCTGAATGCATTGACGGAAACGAGGGCTGCAACTCAATATCTCGATGACTCTTACTAAGGATTAGATATACATCATAAAACGGCAACAAATTGCTGTAGATGTGGTTTATCACAGCCCATTTTCTCGCCACGATAAAAAAAAAAAAACATTTTTAAGCGGGTAGATATCGGTGATAAAGTAAAATGATACTATCATTATGGACCAGTATTTGATAGCGAGATTGGAGCGCGATATCTTTTTTTTTTCAACATTTCTCATTTTAATGATATTGTTTGTCAGATGAGATGATTTGGAAGTTGATGGCATCTTGGTTGTAATGTATCATGTTTTAAGTTGGCTCCAACAGTTATTTGCAACTGCTTCTCAAGTAGGCATTAAGTGCTCTTTCTTGAAACTTTATATTTTAGATTTTCTTATCAATAGAAAATACCTATCGGTTAACGGGTAATCATTTCAGCTCTTTAGAGCTCAGTCTTACCGGGGAGATGATATGGTTTTACCTTCCTTTCTATATTATATGAATGTCAATGGTCATAAATGGTCATTGTCCCTTTCGACTGAATACAACAAAGATATATAGCTCCCCCCTCCCCGCACCACCAACTTTCCTTACAGGTTTGTTATTTTTTAAAGTTAAAATGGCAAGTTCCGTTTGCATTTCCGATTTCATAGTTTCATTTCATTACTTCCTTCATAAAATATTTTTAATGTTTTATGTGTCTTTTGTTTTGCTCTGTTACAGATGCTACTGCCAAGTAAGGTACAACGATGCCCAAGAACACTAAATTTGAGGTATATCATTGAATCTCCAACTCCCCGCACGGCATGAGCTAAATAATTTTCCCTTGTTCTTGGGAATTCGGAAATAGCGCCTCAGTTCGACAAGAGGAACATTTTCGTGTGAAAAACTCCAGAAAAAATTGAAAGCCTTAGCATTAACGGTGCTTTCAAATATCTCATCAGGTTTTTACTCATTTTTAGAGGATATCGAAGAACCAAGAGATAATCCATATTTGAATTCTTTTGGTTTTCATTCTCATATGAAACATTTTCACCCCCCCCCCTCCCTCTCTCTCTCTGTCTCTCTCTCTCTCTCTCTCTCATCTATTGACATACATTTCTATCTATCTCGCTCACTCTTGTAATTAGACAAAAATGCATTCTCTTTCACATGCATATACATTTTATTTCCATGAAAACAATTCTTTTACGCTATCACGTCATCAGTATCACATTCTTCTTCTTTTTCTCCTTATTATTCATCTTCTACATCATCATCATCATCATCACTATCATCAACTCCATTATCGTCATCACTAACACCGTCATTATCATTATAATCATCAGCATTATCATTGTCATGATCATAATCTTCATTATCATCATCATCACCAACATTGTCATCTTCATCATCGCCACTATCATCATCATTTCTATTATTTGCAAATAACAAAACCATTTTCACATTATACAATAGAGTATTGTCTTTCAATCTCATATAATTCCTTCCAATATGTCCGATTTCGTCCAGCCGGGCACAGTGCAGAAACGAAGATAAAGATAAACCAATAATCTTTGAAATAAGAATTATTTGGGCATTATATTTAAAAAAAGGGGGAAAAAAAGAAAAAAAGAAGAGCTGCACCCGGCTGCTGATGACGCTGTAGCTCTGAAAAAAAAATTACATCAAAAATTGCGATGAAAATTAATAAAATCGACGCTGATCGATTGTTAATTGATATAATGAATTATTTATCAAATGATTAATTGATTGATGATTTGATTGATTATTTGATTGTTTGTTTTTTGATTGGTCGAGTAAATAATTGGTTATTAAATGGTTGATTGATTGATTGAACAAATGGTTGATCAAATGAATGATTGATTGATCTAGTGAATAATTAGTTATTGAGTGATTGATTAGTTGAATAAATGGATGAATTGTCGTTTGATTAATTGATTGATTGAATGATTTGTTTACCAAGTGAATGATTTTCGATGCCGGAGTATACCTGATTATTGAACTCTGGCTCACTGATTAAAGAATAATTAACACTATATAAACTATTTCCGAAAAGTTAACTATAGAACGCAGACAATAGATCCGTACACCTTGTATTCAACTGTGCGGACACAACAATAACAAGCCGGTACCGAATTCAATAGCATTACAATGGAGCATTGAAATTGCGTTCGACTTAACTTTTCGAAAATACTTTATATCGTATTTATACTAATAAATGATTTGTATTAGTGTATGTGCATGATCGGACAATCACAATTATCAAATTCTCAATAATTTCACAATTCTACGCGCTGATGGGGAACAGTATGCG
Organism: Temnopleurus reevesii; assembly: GCA_036244855.1. Classification (NCBI taxonomy): domain Eukaryota; kingdom Metazoa; phylum Echinodermata; class Echinoidea; order Temnopleuroida; family Temnopleuridae; genus Temnopleurus; species Temnopleurus reevesii. Next base: position 91,607 of record BQKZ01000003.1, read on the forward strand.
ATCAGTAAATTTGGCAGAATATGTGATGTACGTGCGGACTTATTTATCATTTATTATTCACTGCTGTTTTTAAAATAATATTTGAGCTGCAATACCTGTAACCAGCTTGCATCACTTGCAATGTCGGGCATACTTCGGGCGAGCTTTCGGGTAGTCGAAAACAATATTCATAACACGATTTAAACCATTTCCGCAAAATAAAGTGGTCATATACAATAGAGCCGTACGCCGTGTATTGAACTGTGCGGACACAACAATCACAAGCCGGTTCCGATTTCAATAGCTTTACAGTGAAGCATTCAATTGGCGTTCGACTTAACTTTACGAAAATATGTCATATCTTGTTTCGTGCATAAAGAACCATAAATATATTATTTAAGAAAATATTTTAGTTTAGAAATCGTTACCCCTACGCTAATCCAGAAAAAAAAAAACATACAAAATGATGTCCATTCCATAGAAAAAAAAAGGACGGCTGTGTCTATCTCTTAGGTGTTGCCAGAATGTCACAAGAGATAGCAAATTAACTGGAAATCATTTACAAATTGAAATATGCTAGATTTTATTCACATGCAAGCGGTTTTGACAAGACGTGAATGTTTAATTTGCGCGTAATATAGTGATCAACTGCAGCTTGCTATTGATCGCAACTTTCTAGCAACACCGCCTGAATGGGGCGAGATTGTGTACGTTGGAAGGTATTTTTTGGCATGAATTATTATGAATCAATTTTACCGAACATCATTACGGATAGAATGAATCAGATAGTGAGTACCATCCATTATGAACGGATGTACAGTTCAATGCCATTTACTACAGATACCTTTAAAACTATACGAGTCACCATTCACGAAATAGTTCACGTATGATTATGATGATATATCATCGAAGAAAAATGTTTCAATAGTCCAGCTTTGCACAAAATCAAATCACACACCTGGGGCCTGTAACATAAAAGATACAATTAAACTTGCGATCAAGCGTGTGCCATAAAGATGAGATTTAGTTTCAATTTACCGTATCTCTTTTATGTTACAGGCCCCTGGACTTCTTATCATTAACATTCGAAAAATTTGCAAAATTCAATGCAGCATGCCAATCGGTTGATCAAATTGCGAGTATTATGATAAACACAATATCAACTGTTTCCATAAAATTAAGTCGAACGCCAATTCAATGCTCCTTTTAAATAGGAACCGGTTTGTGATTGCTTTGTCCGCATAGTTATGTACACCTTGCTCAGACCTATTGACCCATGACCCACTTTATTTTACTGAAATAAAGTTTATATCGTGTTAGTACAAAATATGAGCAACGAAAGTCCGAAAATGAAGGCTGACCAAACGGTTCGGCATTTCAAATCTGATTCAAGGGGCGTTATTCTGAAGGCTTGATGATCAGAAAACGATATGAAATTCGCTTATCCATACACTAATATAAGTTAATATCCAATTTAATTTTTGGATTAATGAAGCATTTATCGTTTATCAGATTATCGATCCTTCTCGATATAGAGCCCTATATATGTCATTTTTGGACTTTTAAACTTTGGAATATTCATTTCCAGAATAACGAAGCTGATGTCAGCAACAAGTCTTCAAAATAAAAATTTTCAGATAAAAGAACCTTCGGAATAATGCCGATTTATGAACCCTTTTTCATGTGCGGACTTTCGAGCTTTCTGGTACTGCACTAAACCATATGTCTTCTTACCATCGACCCTTCTGGATGTTAAGTGAACCCCCCCCCCCCAAAAAAAAAAAAAAAAAATAATAATAATGATAAAACATTTCACAATATGTTTTTTTTTTCAAGTTTGTCTGATAAAATCCGCAATTTTTTAGGGCTCCAACCCCCCCCCTCCCCCCAATAAAATTGAAGAGCAACATTTCAAACTGTATACTTTTTTGTTAGCTCCAGGGGGCCCCGGGGATCAAAATAATTTTAGCTCATGACCTTTCTTTTAGGGGGCCCACAATTTGAAATTTACCAAGCGTCCGGTGGGGATATTATTTGGCCTTCAATTAATTATTGAACCATTGACCATGATTGATTGAAATAAAAGCTAAAAAATATATTATGAGTCAATAATGTTAATGGAGGTCACAGCAAGTTGTGTTGATAGAGGGGTTTGATTTTTTTTGTGTGTGATGAAGACGAAATGTACGGGCTATGTTAGATGTAAAAGGGAAAAAATATCAGTTCAAAAAGAAAGATAGAAAATGTGCAAGAAAAATATAAACCCTTCAGAAAGCTAAAGTTTTTAAACGCAAAATATTTCATATACGTCTGAAACCATATTTCTCATTTATAGTATCAAAAATATTCATGCTGACAGCCTATGAACTTTCGCCAACACTCCAAATTAAGATGAAAGCATCCCGGTCGAATGATGTTCGCTCTTTAAAAAGTTCCTTATTTCTGTAATAAAAACAATAGCTATCAATGTGCTTACCTTACTCCAATATGATGATCGTTAAAAAAAATAACTTTTCAATGGTTTGTTATTCCAAAATTAAACAATAACGTAAAAGGGGGGGGGGGGGTGTCAAAACGTACCGCAGATGCTGCAAAATGCCTACAAAGTACATACATGTATTTGGACGACCGTGTTCCATTTTTTTGTTTCAGGGAATAACTAGAGAATTATCAATTTCGTTCATTCATTCTCTGGAAATTGGATTATTTGAAAAATTCGCATTCGAAATTATGAAGAAGAAGAAGAAGAAAACACCTTCCCGATTGTGGTTCATGCATATCACAAAGCCGCGTTTCTACCACAGAGGGCGTTTGCCTCCTAACTGCAAAATTAAAGAGACGCTCTCAAAATGGCACGTCAAGTGTTGTCAAAGGAGGCAGAAAATTTAACATTTGAGACGAGTGAAGAGGTTGATGTAACACCAACATTTGACTCATTGCAGCTCAGAGAAGATCTACTTCGTGGAATATATGCATATGGTAAGTATTCGATAAAGATAAGTAGAAAATTTAATTTCCTTTTTCGGCGGTAGCTTTCGCAATTTTTACTTTTCTTCCTTTTGCATATAATCCAACGGGTCATCTTTCGCATGGCATTACCGGTCACACGCAAGTAAGTTTTAGCTAGGGGAGGCTAGCTATGGATAGCTCCCTGGAATAGTTTTTGACATTTTTTTACATTGTCACTACTCCAGAGAGCTATGGAGTAGATACTATACCGTGCGTGTAGCACGGCGTTTTCGGATTTTAAATCGCCCAAAATTACTACTCTTTATTTTGTTATTTTCAATTTCATAGGCCTACCCCTTTGAACTTTCCTAGCATTACGTTTTTCCCTTCCCACCACAAATCATAATGAATGGGACTTACCTGTGTTGGAAATATCCAATTTTGTCCTCTTTTCCTCTTGCACAGCAGACAGTCCAGTATGAAACTAAATAGACCGATAAAACGGGTCTATTTCGATCAGGATTTGCTTCGCTGAGGCTATCGCCTGGCTACGCATCCTTCCTCAATAGACCGTTAA